>CM046666.1:26268920-26724424 GCA_025594165.1 Tamias sibiricus | reverse complement strand
CCCAAAGTTTCTCAGTACAATGGTCCAGTGACTTATCCATGCAGCTCTCACCACAGAGGACTATCAGGGGTGCACTCTGCACATTTTCACCAACGCATCCCCTGGTATTCTGAGCAGTGTATTGCAGTATTCTGCCTGCAACCCTCATCATGGAAGGCCATGTGAGCTCCAGGTTGCACATTCACATGGGCAAGCTCAGGAACTCTAGGCAGTAAAGGCCAGTCCTCATTGCAGAGACCTCTTGGAGCTACAGACACCCAAGGTTCATAGTTTGTGTATTTCATTGTTCTGTGCATGCATCCCCCACCCCAGAGGCTGGGAGCTGCATGTCACATGGCTACATAGAGAACCCTGAGGATTGTGCCACTGCAGCCTGGCATTCTGCAGCTCAGCAGAATGAGGGCCTTTGGAAGCTTTGGGCCATGTGCTTGACCTGGTATCCCAAGGAATCTGGGTAGTGTAGCTCAGTGGTTGACTGTCCAGCCCTCTTCACAAAGGACTGTGGGAGCTGTAGCAATATGTTTGCCCAGACACTCCAGGGATTCTGGGCAGTGTAGTCAGGCACAGTCATCACCACTGTGGCTTCTGGGAACTATCAGGCAGGCCACTCCACTATGTGCAGACTTACCCAGAAAGCCCTAGTATTGTCTACAAAACTCTTAGTCACATAGTGGGAAGATGTCTTCAATACAGCCACAATATTATTATCACATTGATACATCAACTTCTCAATATTTTTCAAGTGCTTTAACACTGGAAAAAGTGAGTCATAAAAATAAATATAAGCCAGGCATGGTGGCGCACGCCTGTAATCCCAGCACTTGGGAGGCTGAGGCAGGAGGACTGCGAGTTCAAAGCCAGCCTCAGCAATGGTGAGGTACTTAGCAACTCAGTGAGACCCTGTCTCTAATAAAATACAAAAAAGGGCTGGGGATGTGGCCTAGTGGTTGAGTGCCCCTGAGTTCAATCCCCGGCACCAAAATAAATAAATAAATAAATAAATAAATAAATAATAAATAAATAAATAAATAAAAACAATGAGGCACCATTAGCCCTTGCCCTCAGGCACTAGTGAGTCTCCATGTGCTGGGAACCCCAGGCCTCCCCTGCACTATCCTGAGTTTGTGTCTCAGTTTCTTCTTTCAGTGTCCTGGGATTTCTCCCCATAAAATGTACTTTAGGACACTATGACAATGAACAGCCAAAGCCTCAAAGGGGTACTTTAATAATGTTGTAGGTCAGACTCCAACACAGGATCAGCAGACACGTTCACCAAAGGGGGTGACAAGCACCTCTTTTTGCAAGAACGCCTGCACCCATTACTTCTGATAAACTACTTGTTTCTTCTCTATCTGTTCTACACCTCTTGGCAGAACATTCCATTTGCAGACACACCCACCAAGGGCAACAAGGCCTTGTTTGCAAGAACTCTTGTTGCCATACTTCTGATTCTCTACAAATAAAATTAAGTCCCACTAAAATATTACCTAAAAAAGTAAAAACACAGCAGAGCTTCTTCCACAGTACATGGGATAGTTGACAAAAGGATTTTCCTCATTCATTCCCACCTTTTTTCTCAGATAGACTTCAGTTATCCCAAAACCACGGTGGGCATCCACATGTAGATGCCAAGGGGAAAAAATCTCATGGTACACACTGTCCCCCCAGGTGTCCCCAGCCAAGGCATCTCCCTGTGAGGGTATCAAGAGGCTCTGCCCACAACAGTCATGGCTCCAAGGTGCCTGCAACCATGGTCCCTTCCTGGGTGGGTTCCACGTTTAGGATTAGAGTTACCTCACTGTGGACATGGCCCCCAGGGGTTCCCAGCCACAGCATCTCCCTGTGTGGGTCCCAAGGTGAGGAAACTTTTGTCACCACACTCAGCCCCAAGGTGTCCACAGCCATGGTCTCCCTGGTGGACCACAAGGGTGAAGGTTAGGGAAGGTCTTGAAGGTTAGGGTTACCTCACTGTGGACATAGACCCCAGGTATCCCCAGCCATAGAATTTCTCCAGGTTGGTCCTGAGAAGGAAGCTTGCTGTGGGCACAGGACACCCACCCCTGGCAGACAGATGATTCAAGGGGAGTGAGAAAAAGTCACTCTGAGCACCCCCTACTGGCCACTGTGGACAGTTGAGGATGCTCAGGGCTCAATATTCAGCCATGGCCCTGCGCCCCCTTGTGGCAGTCCTGGTGAAGCTCTGAAATTCACGGTTCTGATTTTACTAGGCCATAATTTTGGAAATCAAACAGCAATAGAATCCACCATTCCATGTTTGATCATAAAGGATAAAGGTAGCAGAAAGCAAAATACACAGTCAATAGGCAAAAGTCAATTGCTTTCTTAAATATCAGCAAAACTGTATAGGAAAAATTGAAATTTACAAACTAGAATAAGAAAAAAAAAATTAAACAATTGCATTTACAATAGCGACCCCAAAATTGAAAACTTAAAATGTAAGTTTTGAATTACAACTGCACTTTCAGAAAACCTTGAAAAATTGAAAGAAATTAAACAAATATAAACAAATAGAGTATATTCCTTGTTCAGGTCTCTACATAGTCAAGATGAAATTCTCTCACACTTGATCAGCATATTTAGCACAATCACACTCAAATTTCCAAAAAAAAGTGTTTCTGAACCTAGAATAGAGGACAAAGACTACAGAAGGACAAAGAACTCACACATCTATATCACAACACCTGTCAGAAAGCTGAAATAGTGAGGAAAATGTAATGTTTGTGAAGGAATACACTGGTAGACAAATAGAGATGAGTGGAGAATCCCACTACCTACAGGCAGCTGATTTTGTCAAAGGAAAAAGACCTTCAATGAAGAAAGGAGCATTTGCTGCACAGATGGTGATGTAGTGTTTGGAAACCTTATGGGAGAAATGAACAGGGAAAACCTTTAAAAGGCTCATAAAACTCACTCTAAATAGTCCATGGCTTATATTGAAAATGTGAAACTACAAAAATTGTAGTAGAACATACTTATGACCATGTTTCATATTGACTTTTTAAAATACAGCTCCAAAACAAATACATGAAAGAAAGAATTGATGATCTGTACTTAATTAAAATTGAAATTGTCACTGGGCATGGTGGTGAATGCCTGTAGTCCCAGCTCTTAGGGAACCTGAGGCAACATAGAAAGACCCTGTCTCAAAGTAAAAAAAAAAAAAATTAAGAAGGGCTGGGAATGTAGCTCAGTGGCAGAACACACCTGGGTTCAATGCCCAGTACCAAAAAAAATTTTAAATGAAAACATCTACCCTGAAAAATTCATATTAAGGGAACAAAAAATAAGGCACAGATTGGTGAAAAATATTTGGAAAATATGTATCTAAAGTGGACATGTATCCTAAATATGGTAAGAAACAAACCGTTTAATTCAAAATGGGTGATGATTTGAACTGACAACTCACCAAAGAAATGAAAATGGCAAAGAAGCATAGAAATGCTGCTCTGCATCAGCTGTCATGAGAGAAATGATTCACACTGCTGTGAGGGCACTACATGTGCATTAAATGGCTACAACCTTCTTCAATGCAGTATTGATTGGAAGATGTAGAACCAGACTCTCATTCATTGCTGGTGGAATGCATAAAAGTTCAACTTCTTAGAAAATATGTCTTGAAAACATGTATAAATACAGCATGCAATTATTATTTAGAATGGCTAAAATAAATTAAGGAATCAGGATGTGCCTCAACAGGTAAATGAATTACAGAACTGCAGTTCATTCATGCCATGGAGGCCCTGGGGCCTCTAGTTTCCCCAGGCATCTGTCTTGATCCACCTAGCCTGTACTTACCCTTGTGCCCAACACTGAGGCAAAGTGGGTTTTGTATGGAAAGACTTGTAGATGCAGTTGACAAAGACACTTAGGATGCAGTTGATACCTACAGAAAGAGATTTTTTTTTAAAGTTGTAGATATAGTAAATATTCTCAGGAAAATGCAGGCCCAGCAACCCAAGTCTGCATCTTTGCCCATAAAAGCCTTCTGGGGAAGGGCAGACAGACATGGAGACAACTACAAGAGGCCCACAGGACCACACTGGCCAGGGAAAGCCTGGAATTGTAAAACAAGACCCAATAATATGCTGTCTTCAAAAGTCTTGCTTATTAAAAAAAAAATCCACAGACTGAATGTGAAGGTTTGGGGGAAAACTGTCATTCATATTGTTCTCATAAAAAAGCAGGGGGTTCTACTCTTATATCAGAGAAAGTGGACTTCCAACCAAAGTTAATCAGAAGAGACAAAGAAGACCATTTTTATACACTTAAGGGAATTGTTCCAGGATCTTCTAGCTTTTAAGTAATAGGTTGAAAAATCTGCACATAGTATAATTGTTTTCTCCCTATATGTAATCTGATTCCTTTCTCTCATGGCTTTTAATATTCTCTCCTTATTCTGCATGTGAGGCATTTTCATTATAATGTCCCTTGGTGTGGATCTATTTGGTGTTCCGTAAGCCTCTTGAATTTGGTTTTCCCATTCATTCCTCATGCTTGGAAAATTTTCTGTTACTATTTCATTAAATAAATTACTCATTCCTTTGGTGTGAAACTCTATGCCTTCCTCTATGCCAAGAACTCTTAAATTTGGTCCCTCTAAGCTATGCCATATTTCTTGAATGTTCTGATCATGATTTCTTACCATTTTCATTGTGTGGACTTCTACATTTTTTTTTCAAGTTCATATATTTTGTCTTCATTATCTGAGGTCCTGTCTTCCAAGTGGTCTAATCTGTTGGTGATGCTTTCAATTGAACATTTAATTTGACTTATTGCTTCTTTGATTTCCAGAATTTCTGTTTGGTTTCTTTTTAGAACCTCTATTTCCTTATTGAATTTTGCTTCTTGTATTTGTTTATGAAGTTCTTTTTCAAAATGATATTTTACTACCTGTATTTTTTCCCTTATATTATTCTTCAGATCATTGAACATTTTAATTATGTACATCCTGAACTCCTTCTCTGGCATTTGATCTTCTGTGCTTGCCATGGAATCTATTAAGGAGGTATGTTGATTTGTTTGGGACACTTTCTTCCCTTGTCTTTTCATATTGCTTGTGTGACTTCTCTTCTAGCACTGTGGAACTGTAACTTTTTTGGTTTTGCCTTAAAGCCTTTTTATGTCCCTGTAGGGAAATGTTAACAGATCCCCATATAAACACGTTACACTCTAAAACCAGACATTTTCTATTCAGATGTTCACAGTTTGGTCACAATGTACAGAATTAGTGAATTTAAATATTGTCCCAAATATACTCTGTAGGTTTGTAAAGGGGCTTATAATTTCTGATATTGGACACAGATATGATATGCTGAGGAGGAAGGAAATGAGGATATTGAATTATTATTTCTTAGAAAGTGTGAAAGAGAAATCTGTGAATGTAGTTTAATATCAGCACAAGAGAAAGGAAATGAATTGGAGTGAACAAGTTAGTGGGAAACCCGAGGCATACATAAAACAAACTCGTGTATATGTTAAGAGAAATAAAAAATGTCAAAGTAGTACAAATTGGCAAAAAGAGAAGAAAAAGAAAGTGAGTCAAAAAGAGAAAAGAAACTATATATAACACAACTTTGATATACTATTCAATTGCTCCAGTTCTCAAAATCCAAATTTATGTATAATACTTGGTTTCACATATGTTGAGAGTGCAAGGGGGGGGGTAAATAGGGAGAGGAAAGAAAAAAAACAAGACAAAATAAAACAAAAAATAAAAAATAAAAAAAGAGAAACACACACACAAGCACACAAAGATGAACACACAAATAAATCACAGACAAAAGTCTTGAAGGAAGATTTTCTGCTTTCCTTTACATCCAGTAGATGTGGTTGTCTGTTGTTTGTTGTCAGGCTTTATCACTACTCTCCAGATGTTGAAGGTAACCAAGTAGTCACAGAACCAGCTGTAGCTACTACTGAGAAGTTGGGGTGGAGTTACAATCTGTGTACCTAGTCAGCCTGAGTTCCAAGCTGGGAGTTGTCCCCGTGGTAAATGGTGCTGAAAGGTGACCCAAGATGTAGGCATCTACTTTCCACATCATAATATAGTTGAACAGTTATGGGGCCAGTGCACTGGGTTCAGATGCAAGCTCTGCTGCTGTCTGTGTGTAGCTTGTGTAGATGTCGGCTGTCTTCAGAGCCTGTGTAAATTCCTTGGATGTATGCAGGCTACCATGCATAGGTTATTCCTTTTTTTCTTTTCTCTCCCTCTACTGCAGCCACCATCAAAAATGGTGATGATCAATCCCCCTGGGAGTGATGGAACCACAGAGGACCTAACTGGTGTTCCTGTGCATGGGAATTTTCCAGGTGACTTGCGTGAAAACATGTTGGGTAGCTTAACAATCTGCACCAATCTGCAGTACTGCTGCAGGTGTCTTTGTTCTTCTGCACTGTTCCCCACCAGCAAGGCTGCAGATATCCTCGGCTGTTTTCCCCATGCTCCAGAGGGGTATAATGGCCTTGGCTCCTTTGTGGGTGCAGGAGTATCGCTAGTCACTAAGCAGTATTCTTACTACTGAACTTCAGTTTACCAACTGACACTTAATGTCGCCTCTCTCTGGTCCGTCATCTTCCTTCTGAAAATGTTTGTTGTTGTTCTTCTTCTTACTTTGATTAAGTCATGGTTTCCTTTATCTTTATGTGCTGTACTATATTTAATTGATTTGTACATTAAAAAACATTATATAGTCCTTGTGGAAAACAGTATGAAAGTTTTCAAATAAATTTTAAAAAGGCAAGTAAAGTGTTATAAGATTGTAATCCCAGCTAATTGGGAAGCCATGCAAAAAGATTTCAAGTTTGAGGCAAGTCACAGAAATTTAGAAACATCATGTGAAGGAGCCCTAATTAGGAAGGGCTGTTGCAGCTAGCTGGAAGCCATAAGTTCCACCTGATATGTATGTGACGCACCTGTAGGCACCCGAAAAGCTGAAGGTATATAACCGGGTGAAAGCGGTCCGAGTTAGGAGAACGGAGAATTCAGTCAGTCGGGCAGTCACTCGGTCGGTCAGAAGAATCAGAGCGGCCAGAACATAGGCAGAGTGGTTACAGAAGAGAAACCAGATAGAAGAAGTAATGACTGGTCAGAGTTAGGCTGAGGCTCCCAAGGAAGACAGAAGACAGAAGAAAGAAGAAGGGAGAAAGAAGAGAGAAGAAAGAAGCTCTAATCTTTCTCTAAGCTAAGAAGCTAAGCTCTATCTTTCTTTCTCTCTAAGAAGCTTTATCTTTCTTTCTCTCTAAGACTCTAAGCTAAGAAGACAAGAAGAAAAGCTCTTTAATCTTTCTCTCTAAAAATCTTTCTTTCCCTCTCTAAGCTCTCTCTAAGAAAGTAGAAGTAAAAGTAGTAAAAGCTTTACTCTGCCTCCGAGAGTTTTCCTCCCGGGTTACGGTACCAGGTAGCTTACAATCATGTCTCAAACAATTTTAAAATAGCTGCGTTGTAGTTTAGTGGTATAGCAACCTTGGGCTTAATCCCAAGCACCACACATAAAAAATTAAAAGTAGAGTGACTTCATGATACAGAAATAACAATATTAATGTACATGCATAAGAGATGAAATCAGCATGTTGAACAGATAGCTCTATCATTGTGTTCAGTGAAACACTGTTATCAATATTCATGATATAGACTCAACCTATGTGCCCATCAATGATCAAATTAGTAAAAATGTGGTATTTATATGCTACTACTACTTACATATAAAAATATCTTGTCATTTAAGCCGGATGCGGTGGCGCACACCTGTAATTCCAGCACTTGGGAGGCTGAGGCAGGAGGATCATAAGTTCAAAGCCAGCCTCAGCAATGGTGAGGCACTTGCCAACTCAGTGAGACCCTGTCTCTAATAAAATATAAAAAAGGGCTAGGGATGTGGCCCAGTGGTCAAGTGCCCCTGAGTTCAATCCCTGGTACCAAATATATATATATATATATGGTCATTTAAATTGACATAAAATGAATATGCAGGACTTTGCATTAAGTGAAGTAAGGCAGACATAGAAAATCAGTTGCAGGAGCATTTGAATCACATATGGAAGTCAAATTCAGAGAGTAAAATTGTGGTGACCAGGTACTGTGTTTGTGGAGTGTTGGCATATTGTTAATCAACATCTATAAATTTTTATTTTAATTGGCATAAGAAGGTCAAGAGTATTTTTGTATCACATGATGATTATAGTGTAATATTTCTTGGTAAATACTAATAGAATGAATGCAATACTTTGTAAGTACAAAACTGGTAAATATATAAAATAATGCATGTGTTAATTCACTTCATTTAGTCATCTCACCTTGTACACATACTTTAAAATGCCATAATATACTTAACAAATACACAAAGTTAAATTTTTCAATGAAACAAATCAGCAAATAACACAAATTTAAAAATATAAAAAATAATTTGTTAGTCTTGAATGCCATATGTTAGCTTCATCCAAATAATATGGATGTAGAATGTGTAAGGTTTTTATTGCCTCCCAAAGTTGTTTTCATGGAGAATCTTCTAGACATATGTGTGTATTTTTCTCATTAAAAATTTTATTCTTATTTTTTAAAGAGTCCATAGCCTATTTACCTTTGTTGAATAACTGGTATTATCTTCCAAAATCTATCTGTTATTTCCAGGTTTCTCTGTCATGATAGACAGAAAGCAGTTTTCAGACACTTCAAGAAAGCCACAAATGTTTGTGTATCTTTCATGTTTTCCTTATTCTACTGAGAATGAAGGTAGCTGGTGTATTTTTTCTAATTGCACAATGCTATATTGTGGAGGAGGAAAGGCTGTATCTGGGAAAATTTACATATTTTCTTCTCTCTACTATATAATTCTCCTTAGTAACATACTCATCTTGGATAGTGATCTCTACAATAGTTTGGGTAATTTTCACAAAGTAATTTTGTCTGTACATTTTTATTTAACTTATATATTTCTGGAGTAATGATGACCTTGGATTTGCTAACCTGCTATCCCAGGTGGGGGGGTGGGGGGGGGTTTTTGTTTTTTGTGGGGGGGGGGGTTTTTTTTTTTTTTTGTGTGTGTGTGTTGTGGGGGGGGGTGTGTGGGGGGGGGGGGGGACTCTGATTTCCTGACATTGTGAAAATTTCATATCTTATGTATGCAAAAAAAATTTATCCCAGTATAGCAAGTAAAATAATTTTTATATTGGTTTATTTCAGGCATGACTTCTCATCATACCCAAGATTTTTCACAAGACCAGGGCATGTAACATATATTTCAAAAATTGATTAATGAAAAATATAAAAATTATGAACTTGACTATTCACAACAAAGAAAAATATGGAAAATTATAAGTGAGAATGAACATCAGAAATCATATTATCAAAAGTCAACCCTTACTCACCACCATAGACTTCATATTGGAGAGAAGCTCTACAAATTTAAAGAATATAACAAAGCTTTTAATAAAAAAAAAAATCACACCTTATTTGCCATCATAAAATTCATACTGGAGATAAGCCCTACCATTGTGAAGAACATGGTAAAGCTTTCATTCAAACAACACACCTTATTCCCCACCACAGAATTCATACTGGAGAGAAGCCCTACCAATGTACAAAATGTGGCAACACTTTTATTTAAAAAAAAAAAAAACCACCTTATTTATCATGGCAGAATTCTTACTGGGGAGAAGCTCTACAGATGTACAGCATGTGACAAAGCTTTTAGTAAAAAATCAAGAGTTATCCACCACCAGAGAATCCTACCAATGCAAAATATGTGGCAAAGCTTTTAATCTGAAAACTAGCCTTATTCAACACAGCAGAGTTCATATTGGAGAAAAGCCCTACAAATGTAAAGAATGTGACAAAGCTTTTGATGAAAAGTCAAGCCTTACTTACCACAGCAGAATTCACTCTGGTGAGAATCCCTACAAATTTAAAGAATGTGGCAAAGCTTTTATTAAAAAAGCATACCTTATTCCCCACCACCGATTTCATACTGGAGAGAAGCCCCACAGATGTACACAATGTGACAAAGCTTTTAATGAAAAATCAAGTATTATTTACCACAGCAGATTTCATACTTGAGAGAAGCCCTACAAATATGAAGCATGTGACAAAGATTTTAGTCATAAATCAAGCCTTATTTTCCATCAGAGAATTCATACTGGAGAGAAGCCCTACAAATGAAAAGAATATGACAAAGCTTTCCATCAAAAATCAAGCCTTATTTACCACAGCAGAATTCATACTGGAGAGAAGGCTTACAAATGTGAAGAATGTGGCAAAGCTTTTAATTATCTATCATACCTTACTAGACATCAGAGAATTCATATTGGAGACAAGTTCTACAAATGGTAACATTGTACCATTCCTTCAAGGATGGGTCAAAATTTTTTCCACACCATAGCAATCAAAGCAGAGAAAAATTATCCAAATATAAAAACTGTGACAATGTGAAAGTGTCTCCAATAGTTGGTCACCCCTTACTCAGTACCTGAGAATACATACTGGTATTAGAGAGTACAAGTGGAAAAAATTGTTTCAAAACTCATAGCCATTGCTCCATCATTATTGAACTTTGGAGAATTCAGAGTGCTCAGCAACCTTAAAAAGTTAAATAATGTTTCCAAGCCTTTATTCAAATTTCAAATTTAATGAACCTCTGAAACTTTATGCCTGTAGTGAAGGTTTAAACAGCATTTGTCCAAAATATGTGTCATATATAACATCAAAATATTTACAACAAAAACCTTGACAAGCATAAAAGAAGTATAGTAAAGTCCATATCCATACCTCATAACTTGATGCATAGGAGGGTCAGTAAAAGAGAAAATATTTTAAATATAGAAAATGAGTAACTGCCTTTAACTTTTGCTTAAAATTTATTAAATATTATTAGATAATGTGGAGAAATTACAAAATCATCATAAATATCATACATCCTTAGTGCAGATAGCTCATCTTTGAAAGAATATACATTTCTTATAAATCAAAGATTAATAAATATTCTCACTGTTGAATACTGGAGAAAACAATTATAAGAAATCTATTTTTTTGAGGTTTTACATTAAATTGTAATGTTTTAAACTTTATTTCCTGTACTGTTGATTAAATTTAGGGATGCTGAACCACTGAGCCACATTCCCACTCCCACCCCTTTGAAATTTTGAGGCAGGGTCTTGCTAATTTGCTTAAAACCTCACTAAGTTGCTGAGTCTGACTTTGAACTTGTTATATTTTTCCTCAGCTGTAACCGCCGGCGGGCAAGCTGTTGTTGTAAGCAGCGGAGCTGTGGAAAGAACTCAAAGACAAAATAGAAAAGAAAAGATCATTTTAATTTTCCCAGGCAAGGCAAGGTCCCACTCTCATGTGGTCCACAGGAGAATGGTGCTGGAAGGCTTTTCCTTTCCAGAGTCGTTCCTCTCAATATCGCGTCACGTCCCCTGAGATTTCAGGTCAAGTCCCGTGAGAGAGATTCTCCGGGACAATTCCATGTAAACAAACGCGGTCTCAGTCAACTCTTTAATCAGGGCTTCTGCACTCAGCTTCCCAATTTGCATGAATTACAGGTATGGGCCACCATGCCCACTTTACAATGAATGCATTTTTACCTATATTCACATTAAGTAAGTGAATGTTTATTAATATGCTAACACTATCATGTATTGAATCATACCCTTATCTCACAGGTATCATAGTTTTCCACTTGACTGAGGGATATATGTAACACTAAGACATATTATTGGGTAAATAGTACTGTAACATCTCTTAATTATTTTGCACGTGTTAGTCAAACTTATTTGGAGAAATATAATTTGCATAAAACAGATCTTTATAGCTTTTTATTTATATTTGTGGAGATATTAAGACAGTTATAAGAAGGATATAGAGATATGAAAATAAACCCCAGATTTTCATATTTTGAATTACAACTTTCACATTTTACCTTATAAAATGGCAGTACTCCTAGAGGCTGGACATTTGTGTAAAGTCATAAAATCTCCCAATCAGGGGGATTATGAACACCCCAGAGACTAGGATCCTACAGTGCATGTTCTGTTTCAAGGAGTCATTGAAGAGGAAGATATTCTCAGTGCTTTCATGGGATGCCATGTGGTCAACAGAACACTGACCTATTGTGGCTCTTGGCAAGTCTGGCTTCAGTGATGGGGAAAGGGTTTCTTGTCTCAGTGCTGGTGAAAAGCATCAGAGAATGGAGGGTGGGGGTGATAAACCAGCCTAATTCCATCTTAAGACTGGGAGCCATCCTGTCAAAAAGTTATGAAAAGCCCACTTCAGTTTTCTATGAAATGCTAGGATTCTTATTTGGCTTGAGCTTATTGTCTGGCATTCATTCCCAGGCCTTGAGCTCGCTCAGGCCTGGCTTTCCTTGACCAGATAACAACTCTCTCTCTCTCTCTCAAACTAACGGTGCCTCATAAACTTTGATGTGGGGTTTGACTATTACTCCCCTTTTTTCTTGGAATGCAATGCCATGTAGATATTAGTTTGCTACTTGCTTTGAATTACACATGTCTGACCTTGTTAGCTGTAAGTTCCCAAGATTTTCTGTAACTCTTTGAACTATAAAAACCTTGTCTTCCCAGAGAGCAGGGCTGACCCCAAGCCCAGTGTTTGGGAGGGGCAGCCCTGGCCCAGCTCTCTTTATATGTATACAATATAAGCTTGCTTTAATCTAAAATTGGAGTTGGTGGTCTTTTCTTGGCGTCTTGGATCAACATTTTTGGAGGCCGCAGCAAGATTCAGACAACTACAAATTCTGAAGCCGGACCTTTGCTCTGGGACTCCGGGGCGGAGTGCTACCCTAGGGGGTGCGCACCTTGAGACGTTCCAAGGCCCCAGGGTGTGCCTTCAGTCCTTCGGACTACTAGAGTGAACTGCCACATCAAAAACTAGCAAGCATCCAGTGGGGGAAAAAAAAAAAAACCTCCACAGGTAAGTGGCGCCCTAGTAACATCTGGTATCTGGTTTTGAGATCTCTTCTGGGGACAGCGAGGTGCCTGGCGAGGCACATACACTCCTGTCCAGGGCAGTAGCGAAAGGTCGCACTGCTTTCTGGTTCTGGTCGGGAATTCCCACTGGGGACAGAGAGGTGCCTGACGAGGCACATACGCACTCCTGTCCGGAGCATTAGCAAGACGTTGCACTGCTCCCTGGTTGGTTTGGCGCCTGGTTCTTGTTCTTTTGTGTATTGTCCTGTGTTCTGTTTTTTTGTTTTGTTTTGTTTTGTTGTTTTTGTTTTCTGCTTTCTCATTGTGTCTTCTCTGTTGTAAATGTAAAAAATTGAACAACATGGGTAATAAGACAAGTAAGCCTGATACTCCTTTGAACTGTGTTTTAAGGAATTTTGACAAATTTTATCCCCATTTTGTTAAGCAGGATTATGATTATCCCATCACCAAGAAACTCCTCCAAACATTCTGTGAGGTAGAATGGCCCACTTTCAGAGTCGGCTGGCCCCCTGAGGGCACCTTTGATCCCCAAGTGACATGGGCTATATCTAACATCACTCTTGGTAATCCTGGCCACCCAGATCAAATAAGATATATTCTACCCTGGGCGGAAGCAACAACTAATTCCCCTGCCTGGATAAAGGTTTAGATGGTCCGGAACGGACAGGGAGGGCAAGCCCTGGTTATGGCTGGGAGAACTCCCCAGGGTCCCTCAAAAACAAACCATAAATCCACTAAGAGCCCTGTCCTACAGGACTCTCTGCAGGATTCCCTCCTTCCCCCAGATGCTTCGGCTCCTCTTTATCCTCCTGCCGCGGGTGCAGTCGCAGCTGCTCCACTAACTACTCCACCATTTCCCTCTCCCTCCCCTCAACCGCTTCCTCAATTGCCCCACTCAACCACTCCTCCAACTCTAGTCTTCCCAAAGGAGCCAGCCCCTGTTCTTTCTCCTCCCCATACCCGACAGGGCCACCCTTATGAAAGGCCTGACTCAATTGCTTCCCCTGGCCGACCTGCAGGCTCCATTTCTATTAATATCCCTGAAGTGGAGCCGACTCCGGCCCCTGTTCTTCCTCTCCGCCAGATTCCAGAAGGTCGCTACGTGTATGTTCCATTTTCCACAACAGACCTTTATAACTAGAAAAACCAGAATACCCCTTTTAACACGGATCCTAGTTCCTTGATTTCTCTGGTTGATTCTGTTTTCTTTAATCACCTCCCCACCTGGGATGACTGTCAACAGATTCTCCATACTCTCTTCACCACGGAGGAAAGAGAGCGAATCCTGGCAGAAGTGGCTAAAGCGCTGCCTGAGATAAGTGCTCTTACAAGCGACGAAAAAAACAGAAGTGATTGAACGAGCTTTACCTAGGAGAAGACCAAGCTGGGACTATGGGACAACTAAAGGTAAGAGAGCACTCGGTGAGTACCACCAGACTCTGTTAGAGGGCCTTAAGAGGGCAGCTCAAAAAACCCACAAATCTTTCTAAGGTAGCAGATGTAAAACAGGTGCCAGATGAGTCGCCTTCAGCGTTTCTCGAGCGCCTCCTGGAGGCATACCGTCTATATACTCCTATAGACCCTGAGGACCCGACAAGCCTCAAGGTGATTAATCTGGCTTTTGTGACTCAGTCAGCCCCAGACATCTGTAAAAAGATTCAAAAGATAGATGGTTTTGCAGGAAAAACCAGGTCAGAATTATTAGAAATAGCCCAAAAGGTGTTTGAAAATAGAGATAGCCGAGATGATCTACTGATAAGGAAAGTAAACAGGGCCACAGTGGCCGCATTACAGGCTTCTGAAACCTCAAATCCTAGACAAAGACAGACCACATACAACAGAGACAAAAAGCGGTCTTCCCTGCTACAAAACCAGTGTGCTTATTGCAAAAAAATTAGACATTGGAAAAATAAATGCCCCCAACGAAATCCGAAAAGCTTGCCCTGATCACAGGCCAGAGCTCCTCAGCCAAAACCAGTTTTAACTTTAGAAGAATAGGGGGGCCATGGCTCTTTCAAACTAGGCTCCCGAGAGCCCATGGTAACTTTCTCAATTAGGGGCCAACCTGTAAATTTCCTAGTGGATACAGGAGCTTCACATTCAGTGTTACAGAAGCCCATAGGACCCCTCACTAATGAAACCATGAAAGTGCAAGGGGCAACAAGAAAAATTAAAAAGTATAAATAGACTACAGACTGGACTGTTAACATAGGACAAAGAACTGTAACTCACTCCTTCATTGTTATCCCTAAATGCCCTTTCCCGTTGCTGTGATGGGACCTTTTAAGCAAACTTCAGGCAACTATCTCATTTTCTGGAGATATGCCTACATTAGAATTGGGGAATCCTGCAAAGGCCCTAACTATAACCTGCCCATTAAGTGAGAAATATCTGCTTTTTCAAAATCCTATCCAAACTTCAGAAGGAAAATGAGAGAAATTATTAATTCAAAAAATTCCTACAGTTTGGGCTGAGGATAACCCTCCAGGGCTAGCTGAGCATGTGCCACCAGTTGTAATACAACTAACATCTGGGGCTATGCCCATCCAGGTTAAACAATACCCCATCAGTTTTGAAGCCAAAGAAGAAATTAAAACCCACATCAGGCATCTCCTAAAAGTGGAGATACTAATTAGATGTCAATCGGCTTAGAACACCCCCTTGTTGCCTGTCCAAAAGCCTGGGACTCAAGATTACAGACCAGTACAGGACTTAAGGAAAGTGAACAAACGGGTAGAAACTATACACCCAACTGTCCCTAACCCCTACACTTTGCTCAGTTTGTTGCCACCAGAACATACAGTTTATACTGTATTAGATTTGAAAGACGCATTTTTCTCCATCCCTTTGTCAAAACTGAGTCAGACTATCTTCGCTTTCGAATGGACGGATTTGGAAATGAAGATATCGGGACAACTGACCTGGACTCGACTACCTCAGGGATTTAAAAATTCCCCCACTATCTTTGATAAAACTCTCAATCAAGATCTGAGACTGTTTCGCAAGACGCAGACCTTTACACAGGTGGTAGCAGTAATGTCTGGGATAAAATAAGGTATGCGGGAGCAGCAGTAGTTACGGGCCAAAAAGAAATTATCTGGGCACAGGCTTTGCCCAGAGGCTCATCAGCCCAAAAAGCAGAAATCGTTGCAGTAACACAGGCATTGAGATGGGCAAAAGAAAAACGGGTAAACATTTACACGGACAGCCATTATGCTTTTGCTACAGTACATGTGCATGGACAGATATACAAACAAAGGGGATTTTTTTTTTTTTTTGTACTGGGGATTGAACTCAGGGGCACTCGACCACTGGGCCACATCCCCAGCCCTTTTTTGTATTTTTATTTAGAGACAGGGTCTCACTGAGTTGCTAAGTGCCTCGCCATTGCTGAGGCTGGCTTTGAACTCGCGATCCTCCTGCCTCAGCCTCCCAAAGTGCTGGGATTACAGGCGTGCGCCACTGCGCCCGGCTGGATTTTAACTTCAGATGAAAAGACTATCAAAAATAAACAAGAAATCCTTCAATTACTGGAGGCTATCTGGTTGCCAGATAAACTGGCTATTATCCACTGGCCTGGACACCGTAAAGACAATAGCCCCCAGACCCAAGGTAATAACTTGGCCGATCAAACAGCCAGGGAAATAGCCCTTGGGGAGTCAAAATGTCAAACTATTCTTAAACTCTCAAATTGCCCCAAACTCCCAGTTAAAATTAAGAAAAAACTCCTTCATACACTACTAAAGAGATAAACTTATACTCCTCTATGAGAGCCCAACAAAACTGTCACGGCTGGTGGACTCTCCCAGATGGGAAAATTTACATGCCTAAGCTTTTAGGAAGAAAATGGTTAACTGATCTTCATCAGATGATACATTTATCCCCCAAGAAGACTTCAGAACTAATTTCACCCCACGTTTGGTTCCCGGGACACCGAGGGATACTCCAGAACATCTCAAATCGCTGCATGACATGTGCACAGGTAAATGCTAAAAAGAACCATCTTCCACAGGGAAACAGAAGTCAAGGTACTGTACCTGGTAAATTTTGGAAATTGGACTTTACTGAAATTAAACCAGGACTATATAGATATAAATACTTGTTAGTCTTTGTTAAAACTGTCTCAGGCTGGGTAAAAGCCTTTCCTACTCGAACAAAAACAACACAAATAATAGTTAAAAAACTAATAACTGAGATTGTTCCTAAATTTGGCCTTCCTCTAACTTTGGGGTCTGACAATGGCCCGGCCTTCACGGCCAAATTATCTCAATTAATTTCAAGAGCCCTAAATATAAACTGAAAATTACATTATATGTACCATCCTCAAAGTTCAGGAAAGAAAAAAAGATAAATAAAACATTAAAAAAAACTTTGACTAAATTAATACTTAAGACTGGTGGTAACTGGGTTGATCTCCTGCCTTTTGCTCTCTTAAGGGCCCATTGCACTCCTTACTGAAAAAAATTTACCCCTTATAAAATAATTTATGGGCGGCCACCGCCTTTAGTTCCCAGAGTACACCAAGATCTGGTGGGAGACATTCCAATCTCAGAAACACTCAAAAGGCTACAACTAATCATAGATAAGATCTTTCCCCAGGTCCAGGCTGCTCAGCCTGTTGGACACAGACTGCCCGATCATTCATTCCAACCAGGCGATGCTGTGCTGAGAACTAACAGCCTTGAGCCCAGGTGAAAGGGCCCTTACATCGTGATTCTCCGCACTCCTACTGCCGTCAAAAGTTGCTGGTATTCCTGCCTAGATCCATCACTCACAGCTAAAGAAGGCACCTACAGAAACCACGGAGGAAAAACCCACTGGAAGAAAATCCAGCAGCCAGAGGTGGAAAGTGACTGAGCGTAGGCCTTTTAAAGTTAAAATTACTAAGGTTTAATATTTTGTCACTAGATTCTTATTGCTTTCCCTGTTATTATAAGCATTATGCTAATAATTTTTGCCTGTTGGAGTATACATGTATCCTTGGGTTTTAGCTATGCTGGCCTCAACAAACCTTATACCCCATCTATAGCCCAAAAAAGACCTGCTATTGCAGGATCTCCACTAATACTAAATTGTACTTACTCTTGTCAAGATCCAGTAATTGGCCCTATCAAATGGTATAAAGATAACCAAGAAATTTTTAGTCAGATATTCAGGGAGAGACCATGGAAAAATCTTACAGACCAATCTCGAAGAGATAATATATAATTTTAAAATCTATAAATACTCTGCTCACCCTCAAGATTCAGGACAGTATTCCTGTACTAAGCTAAAAAAGGGGGGCCCAATAGATACTGTTTATTCAAAAGCTACTTTAAAGATAGATGTTTCTGTGAGTCCCCTAAATTCTGTAACTACTCAAATTTTTGGTTACAATTGGCTGTTGACACTATAGACAAAAGTTTCTTCTGTGTACAAGAAGGAAACTCCATCCATCAATTGCTAGCTAACAATCTTATGGGTCTATCTGTAAAATATACTGACTATGTTAAAGTCACTGGTGATAGAGCAACACAGCAAGACTGGCCAGTATACCATGCAGAGCCAGCTTTGCCAGCTTCACTGGTTATTCAAAAGCATTGTTTATGCATAGATTGCATCCTTCCCCCGATCCCCACCCCCCCCCCCAATTGTTCTATTGAGCAAAATATCTCCCTACCCAATGGCAAACGACTGCCAACAAGATGGGTTTTTCTCTGTAATAAAGCAACTTTCCAGGCTTTGCCTACAAACTTTTCTGAGATCAGTTCTATTAGACAGATCTTTCCTTTACTGCCATCTCTGACAGCTCCCCACCAAATGGCCCGAAGTCTGCCCTCCAACTGCGATGACAATTTAATCCTCCTAGACCCACTAGACACTGCAATTGCAACAGCCTTTCTTTTGCCACTTCCGGGTCTAGTTGTAGAAATACAAAGAGAAATCACAAAATTAGCCTGTAGTTTTAGCAAAACAGCTAACCTTACTGCACAAGTTTTGACAAAAATTAATCAAGAGATGAAAAAACTTCAAACCTCAATGTTACAAAATAGAGCGGCTATTGATTTTCTTTTATTGAAACATCACTTAGATTGCCAACAATTCCCAGACGTGTGCTGTTTTAATGTTACAGATTATTCTAACGAGGGTGAAATAAGGGTAAAATGAGTAATTATTTCGTTAGGCTTGAGAGTGATAAACCAGCCTAATTCCATCTTAAGACTGGGAGCCATCCTGTCAAAAAGTTATGAAAAGCCCACTTCAGTTTTCTATGAAAGTTTGCTATGGATTCTTATTTGGCTTGAGCTTATTGTCTGGCATTCATTCCCAGGCCTTGAGCTCGCTCAGGCCTGGCTTTCCTTGACCAGATAACAACTCTCTCTCTCTCTCAAACTAACGGTGCCTCATAAACTTTTGATGTGGGGTTTGACTATTACTCCCCTTTTTTCTTGGAATGCAATGCCATGTAGATATTAGTTTGCTACTTGCTTTGAATTACACATGTCTGACCTTGTTAGCTGTAAGTTCCCAAGATTTTCTGTAACTCTTTGAACTATAAAAACCTTGTCTTCCCAGAGAGCAGGGCTGACCCCAAGCCCAGTGTTTGGGAGGGGCAGCCCTGGCCAGCTCTCTTTATATGTATACAATATAAGCTTGCTTTAATCTAAAATTGGAGTTGGTGGTCTTTTCTTTGCGTCTTGGATCAACATTTTTGGAGGCCGCAGCAAGATTCAGACAACTACAAATTCTGAAGCCAGACCTTTGCTCTGGGACTCCGGGGCGGAGTGCTACCCTAGGGGGTGCGCACCTTGAGACGTTCCAAGGCCCCAGGGTGTGCCTTCAGTCCTTCGGACTACTAGAGTGAACTGCCACATCAAAAACTAGCAAGCATCCAGTGGGAAAAAAAAAAAAACCTCCACAGGTAAGTGGCGCCCTAGTAACATCTGGTATCTGGTTTTGAGATCTCTTCTGGGGACAGCGAGGTGCCTGGCGAGGCACATACACTCCTGTCCAGGGCAGTAGCGAAAGGTCGCACTGCTTTCTGGTTCTGGTCGGGAATTCCCACTGGGGACAGAGAGGTGCCTGACGAGGCACATACGCACTCCTGTCCGGAGCATTAGCAAGACGTTGCACTGCTCCCTGGTTGGTTTGGCGCCTGGTTCTTGTTCTTTTGTGTATTGTCCTGTGTTCTGTTTTTTTGTTTTGTTTTGTTTTGTTGTTTTTGTTTTCTGCTTTCTCATTGTGTCTTCTCTGTTGTAAATGTAAAAAATTGAACAACATGGGTAATAAGACAAGTAAGCCTGATACTCCTTTGAACTGTGTTTTAAGGAATTTTGACAAATTTTATCCCCATTTTGTTAAGCAGGATTATGATTATCCCATCACCAAGAAACTCCTCCAAACATTCTGTGAGGTAGAATGGCCCACTTTCAGAGTCGGCTGGCCCCCTGAGGGCACCTTTGATCCCCAAGTGACATGGGCTATATCTAACATCACTCTTGGTAATCCTGGCCACCCAGATCAAATAAGATATATTCTACCCTGGGCGGAAGCAACAACTAATTCCCCTGCCTGGATAAAGGTTTAGATGGTCCGGAACGGACAGGGAGGGCAAGCCCTGGTTATGGCTGGGAGAACTCCCCAGGGTCCCTCAAAAACAAACCATAAATCCACTAAGAGCCCTGTCCTACAGGACTCTCTGCAGGATTCCCTCCTTCCCCCAGATGCTTCGGCTCCTCTTTATCCTCCTGCCGCGGGTGCAGTCGCAGCTGCTCCACTAACTACTCCACCATTTCCCTCTCCCTCCCCTCAACCGCTTCCTCAATTGCCCCACTCAACCACTCCTCCAACTCTAGTCTTCCCAAAGGAGCCAGCCCCTGTTCTTTCTCCTCCCCATACCCGACAGGGCCACCCTTATGAAAGGCCTGACTCAATTGCTTCCCCTGGCCGACCTGCAGGCTCCATTTCTATTAATATCCCTGAAGTGGAACCGACTCCGGCCCCTGTTCTTCCTCTCCGCCAGATTCCAGAAGGTCGCTACGTGTATGTTCCATTTTCCACAACAGACCTTTATAACTAGAAAAACCAGAATACCCCTTTTAACACGGATCCTAGTTCCTTGATTTCTCTGGTTGATTCTGTTTTCTTTAATCACCTCCCCACCTGGGATGACTGTCAACAGATTCTCCATACTCTCTTCACCACGGAGGAAAGAGAGCGAATCCTGGCAGAAGTGGCTAAAGCGCTGCCTGAGATAAGTGCTCTTACAAGCGACGAAAAAAACAGAAGTGATTGAACGAGCTTTACCTAGGAGAAGACCAAGCTGGGACTATGGGACAACTAAAGGTAAGAGAGCACTCGGTGAGTACCACCAGACTCTGTTAGAGGGCCTTAAGAGGGCAGCTCAAAAAACCCACAAATCTTTCTAAGGTAGCAGATGTAAAACAGGTGCCAGATGAGTCGCCTTCAGCGTTTCTCGAGCGCCTCCTGGAGGCATACCGTCTATATACTCCTATAGACCCTGAGGACCCAACAAGCCTCAAGGTGATTAATCTGGCTTTTGTGACTCAGTCAGCCCCAGACATCTGTAAAAAGATTCAAAAGATAGATGGTTTTGCAGGAAAAACCAGGTCAGAATTATTAGAAATAGCCCAAAAGGTGTTTGAAAATAGAGATAGCCGAGATGATCTACTGATAAGGAAAGTAAACAGGGCCACAGTGGCCGCATTACAGGCTTCTGAAACCTCAAATCCTAGACAAAGACAGACCACATACAACAGAGACAAAAAGCGGTCTTCCCTGCTACAAAACCAGTGTGCTTATTGCAAAAAAATTAGACATTGGAAAAATAAATGCCCCCAACGAAATCCGAAAAGCTTGCCCTGATCACAGGCCAGAGCTCCTCAGCCAAAACCAGTTTTAACTTTAGAAGAATAGGGGGGCCATGGCTCTTTCAAACTAGGCTCCCGAGAGCCCATGGTAACTTTCTCAATTAGGGGCCAACCTGTAAATTTCCTAGTGGATACAGGAGCTTCACATTCAGTGTTACAGAAGCCCATAGGACCCCTCACTAATGAAACCATGAAAGTGCAAGGGGCAACAAGAAAAATTAAAAAGTATAAATAGACTACAGACTGGACTGTTAACATAGGACAAAGAACTGTAACTCACTCCTTCATTGTTATCCCTAAATGCCCTTTCCCGTTGCTGTGATGGGACCTTTTAAGCAAACTTCAGGCAACTATCTCATTTTCTGGAGATATGCCTACATTTGAATTGGGGAATCCTGCAAAGGCCCTAACTATAACCTGCCCATTAAGTGAGAAATATCTGCTTTTTCAAAATCCTATCCAAACTTCAGAAGGAAAATGAGAGAAATTATTAATTCAAAAAATTCCTACAGTTTGGGCTGAGGATAACCCTCCAGGGCTAGCTGAGCATGTGCCACCAGTTGTAATACAACTAACATCTGGGGCTATGCCCATCCAGGTTAAACAATACCCCATCAGTTTTGAAGCCAAAGAAGAAATTAAAACCCACATCAGGCGTCTCCTAAAAGTGGAGATACTAATTAGATGTCAATCGGCTTAGAACACCCCCTTGTTGCCTGTCCAAAAGCCTGGGACTCAAGATTACAGACCAGTACAGGACTTAAGGAAAGTGAACAAACGGGTAGAAACTATACACCCAACTGTCCCTAACCCCTACACTTTGCTCAGTTTGTTGCCACCAGAACATACAGTTTATACTGTATTAGATTTGAAAGACGCATTTTTCTCCATCCCTTTGTCAAAACTGAGTCAGACTATCTTCGCTTTCGAATGGACGGATTTGGAAATGAAGATATCGGGACAACTGACCTGGACTCGACTACCTCAGGGATTTAAAAATTCCCCCACTATCTTTGATAAAACTCTCAATCAAGATCTGAGACTGTTTCGCAAGACGCAGACCTTTACACAGGTGGTAGCAGTAATGTCTGGGATAAAATAAGGTATGCGGGAGCAGCAGTAGTTACGGGCCAAAAAGAAATTATCTGGGCACAGGCTTTGCCCAGAGGCTCATCAGCCCAAAAAGCAGAAATCGTTGCAGTAACACAGGCATTGAGATGGGCAAAAGAAAAACGGGTAAACATTTACACGGACAGCCATTATGCTTTTGCTACAGTACATGTGCATGGACAGATATACAAACAAAGGGGATTTTTTTTTTTTTGTACTGGGGATTGAACTCAGGGGCACTCGACCACTGGGCCACATCCCCAGCCCTTTTTTGTATTTTTATTTAGAGACAGGGTCTCACTGAGTTGCTAAGTGCCTCGCCATTGCTGAGGCTGGCTTTGAACTCGCGATCCTCCTGCCTCAGCCTCCCAAAGTGCTGGGATTACAGGCGTGCGCCACTGCACCCGGCTGGGATTTTTAACTTCAGATGAAAAGACTATCAAAAATAAACAAGAAATCCTTCAATTACTGGAGGCTATCTGGTTGCCAGATAAACTGGCTATTATCCACTGGCCTGGACACCGTAAAGACAATAGCCCCCAGACCCAAGGTAATAACTTGGCCGATCAAACAGCCAGGGAAATAGCCCTTGGGGAGTCAAAATGTCAAACTATTCTTAAACTCTCAAATTGCCCCAAACTCCCAGTTAAAATTAAGAAAAAACTCCTTCATACACTACTAAAGAGATAAACTTATACTCCTCTATGAGAGCCCAACAAAACTGTCACGGCTGGTGGACTCTCCCAGATGGGAAAATTTACATGCCTAAGCTTTTAGGAAGAAAATGGTTAACTGATCTTCATCAGATGATACATTTATCCCCCAAGAAGACTTCAGAACTAATTTCACCCCACGTTTGGTTCCCGGGACACCGAGGGATACTCCAGAACATCTCAAATCGCTGCATGACATGTGCACAGGTAAATGCTAAAAAGAACCATCTTCCACAGGGAAACAGAAGTCAAGGTACTGTACCTGGTAAATTTTGGAAATTGGACTTTACTGAAATTAAACCAGGACTATATAGATATAAATACTTGTTAGTCTTTGTTAAAACTGTCTCAGGCTGGGTAAAAGCCTTTCCTACTCGAACAAAAACAACACAAATAATAGTTAAAAAAACTAATAACTGAGATTGTTCCTAAATTTGGCCTTCCTCTAACTTTGGGGTCTGACAATGGCCCGGCCTTCACGGCCAAATTATCTCAATTAATTTCAAGAGCCCTAAATATAAACTGAAAATTACATTATATGTACCATCCTCAAAGTTCAGGAAAGAAAAAAAGATAAATAAAACATTAAAAAAAACTTTGACTAAATTAATACTTAAGACTGGTGGTAACTGGGTTGATCTCCTGCCTTTTGCTCTCTTAAGGGCCCATTGCACTCCTTACTGAAAAAAATTTACCCCTTATAAAATAATTTATGGGCGGCCACCGCCTTTAGTTCCCAGAGTACACCAAGATCTGGTGGGAGACATTCCAATCTCAGAAACACTCAAAAGGCTACAACTAATCATAGATAAGATCTTTCCCCAGGTCCAGGCTGCTCAGCCTGTTGGACACAGACTGCCCGATCATTCATTCCAACCAGGCGATGCTGTGCTGAGAACTAACAGCCTTGAGCCCAGGTGAAAGGGCCCTTACATCGTGATTCTCCGCACTCCTACTGCCGTCAAAGTTGCTGGTATTCCTGCCTAGATCCATCACTCACAGCTAAAGAAGGCACCTACAGAAACCACGGAGGAAAAACCCACTGGAAGAAAATCCAGCAGCCAGAGGTGGAAAGTGACTGAGCGTAGGCCTTTTAAAGTTAAAATTACTAAGGTTTAATATTTTGTCACTAGATTCTTATTGCTTTCCCTGTTATTATAAGCATTATGCTAATAATTTTTGCCTGTTGGAGTATACATGTATCCTTGGGTTTTAGCTATGCTGGCCTCAACAAACCTTATACCCCATCTATAGCCCAAAAAAGACCTGCTATTGCAGGATCTCCACTAATACTAAATTGTACTTACTCTTGTCAAGATCCAGTAATTGGCCCTATCAAATGGTATAAAGATAACCAAGAAATTTTTAGTCAGATATTCAGGGAGAGACCATGGAAAAATCTTACAGACCAATCTCGAAGAGATAATATAAATTTTAAAATCTATAAATACTCTGCTCACCCTCAAGATTCAGGACAGTATTCCTGTACTAAGCTAAAAAAGGGGGGCCCAATAGATACTGTTTATTCAAAAGCTACTTTAAAGATAGATGTTTCTGTGAGTCCCCTAAATTCTGTAACTACTCAAAATTTTTGGTTACAATTGGCTGTTGACACTATAGACAAAAGTTTCTTCTGTGTACAAGAAGGAAACTCCATCCATCAATTGCTAGCTAACAATCTTATGGGTCTATCTGTAAAATATACTGACTATGTTAAAGTCACTGGTGATAGAGCAACACAGCAAGACTGGCCAGTATACCATGCAGAGCCAGCTTTGCCAGCTTCACTGGTTATTCAAAAGCATTGTTTATGCATAGATTGCATCCTTCCCCGATCCCCCCCCCCCAATTGTTCTATTGAGCAAAATATCTCCCTACCCAATGGCAAACGACTGCCAACAAGATGGGTTTTTCTCTGTAATAAAGCAACTTTCCAGGCTTTGCCTACAAACTTTTCTGAGATCAGTTCTATTAGACAGATCTTTCCTTTACTGCCATCTCTGACAGCTCCCCACCAAATGGCCCGAAGTCTGCCCTCCAACTGCGATGACAATTTAATCCTCCTAGACCCACTAGACACTGCAATTGCAACAGCCTTTCTTTTGCCACTTCCGGGTCTAGTTGTAGAAATACAAAGAGAAATCACAAAATTAGCCTGTAGTTTTAGCAAAACAGCTAACCTTACTGCACAAGTTTTGACAAAAATTAATCAAGAGATGAAAAAACTTCAAACCTCAATGTTACAAAATAGAGCGGCTATTGATTTTCTTTTATTGAAACATCACTTAGATTGCCAACAATTCCCAGACGTGTGCTGTTTTAATGTTACAGATTATTCTAACGTTATCCAACAACAGGTAGATGAAATAAGACAGGAAATTAACAAAATTAAAATGAGTAATTATTCGTTAGGCTTGAGAGATTAGTTTCCATGGTTAACTTCTCTCTTAGGCCCTATAATTTGTATCCTTCTCTTACTAGTTATTGTCCCATGTGTTATTAACTATATGCTCTGGTTTATTGGGCTGCAATTTAATTCTATTATGTACCATCGATAAAATTAGCCTATACGATTACTCCCTTTCAAAGATTTAAAAAGTAAAAAAAAAAGGGGGGGGGATGATAAACCAGCCTAATTCCATCTTAAGACTGGGAGCCATCCTGTCAAAAAGTTATGAAAAGCCCACTTCAGTTTTCTATGAAATGCTAGGATTCTTATTTGGCTTGAGCTTATTGTCTGGCATTCATTCCCAGGCCTTGAGCTCGCTCAGGCCTGGCTTTCCTTGACCAGATAAAAACTCTCTCTCTCTCAAACTAATGGTGCCTCATAAACTTTTGATGTGGGGTTTGACTATTACTCCCCTTTTTTCTTGGAATGCAATGCCATGTAGATATTAATTTGCTACTTGCTTTAAATTACACATGTCTGACCTTGTTAGCTGTAAGTTCCCAAGATTTTCTGTAACTCTTTGAACTATAAAAACCTTGTCTTCCCAGAGAGTGGGGCTGACCCCAAGCCCAGTGTCTGGGAGGGGCAGCCCTGGCCAGCTCTCTTTATATGTATACAATATAAGCTTGCTTTAATCTAAAATTAGAGTTGGTGGTCTTTTCTTTGCGTCTTAGATCAACAGGGGGAGCGATGGAAGAAATTAGCACACAGACACGCAAGTCAGGCTGCTAAAATCCTTTGCATTTACTTTCTTTTTTGCAAGCAATAAAAGCATATTTTTTTGGCAGTATGCATTCTTTTGTGGTTACAAAAACAGTCACAAGACCCAGGGAAATATCAATCTCTGTTGAATAGATTCTTAGACTTTGCTATTTTCTTTCTAACATCTCAAGGTCTTGTCTAGACAAGAACCATATACATGCTGTTTTGAAACTCCCTACAATCTTTTCATGTTTATCTGACCTAGCCTGGGTCTGACTCAAACTTATGAATCTCCTGAAACCATTCCTCCACACACCTGCTAAGCTAGCTGATAGAAGTTATTTTTTTCTGCCTGGTTTCAAAGCACCATTGTCTCTTTACAATAGTCTTTTTTGAACCCAAGGACAGAAAAAAAGGGGGGCCTAGCCAAATGTTAGCTCCGAAGAACTTTTACCCTAAGGAATTTCTGTGCACCTATTTCAAACTACTCTGAAAGTAAAATAAGTCTTTTTTCAATCATAAAAGGACTCAATGTTTTTTCTTGCTGCAAGTAATTATAACAAAGGAGGTTAAATGGCAAGCATTTACTAAGCAGCTTCTCTAACTAGTCACAGAGTATAATTACAGAAAATATCTTATGTTTCCAGCTTAGATTCCATAAGGTTACATATTTCCAGAACTAATTTCATTTTAATTAATAGAAATAGTGACACCTGACGGCCACATATATGAACAGAAAACAGAACGTTGAGGATGGACAGGAAGCAGTGAAAACATATACAGACAGGATTAACTCTTTTTAGCGCTGTCTTTGTGTGAACATCTATCCGTGAAGAAAGGGGGAAGCTTTCGCCTCGAGCCCCCTTCCTTTTTCTTTTCTTTTCTTTCTTTCTTTTTCTTCCTTCCTTCCTTTCTTCCTTTCTTTCTTTCTTTCTTTTTCTCATGTCAAGGGGCTTTTGCCCAGGCTCTGTCGCTTTGGAAGATGCCACATGGTAGACAAAAAAGACTATGGAAGCCAAGCATTCCTCACAAACTAAAAATGACTAACTCCTGAATAGATTTTACTGACCTCCAAAAATTAGGAAAACAGCCCACTATTGGACCACCTGTCTAGTCTTAGACACCCCACAAGGAAAAATAACCAGAACCAAGTTTAAAATGATGTAAACATTTAAACCTCCCATAATTTATTTTATAAGATATCTTTTGATTTTAGAGATCTCTTTCATTCTACTTTATAATATATAAATGATATTACACTTTTTAGATTGTAAGATAGATAGTATATGGCATGGTCTCCAAACACATTGGTACATCTCAGTTCTTATGTAAACTAAACCTGTCTCTTTTAAAGTAGCACATGCCACCACACACACAAAAATATTTAATTCAAATAAGCCTCTAGACTATAAGTTCTGCTCAAACACCAAAACCACATAAAAATTATCCTATATTTTCTCCATGTGTTAGCACTGTGGTCAACAAAACACCCACAAACATTGATTTCATTTAAATTAGCTCAGATATAGAAACATTGTAATCTAATGATAACTTATATGGGGAAGAGAACTGAGGAAATAGTAATAATGTATAATTTATGTATTTATTTGTTTGTTCTAATCTGTTATCCATGACAGCAGAATGCATTTCAGTTCATAGTACACAAATGGAGCACAATTTTTCATTCCTTTGGTTGTATACAAAGTAGAGTCACACCATGCGTGTCTTCATACATTTACCTGGGATAATGATGTCCATCTCATTCCACCATCTTTCCTACCCCTATGCCCCCTCCCTTCCCCTCTCTCCCCTTTGCCCTATCCAAAGTTCCTCCATTTCTCCCATGCCCCCCACCTCCATTATTCAACATCCACTTATTAGAGAAAACATTCAGCCTTTAGTTTTTTGGAACTAGTTTACTTTAATTAGCATGATATTTCCAACTCCACCCATTTACCTGCAAATGCCATGATTTCATTTTCTTTTAATGCTAAGTGATATTCCATTGTGTATATATGCCACAGTTTCTTTATCCATTCATCTATTTAAGGATATCTGTGTTGGTTCCACAATTTAGCTATTTTGAAATGTGCTGTTATAAACATTGATGTGGCTGTGTCCCTGTAGTATACTGTTTTTAAGTCCTTTGGGTATAAACCAAAGAGTGGGATAGCTGGGTCAAAGGTGGTTCCATTCCAAGTTTTCTAAGGAATCTTCATACTACTTTCCAGATTGGTTGCACCAATTTGCAATCCCACCATCAATATATGAGTGTGTCCCCCACATCCTCACCAACACTTTTTTTTTGCTTGTACTCTTAATAGCTGCCATTCTGACTGTAGTGAGATGAAATCTTAGAGTAGTTTTGATTTGCATTTCTCTAATTGCTAGAGGGACTGAAACTCATAAAGCTGTTTTGCTTGCCTTCACTTTAAAATCCCCTGATAAATTATGTTATAATTGTAAAAATCCTCATCATCTTCAAAAGGACTGTAAAGTTAAAGGGGGCCTCAAAAATGCCCCAGTCAGAAGTACTCTCTCTCTCTCTCTTTCTCTCTCTCTCTCTCTCTCTCTCTCTCTCTCTCTCTATATATATATATATATATATATATATCAGAAAGGATTTTATTGGACAAATCAATGTTAATCTAAGACTGATGTCAGGAAACTCCATTTCGCATTTCACTCCCCTCCCCGCCCTGACCCAGGGCAAAAGGAGGGAAAATCCACTTTTCCAGCCCTTCAATATCTCATGACACATATGTTCCCAGTCCAGACAGAGTTCTTCCTTCCAGTTTAAAACAAACATCCTTCCAGAAATTATTTCATGCCACTAGAAGGAGCTCTGGCTTCCTGGGGAGGTATGTAAAATTGCCACTGAAATGCAGGGACCTTTACTCAAAAATAATTTTTGATTAATTTTGCCTCATTCTCATAGTGGTAAAGAAGGAAAATTTGTCATTCTGTGGGTAATTGTTCCTGATTATACCAGTACAGTATATGTCCAAACGTGGTCCCATATGCCCTTAAGCCTCCCCAAAGTATTCTCTATTGTTCAATTGATTGTGATTCCCTATGTTACAGCTCAACAGCCTTTAAACAAAAGAGGAAATGCAGGGTGTGGCTCTACTGTAATTGGAGCATGTTTACAGATCACTGAAAGTAGACCTAAGTTGACTCTTTACTTAAAGGAACAACCAATAACAGGGTTGTTAGACACAGGTGCTGATGTCACAGTTATTCCCCTTTTGGTATGGCCTCATGAATGACACCTTCAAAGGTTCATCCTGGTTTGGGGCATAGAAAGCAATAAAGATCAGGTATCCAAAAGTTTTCTGTGGCTACGATGCTATACTCCTTCCAATCCACAACAAATCATCACTCATGTTCAGCCACATGTGATGGCAATACCTTTTCCCATATGGGTCAGAGACACTTTGCATAAGCTCCAGACATCTATGGAATTGCCTTTTTGGTAGGGGCCTCTTTATATATGACTGCCTTGACACTGAAGTGAAAAGTCTCCACCCCTGTGTGGGTTGAACTGTGGCCTTTGTCAGAGGAAAATGTGGCAGCTGTAGAAGCCCTTATTCAAGAACAGCTACAATTGGGACATATTGAACATCCTATAAGCCCTTGTAACATGCCCATTTTCATTATAAAAAAGAAATTGGGAAAATGGAGATTGTTACAAGATTTAAGAGAAATTAATAAATGCATACAACCCATGGGTTCACTTCAATGCAGATTACCAAACCCAAATTTAATTCCTCATGATATTTCTTTATATAGCATTGACTTAAAAGATTGTTTGTTTACTATTCTCCCCTGTCCTGAAAAAAAAAAATGCCATTAATGTCTCCCATTTTTAACCATCGTAATCCTACTAATAGATTCCATTGGAAAGTTCTCCCAGAAGGGATGCTAAAAAGTCCAATATTAGGTCAATATTTTGTTAACAAAGCCTTGCTCCATTTAAAAAAATATTTAGTTGTTCTTGGGCACAATACCTTTATTTTATTTTATTTATTTTTACATGGTGGTGAGGATTGAACCCAGGGCCATGCACATTCTAGGTGAGCACTCTACTGCTGAGCCACAACCCCAGCCCAAGTTTTACTCTCTTTTTGTCAGAAATTTCCTTACCTTCTTCTTTATCATTATATGGATGATATATTGCTTGCAGGATGAAACATCACAGATAAAATTCTACTAACATTACAGGAAGTGTTATTACAATCAGAACGCAATGTTGCTACAGAAAAAATTCAACACCAACTCCCTATCAGCTACTTGGGACATACATTACTTCAAACATATTCAATTCCTCACATCCCAAATTTAACCCTTCCTCCTTCCTTCTAAATTTTACTTGGCCCAATTACAGCAATTTCTAAACATTTAAATTCAGCATATCCTTATATTCCATTAACAATCATTGTGCTCTCTCCTTTTTATCAGTTGTTGAAAAAACAACAGGACCCTTCCTCCACCCTTAATTAAACCCTTCTCTAAGAGAAGCTCTACAGAAAAAATTTTAAAAGTTGTCAACAGTAATGGTATATCAACTTCCTGTTTCTAATGTGCCATTATCATTAGTAATTTTTGCCTTTCCCTCAGTAATTACTATTTATAATCAAGTATTATATATACTGGACTGGTTATACTCTTCTCATCTTTCAAGCCATAATGTTCTGCCTTTTGCTGATACATGTGCTCAGTTAAATGCTGATGGCTGCACTAAAATTTTATCCTTAACAGGCTTGACATTGACATTTTATATCGTACTTATGGAAAAACTTTACATCTCCAATACTTACAGTTCTCCCCTACTATCAACAGATCCTGTATTAACAGGTAAAGCATATGTATTATTACATATACTGTATATATCTTTATTATTACAGTATTATTATTACTACAGTATCTGTATCCCCTATTATAAAATATTTTAGCACCAATTAATTTTCACATGCCTCATGATGTGGTGTATAGAGATGGAGCTTAACAAAGAAGGGTAATATCTGTACTAATGATAAGTGGACAGACTATTATGTCTTACCTCAAATTTCCCCACAGTGAGCTGAATTAGCTGCCATTATCCTGGTGCTGAGATTATTTTCTACTACTTTAAACATTATTACAGATTCTCAGTAGATAGATAAACTTGTTCCTTATATTTCTGTAGCTGTGTTATCCCCTCATTTGGATTCCAATTTATTATCTCTTTTTTTAACCCTTAACACTCTTTTACAAAATAATATCTTCCTTTATCTTCCTTGCTTATATACACAGCCACACCAAAATTCCTCCTGGACCTCTGATAGAAGGTAATGCTCATGCAGAGGCAGCTATAAGATCCCTTTATCCTTTATTTTAAGATGCTGTAGAATCTCGTGGATTATTTTTCATCAAAAAACACTTGCTTAATAATGAAGATTTTTTATATTTCTTCCCAAAAGGCTTGTGTCATTGTTAATAATTGTTCTCACTGTACACTCTCTGGGCCCTTCTGTAGGAATCTGTAAATCCATACAGCCTACATTCTAATTAACTTTGGCAAAAGAATGTTACCCATTTCCATCCCTTTCATCCTTATTCCTTTCTCCGTGTTTCCATTGATACTTATTCTGGGTTCATTTGGGCTAGCACCCATAGATCTGAAAAGGTATCTGCTTGCATTTCTCATTTATTCCTCTGCTTTGCCACTATGGGCAAACCTACTTATTTAAAAATGGATAACACCCCTGCATATATGTCCCATTCTTATGCACAATTTTATACCTATTTGAATATAATTTTAACCCATAGAATTTCTCATAAGCCTACTGGACAGGCCTGGGTTGAATGAGCACATATCCTTAACACATGCCTCTTGTAGCAAAAACAAAAACGGGGACCTAGCTTCTCTCATGGTAATAATGCCTTAAATATTGCTTTACTTTCAGTTAATGCACTCAACATGCAATATGAAGATAACACCCACGAGTGGTCATTTGCTGTGGATAGACATTTTATTCTCAAATAAATGTTGCCAAAAATGTACGTAAAATTTGGGATTCCACCAGACCTAGGATGGCAGGACCCTATGCCTCTGATCATATGGGAAAAATAATATGCTGCTGTGCTTAAACCAACAAGCCCTGTTTGGATTATAGCTCCATGTGTGAGTCCTGTCAATCATGAGTTGGCATCAGGGACGTCACCACCCCATCCCCAAGTTCCATTTGATCATGGATGAGGAGGATTTTGTCAAACAAAAGGAAGACCACTCTCTTTGAGAGAGAAGTAACACAACAGGACCCCAAGATACTCAACCTCTGGTGACTTGTGGAGATATGAAATCATTAAAAGCCTCAGCTCAACAGCTGTTGGCTCAAGTGGAGTTAGAATGCACTCTGGAAAGTTTGGTTACTTCTTTGTTTGCTAAACTTACACAAAACTTTTGATCCTTATGATAACATTGATCTACTGTTGTACCCCTGTTGTGAAAAATCCAGTAAATTCAGACTTCTTGACTTCTAGAGCCCATTATAATATCTGGGTTCACCTGGCTGAAATCGTCAATTCTTCTGAGATTTGTACCCACCAGGACATTGAAATGGGAAGTGTATGGGACTCCCATCTTCTTCTTATGTGCTGTCCTGCACTTGAAATTACAAATATGACAATGTTCTCCAAATATGGTATCAAAAGCCAATATACTACAAAGATTCTTATAATTGGGGAAGTCCTCAGTATGCCAAGTTTTCCACTGCTATGTTACTTACACCCATTGTTGCTGTAAATGTAACTGACACTTGTGCTGAGGTTCAAAATTGTACACACACGTGTAACTTTGGGATGGCCATCATTTAATTGTACCAAGATGAAGCTCATAGTGTATGGGAATGGTCATATCCCCTTACCACAAGGATTCTTTTCTTGTGGAGCACATACCTTTAACTGTATACTTGCTAATATGTATCATGGTACCCATTGTTGTCTTAGCCAACTGACTGTGTTTCTACCATCCCCACAGGATTTGAAAGGCCACCATTCTCCACAATGTATCCATAAAAGAACTATCCCCCTTGATGAAAACTGTGATGATTCAGTAAGCCCTCTCTCTAAAACAGAATTTGATGCTTTAACATGGTCCTTAGTGGATATCCCTGGATTGGCTGTTGGGGCTTACAAACAAACCATAAAATTGGCCTGTGCTATGATAAAAATTATCAGTTATACCTCTATGGCAAACAATATAATTAATGAAGAACAAAAAGAACATTGTCAAGCCGGGTGCGGTGGCGCACGCCTGTAATCCCAGCACTTTGGGAGGCTGAGTCAGGAGGATCATGAGTTCAAAGCCAGCCTCAGCAATGGTGAGGCACTTAGCAACTCAGTGAGACCCTGTCTCTAATAAAATACAAAAAAAAAAAAAAAAAAAAAAAAAAAAAGGGCTGGGGATGTGGCCCAGTGGTCTAGTGCCGCTGAGTTCAATCCCCGGTACAAAAAAAAAAAAAAAAAAAAAAAAAGAACATTGTCAAGACATTTTTTGACAATCAGACTGCCATTGAGCATTATTATTATATCATAAAGGCTGTCATAAACTTAACAATATGTGTTTATTTAACTTAAGTGACAACAGTAACTCCAGTTCAAAAGTTAGATCACCTTAAAGACATCATCAAAAATGTTCAATAGGTTTAGATTTATCATATAGGATAAACTTGTGGTTACCTAATTTAATTTGGATAAAACAACTATTCACAGATGGGTGTTCACAAATACTGGGATTCTTATGTTGTGCTTGTTGTTGTGAATGCCTACCCTATTTTTTGCCTCCATGATATTAAAAGGAAAACAAATGCTATCTATCATAAAAACCATACAAAACATAAAGGGGTTGGGGGGGCTGGGGTAAAGTACAAATGGTACTAGTGATCTAATGTAACCTAATGGTATAAATACAGATGGCAGCTTAGATGAGCAGCCACTTTTGCCTCTGCCTCTTGTTTCTGTCTCCTTTCTTTCTGTTACACATTACCATTATCCATCTCCAAAACTTTACCATTCCAAACTAAAACCAGAACAGGGCTTAGTTTCTGAACACTAAATTCCAATTTTTCTCTTTCCTCAGTTTTAGATATCCAACATTCTATTTTCTCTTTACAGAAATTTGTCCATTCCAGATATCTCATTTAGTTTGAACACATAGTTAATCCTTTGGTCTCTGACTTCTTTTGCTTAGCATGTTTTCAACAATCAACCCTGTTTGAATATGTATCAGAACTTTGTTCCTTATTAGGGTCAAAAATATTCAAATTTATGGCTAGACCATGAAATGACATGTTGTCACCAGGATACCTTCCAGGAGATACAGAACTGTGGGTATAAGCAGTCAGGAGGAAGTCTCATCAGGGTCCCTGCAGTTACAAGATGTGGGACATCCACAAGAGGTACAACCATGTACACAATGAGAAAGCTCCTTGGAAGTGATGGAGATAGAGGTAAGAACATATCTGTTCTAGTTATGCATCCAGGAAGTAAATATGTAGAAAAGACCTGATGTGGAGGGGATCTCAGTTGTTGATCACTAGACTCAGTTTTTTTCTCTCTGAGAACTGGTAACTCCCTCCCCAGAAAATGGACAAAAATTTAGTAATCAGTGTCACTTTTTTTCTATGTGATGGGTGAAGATAAATAATCTCCATTTTTGTGACAACAAAGTAAAATGTACTCCATCATTGGAATACCATTAAGCACTATGTATCAAGTTTAAATACACACATCCTTACCATAGAAAACCTGGACACAGGATTCATACAAAAGTGTTCCCAAAGAAGCATAGTTTTACCTCTTCCACTCCTATCAGTTCACTTGGCTTTTACTGAACATCTGAAGTCCAGCCTGGGGCAGGCAAAGACTCACAGCATAGTACAGAACACCTGGCACATGGACTGCCAACCTGAGCATCCCTAAGTTCTTCATTTGTCCCTCACAAGTGGCCTCTTACTGAAAATGACCTCATATTTTCTAACAATTTACCTCTAATTCTGGAAAATAATCTTCATTTCTATTTCCTGGAAATGTGTCAGCAAAGGCAAATTCTGCAGTGTTCTTATTCACAAGCACTGATGGCATTCCTATTCAATACTGAACCCAGCATGTACTTGGTTTGATATATCACAGTATGGTATGAGGCATCATTTTGGGAGCATGGGGAAGAGGAAAATCATATGGACAAACACAAAAACCAAAGAGTAGAGATGGGCATTCATTACATATTTCATCAAGAATATGCAAAGGTAACACAGACTCATGGACCATGAAGATCTTTAATATTTTTCTTAACACTTTATTACTGAAAGTTTCCTCTGAATGTCATAAATAAAGTTCTCACATGTAAATTAAAGTTTTCTGTGTAAGATGGCATGCACTGGAGTTAAGAATAAAAGCTGGAGCCATACATATTAGAATGAAGGAGAATGGGTATGATGACCACATGAGTAAAAGTGAATTTCAAATGAATTACACATGCATTATTACTTTTCCCACAGTTCTCTTGCTGTAAGTTTTTATATTGCAACATTTACAAATCCAAATTAATTTAAATAAAATCAATATTCATGGGTGTTTTGTTGACCCAAAAGGCTAACATATGGAGAAAATATAGGATAATTTATGTGGTTTTGGTGTTTGAATAGGACTTATAGTCTAGTGGCTCATTTGAATAAAAATTTAATTTTTGTTTCTTTTTATTTTTTAATTTAAAGTTTTATTTATAACAGTAGCATTCTGGGCATGGTGGCACAAGCCTGTAATCCCAGAACTTGGGAGGCTGAGGCAGGAGGATCACGAGTTCAAAGCCAGCCTCAGCAATGGAGAAGCACTTAGCAACTCAGTGAGACCCTGTCTCTAATAAAATACAAAAAAGGGTTGGGGATGTGGCCCAGTGGTCGAGTGCCCTGAGTTCAATCCCTGGTACCAATAACAATAATAATAATAACCTATAACAGTTGCATGTATTACATTTTGTAATACACATATAGAGCATCTTTTTACATAACACTGTTTGTATACAAAGTATATTCATAGTATTCAAGTCTTCAATCATACATTTAGGATAATGATATCCATTTTATTCTACCACATTCTTTCTTTTCCCTCCATACCCCATGGATCCCCCTCCCCTTTGACCTTTCTTGTGTTCCTCTAGTCCTCCTATGTACCCTGACCCAACACCACTGTGAATCATCCTCCTTATATCATGTTATCCTTATAACATTCGGCATTTGGATTTTTGAGATTCACTAACTTCACTTAGAATTATATTCTCCAACTTCATCCATTTACTTGTGAATGCCATTATTTTATTCTCCTCTATTGCTGAGTAAAATTCCATTGTGTATATATACCACATTTTCTTTATCCACTCATCTACTGAGGGGATCTAGGTTGGTTCCACAACCTAGCTATTGTGAATTGTGCTGCTATAAACATTGAAGTGGCTGTGTCACTGTAATATGCTGCTTTTAAGTCCTTTGGGAATAGACCCAGGAGTGGGATGGCTTGGTCATAGGGTGGTTCCATTCCTAATTTTCCAAGAAATCTCCATACTGCTTTCCATAACGGTTGCACCATTTTGCAGTCCCACCAGCAATGTATGAGTGGGCCTTTTTCCCCACATCCTCTCCAACATTTATTGTTGTTTGTGTTCTTAATAGCTGTGATTCTGACTGGAGTGAAATGAAATCTTAAAGTAGTTTTGATTTGCATTTCTCTAATTGCCAGCAATGTTGAACATTTTTTCATGTATTTGATTATCTTCTTCTGAGAAGTGTCTTTTCAATTCCTTATCCCATTTATTGATTAGGTTATTATTATTATTTTTTTGGTGTTAAGATTTTTGAGTTCTTTATATATTCTAGATATTAGTGCTCTATCTGATGTGCATGTGGTAAAAATTTTTTCCTAATTAGTTGGTTCTCTATTCACCTCGCTTATTCTTTTGCCAAGAAGAAGCTTTTTAGTTTGAATCTATCCCATTTATTAATTCTTGATATTAATTATTGTTCTACAGGAGTCTTATTAAGGAGCTTGGGGCCTAATCCAACATATTGGAAATTGGAGCTTAGTTTTTCTTCTATTAGGCATATTGTCTCTGGTCTAAATCCTAGGTCCTTGATTGACTTGAATCAAGTTTTGTGCATGGTGAGAGATAAGGGTTTAATTTCATTTTGTTGCATGTGGATTTCCAGTTTTCTCAGCACCATTTGTTGAAGAGGCTATCATTTCTCCACTGTACATTTTTGGCACCTTTGTCTAATATAAGATAGCTGAAATTATATGTGTTAGTCTCTGTGTCCTCGATTCTGTACCATTGGTCTACAAATATTTTGGTGCCAATACCATGCTGTTTTTGTTACTATTGCTATACAGATCAATTCCAAGAGAGGAAATAGAAGACGCCATCAAAAAGCTACCAACTAAAAAAAGCCCAGGACCAGATGGGTTTACAGCAGAGTTCTACAAGACCTTCAAAGAAGAACTAATACCAATACTCTTCAACTTATTTCAAGAAATAGAAAAAGAGGGAGCTCTTCCAAACTCTTTCTATAAGACCAATATACATTAATTATAAAGCCAGGCAAAGACACAGCCAAAGAAGAAAACCTCAGGCCAATTTCCTTAATGAACATAGATGCAAAAGTCCTGAAAAAAATTCTGGCAAATCGAATACAAAAACATATTTTAAAAGATAGTGCACCATGATCAAGTAGGGTTTATACCAGGGATGCAAGTTTGGTTCAACATATGGAAATCAATAAACATAATATATTATATCAATAGACTTAAAGATAAAAACCATATGTTCATCTCAATAGATGCAGAAAAAGCATTCAACAAAATACAACACCCCTTTATGTTCAAAACACTAGAAAAACTGGGATAACAGGAACATATCTCAACATTATAAAAGCTATTTATGCGAATTCCCAGGCTACCATCATTTTAAATGAAGAAAAATTGAAAGCATTCCCTCTAAAAACAGGAACACGACAGGGATGCCTCCTTTCACCACTATTATTTTACATAGTACTTGAAACTCTGGACAGAACAATTAGAAAGATAAAAGAAATTAAAGGGATTCAGATAGGAAAAGAACTCAAATTAGGACTATTTGCTGAGGATAATACACTTGGAAGACCCAAAAAACTCTACCAGAAAACTTTTTACAACTAGTAAATGAATTCGATTTTTGTTTCTAATGGCAGGTGCTACTGTACCTTTAAGACCTAAAAAGGGACAGGTTTAGTTTATAATGAATTACAAGAACTGAGTTGAACAGAAATTTTGAGACTATGTCACATAAAATCTATCCTATAATCTAAAATGTATAACAGTTCTTATAAATTATAAAATAGAATGAAAGTTCTCTAAAGTCAAAAGATCACTAATAAAATAAATTGTGGGAGGTGTAAATATTTACTTCATTTTAAACTTGTTTCTGGCTTTATTTCCTCGTGTGTGTGTGTGTGGGGGGGTCCAAGACTATACATGTGGTCCTATAGTGGGCTGATTTTCTAAATTTTTGGAGGTCAGTGTAGTTTCTTCAGGGGTTACTATCAGTGAGTTCATAAGAAATGCTTGGCTTTCTCAGTCTTTTTCCTTTACCAGACTTAACACAAACTGGATAGGTCAGTGTCCTGTTCAACACATGGATTTCATGGAAATACTAACAATAGATCCCTCTTCAATGAGTTCTTTAAACAGAATATGCACTGTAGGCTCCTAGTCTTTGGGGTGTTCATTATCTCCCTGACTTGGAGATTTTATGACTTTCCAGAGTTGCACAGGCTTTAGAACTACTTTCATTCTATAAGGTAAAATGTTAAAGTTGTAATTCAATATATGAAAATCTGGGGCTTATTTTCATATCTCTATGTCCTTCTTATAACTGTCTTAATTTCTCCATAAATACAAAAAAAGTATAAAGATCTGATTTACACAAATTATATTTCTCAAATAAGTTTGATTAAAATGTGCAAAATAATTAAGAGATGTTACAATACTATTTACCCAATAGTATGTTTTACTGTTATATACATCCTCTAGTCAAGTGGAACACTGATATCTATGAGATAATGACATGATTCAATACATGTAAACATATTAAGAAATATTCAAGTATATGAACATATTGCATAATGTAAATATAGATAAAAATACAATCTAATCTAGGGCATGATGATCCATGTCTGTAATCCAAGCAAATTGGGAAGCTGAGGAGTTTCACAAGTTCAAAGTCAGCCTCAACAACTTAGTGAAGTTTTAAGCAACTTTTCAAGACCTAGCCTCAAAATGTTAAAAAGGAGTAGAGGGGGCCTGGGAATGTGGTTCTGTGATTAAATATCCCTAAATTCCATTCATGTTACAAAAATATAGTTTAAAATATTACAATATAGTGTAAAACCTGAAATAAATATTCCTTATAATTGTGTTCTCCAGTATTCAACAGTGAGAATATTTAATAATCATTGATTTATAAGAAAATTATTGATTTATAAGAAACATTTTAAAATGAGGTATCTGCACTATACATGTATGATATTTATGATTCTTATTTCTACTACATCACCTCATAATGTATAATAAAATTTAAGCAAAAGTTAAAGTCAATTACTCATTTCCTATATTTAAATATTTCCTCTTTTACTGATCCTCATATACATCAAGGTATAAGGTATAGGTTATAACTTTACTATAATTTTATATTTGTCAAGGTATTGATTGTAAATGTTTTATTGTTATAAGGCATATATATTTATGTTCAACCTTTAGTACAGGTATGAGGTTTCAGATGTCCCATATATTTAAAATTTGAATAAGGTTTGAAAGCCTTATTTTACTTTGATTTTTTTCCACTTGTACTCTCTCCAACCATTATGTATCCTCAGGTATACTGAGGGTAATGGGTGAACAACTGTTCAAGACATTTTCACATTGTCGAAGTTTTTACATTTGGATAATTTCTCTCTGCTCTGATTATTTTGGTATATATGAAATTTTGACCCAGCCTTAAAGTAATGGTACACTGTTTTCACTTATAGACTTTCTCTCCAGTATGATTTCTCTGATGCCTAGTAATGTATGATATATGATTAAATCCTTTGCCACATTCTTCACATTTCTAGGACTTCTCTCCAGTGTGAGTTCTGCTGTGGTTAATAAGGCTTGATTTTTGAACAAAAGCTTTGCCACATTCTTCACATTTGTAGGGCTTCTCTCCAGTATGAGTTCTGCTGTGGTTAATAAGGTGTGATTGTTGACTAAAAGTTTTGCCACATTCTTCACATTTGTAGGGTTTTTCTCCAGTGTGAATTCTGCTGTGGATAATAAGGACTGATTTTTCTTTAAAAGCTTTGTCACATTCTTCACATTTGTAGGGCTTCTCTCCAGTATATGTTCTGCTGTGGTTAATAAGGTGTGATTGTTGACTAAAAGCTTTGCCACATTCTTCACATTTGTAGGGCTTTTCTCCAGTGTGAGTTCTGCTGTGGTTGACAAGGACTGTTTTATGATTAAAAGCTTTGCCACATTCTTCACATTTGTAGGGCTTTTCTCCAGTGTGAATTCTGCTGTGGTTTACAAGGCGTGTTTTTTGACTAAATGCTTTGCTACATTCTTCACATTTGTAGGGCTTTTCTCCAGTGTGAGTTCTGCTGTGGTAAATAAGGCTTGATTGTTGAACAAAAGCTTTACCACATTCTTCACATTTGTAGGGCTTTTCTCCAGTGTGAGTTCTGCTGTGGATAATAAGGACCATTTTTTTTTTAAAAGCTTTGTCACATTCTTCACATTTGTAGGGCTTCTCTCCAGTGTGAGTTCTCCTGTGGTTAATAAGGTATGATTGTTGACTAAAAGCTTTGCCACATTCTTCACATTTGTAGGGCTTTTCTCCTGTGTGAGTTCTGCTGTGATTAATAAGGACTGTTTTATGATTAAAAGCTTTGCCACATTTCTTGACATTTGTAGGGCTTTTCTCCAGTGTGAATTCTGCTGTGGTAAACAAGGCGTATTTTTTGACTAAAAGCTTTGCCACATTCTTGACATTTGTAGGGCTTTTCTCCAGTGTGAATTCTGCTGTGGTAAACAAGGTGTGTTTTTTGACTAAAAGCTTTGCCACATTCTTGACATTTGTAGGGCTTTTCTCCTGTGTGAGTTCTGCTGTGGTTTACAAGGCGTGTTTTTTGACTAAAAGCTTTGCCACATTCTTCACATTTGTAGGGCCTTTCTCCAGTGTGAATTCTGCTGTGGTTTACAAGGCGTGTTTTTTGACTAAAAGCTTTTTCACATTCTTCACATTTGTAGGGCTTTTCTCCAGTGTGAGTTCTGCTGTGGTAAATAAGGCTTGATTGTTGAACAAAAGCTTTACCACATTCTTCACATTTGTAGGGCTTCTCTCCAGTGTGAGTTCTGCTGTGGATAATAAGGACTGATTTTTCTTTAAAAGCTTTGTCACATTCTTCACATTTGTAGGGCTTCTCTCCAGTGTGAGTTCTCCTGTGGTTAATAAGGTATGATTGTTGACTAAAAGCTTTGCCACATTCTTCACATTTGTAGGGCTTTTCTCCTGTATGAGTTCTGCTGTGGTTAATAAGGACTGTTTTATGATTAAAAGCTTTGCCACATTGTTTACATTTGTAGGGCTTTTCTCCAGTGTGAATTCTGCTGTGATAAACAAGGTGTGTTTTTTGACTAAAAGCTTTGCCACATTCTTGACATTTGTAGGGCTTTTCTCCAGTGTGAATTCTGTTGTGGTAAGCAAGGCGTGTTTTTTGACTAAAAGCTTTGCCACATTCTTGACATTTGTAGGGCTTCTCTCCAGTGTGAGTTCTGCAGTGATAAATAAGGTGTGATTGTTGACTAAAAGCTTTGCCACATTCTTCACATTTGTAGGGCTTTTCTCCTGTGTGAATTCTGCTGTGGATAATAAGGACTGATTTTTCTTTAAAAGCTTTGCCACATTCTTCACACTTGTGGGGCTTCTCTCCAGTGTGAGTTCTCCTGTGGTTAATAAGGTATGATTGTTGACTAAAAGCTTTGCCACATTCTTCACATTTGTAGGGCTTTTCTCCTGTGTGAGTTCTGCTGTGATTAATAAGGACTGTTTTATGATTAAAAGCTTTGCCACATTCTTGACATTTGTAGGGCTTTTCTCCAGTGTGAATTCTGCTGTGGTAAACAAGGCGTGTTTTTTGACTAAAAGCTTTGCCACATTCTTGACATTTGTAGGGCTTTTCTCCAGTGTGAGTTCTGCTGTGGTAAACAAGGCGTGTTTTTTGACTAAAAGATTTGCCACATTCTTGACATTTGTAGGGCTTTTCTCCAGTGTGAGTTCTGCTGTGATAAATAAGGTGTGATTGTTGACTAAAAGCTTTGCCACATTCTTGACATTTGTAGGGCTTTTCTCCTGTGTGAGTTCTGCTGTGGTAAACAAAGCTTGATTTTTGACTAAAAGCTTTGCCACATTCTTCACATTTGTGGGACTTCTCTCCAGTGTGAGTTCTGCTGTGGATAATAAGGTGTGTTTTTTCACTAAAAGCTTTGTCACATTCTTCACATTTGTGGGGCTTCTCTCTAGTGTGAGTTCTGCTGTGGCAAATAAGGTGTGATTTTTGACTAAAAGCTTTGCCACATTCTTGACATGTGTGGGGCTTCTCTCCAGTGTGAGTTCTGCTGTGGTTAATAAGGCCTGTTTTTTGACTGAAAGATTTGCCACATTGTTTACATTTGTAGGGCTTCTCTCCAGTGTGAGTTCTGCTGTGGTTAATAAGGCCTGATTGTTGACTAAAAGCTTTGTCACATTCTTCACATTTGTGGGGCTTCTCTCCAGTGTGAGTTCTGCTGTGGATAATAAAATGTGTTTTATGACTAAAAACTTTGTCACATTCTTCACATTTGTAGGGCTTCTCTCCCCTGTGAGTTCTGCTATGGTTAATAAGGCCTGTCTTTTGACTAAAAGCTTTTCCACATTTTTTACATTTGTAGGGCTTCTCTCCAGTGTGATTTCTGCTGTGAAAAATAAAGATTGATTTGTTTTTAAAAGTTTTATCACATTCTTTACACTTGTAGGGCTTCTCTTCAGTATGAGTTCTCTTGTGGTTAACAAGTCCTGATTTTTGATAAAATAATTTCTGATGTTCACGCTCACTCAATGTTTTCCATACTTTCCTTTCTTGTAAGTAGTCAAGGTCCAAATGTCCATAATTTCCACCTACTTTTTGAAATATACGTTTTCTGCCATGTTCTGGAGAAAATTCTTGGGCATAATGAGAAGTCGTGGCTGAAATAAATCAAAATCAAAATTAGTTTACTAATTAGCCTGGGATGAATATATTTTGCATATAAAACATGTGAAATTATAACAATATAAAAATCAGCAGAGCAGGAGATTAGGAAATCCAAGGTCATCATTACTCCAGAAGTATACAAGTTGAATAAAAATGTACAAAAGAATTTACTGGTGAAACTTATCCAAACAACTTGTAGAGACAACAGTATACAAGATGAGTACATTACAAAGGAAAATAATACTGTGAGGAAAGGAAATGTAACTTTCATCATCCACAGCCTTTCTTCCTCCATAATATAGCATTGTGCATTTAGGAAATATCTACCAGCTACCTTCATTCTTGGTGGAGTAAGAGGAATATAAAACATAAGCAAACATTTGTGGCTTTTTTGAAGGATGTCTGAACACTGGTTTCTGTATACCATGACACAGACCTGGAAATAATAGGTAGATTTTGGATAATAATACCATAGATATTCAACAAGGGTAAAGAGGCTATGAACTCTTAATAAGAAATATGGAGGGGCTGGGGTTGTGGTTCAGTGGTAGAGTGTTCACCTAGCACGTGCGCGGCCCAGGTTTGATCCTCAGCACCACGTAAACATAAATGCATTGCATCGTGTACAACTAAAGCAAATAAATAAAGATTAAAAAAAAGAAATATGGACAAAAATTTTAATGAGAAACCTACACATATATGTCTAGAAGATTTTCAATCAAAACAAGCTTGAGAGGCTATAAAACTTTGCATAGCCCATGTCCATATTACTTAGATGAAGCCAACATATGGTAATCTAAAATAATAAATTGCTTTTTATTTTTTAAATTTGTTTTTTGTTTCATTGACAAATTCAAGTTTGTGTATTTACTAAATACATCATGGTATTTAAAGTATATATACAAGATGAAGTGACTAAACAAAATGAACTAAAACATGCATTATTTAATATAATTATCAGTTCTGTGCTTACAAAGTATTGCATCCATTCTGTTAGTATTTATCAAGAATATAATACACCACACTCACCATGTGGTACAACAAAACTCTTGGCCTTCTTATGCCCAGTAAAATAAAAAATTTGTAGACTTTGAGTAACAGTATGCCAATATTGCACAAAACACAGTACCTGGTGAGCACAATTTTACTCTCTAATTTTCTGACTTCTACATGTGAGTCAGATGCTCCTGCAACTGACTCTCTGCTATATTTTACTTAATGCAAAGTCCTTCATATTCATCCTATAATGCTGGGGGCCAGCCCCAGCCAGGGGGTACAACGCGAGCGCTCAACGAAGTACGAAGGCAGAGAAGCAGTGATGGGGAAAATAATACACCGACACATGAGTCAGGCTGTGGAATCTTCTCTCTTTACTTTCACTTTGTTGTAGGTTTTAAGCATAATTTTTTGCAGTACAGATTGTTTATACTTTCTTTGGTGATTTCATTACAGACATGACTTAATTTATAGATTACATTTTAGACATATTAAATTTCTTATTTTATATATTTCAAAGTTTTGAGGTCACTTGCACCTTTTCAAGACCCTGTACATGACTGCCTGGGCATATTATAATTTTGTCATTATTAATCTAATTAGTTTGGGTGAAAATTTATCTCTCACGGATTCCCTGAAACTGTTTTCTCTGCACACCATTTAGGCTGTCTGGTAAAAGTCAACCTTCTCTGTCTGGGATTCCAAAGCACTATTGTTTTTCTTTTATAGCAGTTGTTTATAAAACACAGAAGCAGGGAAAAGAGGGAGGTAAGGCTGAATGTTAGCTCATAAAGGACTTTTTCCTCTAAGGGATTTATATCTACTTTTAAAAGTAAGAGAAATTTATTTTTAATCACAAAAAGACTCTTAAAGCTTAATAACTAGAAATTAAGTACTTATAGAAAAAGATCTATGTTACTCCTTCTATGTTAGGTTTCTTCATTCTCAAGAAAAGATAAATGTACAGAGTTAGTCTGGATCTAAATGATTGAAATAGCGACACCTGGTGGCCATATATGTGAATAAAGAACTGAACAGCAAGTAGAAGTCAAAGTTAACTCTTTCAGCACCATGATATCTTTCATGAAAAAAGAGAGGGCTTTATCAACAGAAAGATTATAGGGAAGCATAGAGAATATGAGCAGATCACATTGGAGTAACAGCCATTAGCCAATTCTTGTGGTGGTTTGATTTTTCATCATATGTCAGGGCAGCACCCCTGGGCCAGGCCAAGTCCATATATCAGGAAGTCATGTTTTTGGCTGACGTGTTCTCAATGTCCCCAACATTTCTTTTTCCCTTTTCTGTTGATGGGAGCCCACCGTACTCGAGAACGCGCCTGTCTTAGGTTCCCCCCCCCCCTCTGGGGGCATTACCCGTCATTGGCTGCCATCCTAGCACTTCCAGTGGACTTACCCAAGGCCAGCAAGCCACGGTGGCCAGGGGGAAGACATGGGACAAAACAGTCACCTTTGAGAAGGCTTCCCATGGATGATTTAGACTTCCACATCCTGTCGAGGACCGTGGCCTAGTTCATAGGGCTCCAAATCATCATTGCTGAGGGCAGCATATTGTTGGTGGACCACCATAGGCTGTACTGATCTTGCCCTATCCTCAATGAAGATGCCACTAAGATGCAATAGAAAATGCCACAACACTATAATTCATTAAGTGACAAGATATTTCTTTTTTACACCTAAATAATAATGACATATAAATATAATATTTTTACTCATTTGATTATTGATGGGCACATAGGATGAATCCATATCTTGTGTATAGAGAACAATGTTTGCATTAAACAGAATAGTGGAGATATCTCTTCAACATGCTGATTTAATCACTTATAAATACATATTTAGTATTGGCATTTCTGGATAATGAGGTCATCTAACTTTTAATTTTTTATGTGTGGTGCTTGGAATTAAGCCCAAGGGTGCTGTACCACTGAATTACAACACAACTCCTTATTAAATTGTTTGAATCATGGTGTGACCAATTTTCTGTAACTTGCCTTAAACTTGAAATCCTTTTGCATGGCCTCACAATTAGCTAGCATTCAAGGGTGTAGCCTTGTACTTGCCTGTGTTTTTTTTTTTTTTTTTTTAATATAAATTCATTTTTTTTTTTTTTTTTTTGGTACCGGGGATTGAACTCAGGGGCACTCGAGCACTGGGCCACATCCCCAGCCCTTTTTTGTATTTTATTAAAGACAGGGTCTCACTGAGTTACTAAGTGCCTCGCCATTGCTGAGGCTGGCTTTGAACTCGCGATCCTCCTGCCTCAGCCTCCCAAAGTGCTGGGATTACAGGCGTGCGCCACTGCACCCGGCTCATCCTTACTTTTCCTGAAAATGACCATATTATCTACTGTTGGCTGTTTTTAATTAAAAAAAATTAAAATAGTACAGAAAATAAAGGTCAAGGTATAGCTTAATCCAAGTGACAAAACAAAGCAGTAGGAATTATACATTAGGATAATGAGAATTATGAATTATGCAAGGAAACACTAAATAACCATTTGAAAAAAATTAGTGAGCCAAATTCAGACAAAAATTGTTAATGTAAATAGGCATAAATTGTGTATGTGAAGAAGTCTTAAGAAAAACTGACTGAGAGGGGCATGCCTGGCATGCAAAACTGTAATCCTAGCAACAAGGTAGAGGCTGAGCAAGGAGGACCATAAGTTCAAAGCCAGTCTTAGCAACTTAGTGAGATTCTATGAAAAATTAAAAACCTCAAGAATATATAAAGGGAAGTGGGATACACACACACACACACACACACACACACACACACACACACTATAAAGGAAAGTGTGAGAGGAAACAAAGCATGCCACTATGAAAAACAATGGCCACAAGTTAAACCATTAAGCAAAGTAGGGAAAACAATTGTAATATAGAAAACAACTTACAAAGTAGGAGTAATGAGATCTTCAGTTTAAAAATTTGATTACTAATTCATTATTCCAAAACACAAATTAAAACAATAAACACTGACTAACAATTAAATCTAAAAGAAGGAACTGCTAAGTCAGTTTCAGCAGAGACAGTGGCAAGAGACAGAGCATGTCCTGCTCCCAGAGGACCCCTGGGGCCCTCCAGCCCCAGGTTGGTGGGTGTTCTGGGGATCACAGGCAAAGGGTGACCTGTCTGAACTTGGACCCAGTACCCCTGGGCTGCCAATTCTCCTGGCCCAATCCTGTCCCTCTTGGCTGAAGCCAGCATTAAGAAAATGGCCCCCTTAGGTAGTGGGTTCATAGCATGGTGAAAAAAATGGCAACGAACAAAACATATGGAGGCCAACAGGAACTTTGATGGCTCCAGAAGGTGAGTGGATGCCAGAAATACTATGATCCACTGTGACTGTTCCTTGCTGGCTCTGGTGTAGAAGAAACTCCCAGTTTCTGGCTGGCAGCCGTGAACACCTCAAGTGTGTGAGGAAAGCCTACACACAATCAAGCCTAGGAGGCACACCTGCAGAAAGGAGCAGTTCCACTCTGGATGACTGATGGAGTAGACCACTTCCCCATAATTGACATCAGTGTTGCCAGGGAAACCAAAGGCAGAGACTTGGTGGTCTTACCCACCATGGGATAATATGATTGGACAAGGGGCTTTTAAAAGATTAAGGTGCTTCTGCAATAAATAAGCTTGCAGGCAGATCCCCAGTTGCTTGCTTCCCACCCAACTCCTGGTGTCTGCGTTTTGACTCCACATGGCTTACCCCCACGACTGTGCCTGGCTGAGGTCCATGCTAATGACAACATCTGTTGCCCAATGTGCCTCGACCACTCACACACCTCAGGAATTGGTGATTCCCCCCGGATTCGGTAAGGGCCCCCTCTTTGTGTTTAGTGGGCTGACAGTTCAGTGAGGGTGAGCGCTGAACCCCCTCCTACCCCCTGTTCCTCTTTTTGTTTGTCTCGTTCTGTATTCTCCCTAGTAGAGGCACATACCGCCACTTTGGTTTTGGCGCCACCTTGTGGCTCCTATCATTTTTGGTTCACCTGGCAAATTCACATAAGAGACTGATCCTCCCAGAATTTGGAACCTCAATTTTTGCTCTCTGGAGAGAATTTTGCACCAGAGACACCTTGTGGGCATACGGCTGTGACCTAATGAGTCACAGAAGTCCCCCACTAAGCACAAGACACTGTATCCTAAACACTCTTATTGGAAGAAAAGTCCATGACCCTCCAAGCATCCCCTTCAATAGGGTTAAATTCAGATGAAGAACGAGAATTGGGGGACAATGAGCCAACTACCATTTCATGCCCTATGGCAACCCCCACTCTCTTGCCCACTTCTCATTCCCCCAACATACCCCTGGAAGGACTTACAATCAAATTCTAATGACTGCCCCCCTCCAAAGGCTTCAGCTCCTCAGGGTCTCCCCCTCTCCCCACGAAATCACTTTGTAGCTTATCCTGTAAATCTTGGGCCCAATGGGGATGTCAGACCATGGATCTCAAAACTGCTCGCTGACTCGGCCTAACTCAAGAAAGCCTCACAAGAATTTGGACCTGGTTCTCCTTATTTTGAGGAGTTTTTTTTTTTTTTTTTTTTTTTTTTTTTTTTTTTTTTTGGTACTGGGGATTGAACTCAGGGGCACTCGACTACTGGGCCACATCCCCAGCCCTTTTTTGTATTTTTATTAGAGACAGGGTCTCACTAAGTTGATAAGTGCCTGGCCATTGCTGAGGCTGGCTTTGAACTTGTGATCCTTTGAGGAGGTTCTTAATCAATGGCCCACCCAACTCCAGACATCTATGATTGGATGAACCTACTTAGGGCTTGCTTAGCCTGCCCTCAATATTTACAATAGAAGGCCTCATTCGAAGAGGAGGCAGAACAAACAGCCAGGATTAATTTTTCCTATGGCCTCTCTATAACATTGGACATGCTCACAGGACGTGGTGCTTATGTGAGTCCCCAAGAACAAGCACTCATTGGAAACCTCATATATTTTGATCAGGTGAAAGAAATTGTTTTAAAAAGCTTAAAAAATGTCACTCCTCCCAAATATGATGAACTATTCAGGAACTTAATACAAGGTCCCAATGAGTGGTTCCCTGACTTTCTATCTCGAGTCACAGAGGCAGTTGGAAAATGGGTTCAACCCAGACCTACTCAAGATTCATTAGTTAAACAATTGGCATGGGAAGGAGCCATTACAGAGACCAGAGCTGCTATAGCCCCCGTGCATAGCAAATCACTCTCAAAGTGGATCTCAGCCACTAAAGAGGTGGCTCCCTCCTCAGGGCCAATACAAGCCCTTACAGCCACTATTAATAAGTTGGATGTATGGCTGTATATAAAGACAAAGAAAGTCATCAACAAAAACCTGAACGCATTTGTTGGAGATGTAATCATCCGGGTCACATTAAACATTTCTGTCCTGGGAACAATTTGCCCCCAAGACCAAAGACCCCTTTCCCCAAATGATAAAAAGGGTTACCATTGGGCAAAGGATTGCAAGTCCAAGCCTTTAAACTCCCCTCAGGGCAACCCTCAGACCCGCAAGTAAGAGGGAGACATAATCCACTCCAGATACAATGGATATTACCTATCTTAGAAACACAACATAGAATGACTATCATACTTGATGGAGTTCCTGTTAAAGGCATAGGACACTGAAGCAGATGTCACAATCATATGTTCTAATACAGCATCAATGATGAAAAATTGGAAGACGAGTGCTGGTCCCAACATACAAGGCATAGGGGGACGTTAGCCCACTAGAAAATTCACCACCTCTGTAGTATGGTAAGACATGGATGGTGAAAAGGATACCTTCCACCCCTTGTTTGCGGTAGTCCCAAATACCCTGTGGGGAAGGGACATCCTGGAAATGATAAATGCTGTTCTAACCACAGATGACAAAGCCTTTTATGGTGAGATTATAGTGCATGACAAAATAGGACTATCAGGGAGACCAGAGCTCCCCCAATTCTAAAGGCCTCTGTTACATTAATTAAAAAACTGGAACCTATTCCCATAGAATGGAATACTGAAGATCATATCTGGGTGGAACAGTGGCCTATCCTAGAACCCAAATTACAATTCTCAAACAGCTGGTCCGAGAACACTTGGCACTTGGACATATTGAACTTTCCACTAGTCCTCATAATATGCCTATTTTTGTGATCCCTAATAAAAATGGGAAACACAGACTACTTCAAGACTTAAAACCAATTAACAGACGTATGAACAAGATGGATCATTTCAGTCAGGTATTCCCCATCCAGCCAGCATCCCAAATAACTATTATGTTACAATAGATCTTAAAAACTCTTTCTTTTCCATCCTCATCGCTCATCAAGATAGACCTTTCTTTGCTTTTGCAGTATGGGAACCTAACACTATGGTACATGCACATAGGTATTATTGGGCAGTTCTCCCAAAGAGGATGAAAAATAGTTCCCCTATGTGTCAGCTGTTTGTTTCTCATGCAACCAGACCCCTTAGCCAGGATCATCTGGTCATACATTATATGGATGACATTTTGCTTGCTCATGCTGATTCTGATAAGCTGCAAATCTGCCTTAAGAGGCTGATGGACAACTTGGACATTTTGGGGTTTCACATAGCCACTGACAATGTACAATATTCAGCCCCCTATGAGTTTTTAGGTTATAAAATTAAAACAAGCATACAACCCCTCAAACCTACACTGAGTATTAGGCCTCAATATACATACACTCAATGAACTACAACAACTCTGTGGATAGGTCAACTGGCTAAAGCCCTTCCTTTGCTTGCCTCCCAAATCACTAACTTCCCTATTCGATCTCCTAAAACGAGGAAATTGCCCCTCCTTGAAGATAAATCTGACTCTACAAGCTGAACAAATGGTCCAGCTCATTAATGACAACATTTCAAGGCTGGAAAACACATAGATATGATTCAACAAAGCCCCTACTTGGAATAATAACTATAGGAGCACTGCTGTTATCTGGCAAACTCAAGGACCCTTGTACTGAATCACCTGGCATGGAGTGAATGTCACAAAATTACAGGTAAGCTAGAAAGTATCCTACTTACAGGAATAAAATTAAGATATTACTGTAACAAAATTTTTCATATGGAACCAGACACCTTAGTGCTATCACTTACCCACACAGAGATCCCACCACTCTTACAGAACAACACACTATTCCAAACCTTAATGACTAGTTTACCGGGACAAATTGACAATTATCTCTCACACAAAAAATTGCTACAAACATTGCAAACCCTAGAGATTGCAGCCCCCAAGCATGCCTTCCCCTCATCCCAACCCATTCCCTTTGCTTCCTGTGCCTTCACAGATGCTAATAAACACACTTTTGGGGTTATCATAAAGATGCTAAATGAACAAGATTATTTCCCATACAGAGCCTCATACTGGCTCAGTGCAATTAGGAGAATTAAGGGTAATGATACAAGTGCTTATCATGTGTCCAAAACACACCCATCAATATCTTTTCAGATAGTAAATATTCTGTCCAAGTAGAAAAAACACTCCCTTGTGCAATTTTCAGGTCCACCAATAAACCAATTGACCAAGCACTTCAGGCTCTTAAGGATCTTACAGAAAATAGGAACTACCCATGGTATATCTCCCATGTCAGATCTCATACAGGTTTGTCTGGACTCATTGCATGAGGCAATGATCAAGTAGATAGGCTACTGTGTCTTTGAATTTTCTAGAATAGGTTTGTATACTCCACAGTAAATTCCATGTATCTGCTAGTAATCTAAAGACACTATTCCCAGATATTACTATGACACAATGTAAACATTTAGTTCAAGCTTGCAAGAACTGTGCCCCTATGGCACCCCTTGGCCCACTACAACCTCAAGGAGTGAACCCCAGAGGGCTCTCTCCCAATATACTTTGCCAGATGGACATTACTCATATCTCCACCTTTGGCAAACTGAGATATATTCATGTAATTGTGGACACATTCCAAATTTACCTATGCTATTGCACAGTCAGGTGAAAAGGCCTCAAATGTAATAAAGGCTGTCAAAATGGACATGCTAATGCTTGGAGTCCCATGGTACATAAAGACAGACAATGGACCTGCTTACACCTCCCAGGAATTCCAAAACTTCCTGACATCTTGGGGTATTTCCCACACTATGGGTACAATCCTTACAATCCACAGGGACAGTGGATAAATGAGAGGATGAAGCATACCCTCAAGGACACTTTACAAAGACAGACTGCAAGTCACCCTTGCTTAGACCCCCACCTTGCTTTGACACATGCACTCTTCACTCTCAACTTTCTTACCTTTGACACCAATGGGATCAGTCTGGCATATAAGCATTGGGGCTCCTTTCCTTCTTTGACTCCAGTCCCTCTGGTGCACTGAAAGGATCTGCTCACAAACACATGAAACGGACCACACCCACTTATCACCCAGGGTAGAGGCTTTGCCTGTGTCTTTCCAGAGAACACTCCCAATCCCATCTGGATTCCAGCAAGAACTGTCAAATCAGCCACCAGTCAAACCAGTTCCAAAAACTGAGCCTAATGAAGAGGAAAAGGCCACAGAGACCACCTCAACAATGGGAATGCAAATAACATGGGGTGATATAAAGGCCTTGGTAAATCAAGCCCAGGCAATGTCACCAGCAGGGGATAAAAAAGCCCAGGCACCATCTTCCTGCTCCTGTGCACTATCATAACCTGCAACTCACAGGTAAGTGCAGAGCAGATAAGTAAGGGTGGTTACTGAACTATATAATAAGCAATCCTCCATTAGTGATACTTATTGGGCTCCAAGCACACAAGTTACCACAATTCTCAACCAGTGGGCCCATCCAGGCCTCTGCCCTGTTCAACGGCACTATTATCATAACTTCTACTTTTACCCTTTTGTTGATAAAATCCTCTATTCATAATTCCACTATTGCTGATACTGTGTGGACAGCATACCTCCAATATCCTAGTGACAGTGACAATTTGTCCTCACATTGCTATAATCATAACATTTTGTGCCTTACAAATGACCTTGAATCACTCCTCAAATGTCCCTCCATTGCCACAAAGACTTCCATGGTACAGGAGTAGGTGGCCTGATGTTGCTCAGGGTCACCCATGTATCTATCCTTCAATACCTCAGACCCCCTTAACATGTCACATACCTTATGGCCTGACCAAGACCTTGATACTCACCCCCATAGATATTCTCACTACATTCTTTTGGACTGCTCCCGCCCTAACAGAACAATTCATCCAATCCCCTTCGTTTCATGTATTGGACAGTTTGAAACAAAAAATGGGCCCCAGCCTCACTTACTACAGCATCCCTACTGTGGCTTGGTATAATAACTCTGAATATGTTACATTTACTTTGGATGGTGAACCAGGTAATAATCCTTTTGGCCCAAGAGTCCTCTGCAATAAATTTGATTGCACAGATCTTTACCCTCTACTAAGATTAAATGCCACCTTCTATGGTGACAAAATGTGCACAAAGTACAAATGCCAATATTCATTCAATTACCCTTTATGGTGATTCATGTACATAACACCTCAATGTCTCAGAACATAATAAGTCCTTTACTGATTGCATGAAATTTAATTGCAGCCTCTCAAACTTCCTGCACATACATACCCCAAATCATTGTAATACAAATCATTGTTATACACCCCCCTCTCACTTTCACACTGGTTGACGATGAAGATCCATTTGAATTTCCTCTGACTCTTATAGAACATATCCCAGGGACAAAACACAAAGGGGGAAGAAGGCAAAGAGATTTCGGGATCACTGCCACCATAACACTTGCTGTCATTGCTTCTGTGGCTGCAACTGCTGCTTTGACCGCTGCCTTACTTCAGGCTGGAACTAGTGCAACTGCCTTACAGGAAGCCATCTCTGCCACTGCTGAAACTCAGGCTGTACTCTTAGCCCTCTCTAAAATGACTCATGAAGGCATTTTAAACTTACAGTCCCAAATCGGTGGTCAAATAGAGTATTTGTTGAAAACCCAACCATTGAGATATTTTATTTCCCCCCTGATTCCTGGAGTTTGTGTAACTAATATATACATTGTGAACAGCACATGGGTTAGACAACTTCTAGCAAAGCAACTAAAAACACAATGGTCCAAGAAATATATAAATATAACACTTCAAATAGAAAACCTAATAAAAATATGTCAAAAATCAAAGTATATCAAGTTGACACTTCTTTAATTACACAAACATGGAATAAGATGAAAAACTTCTTTAAGCCCTCTAACCTTGTTTTGCTAGGCCTTCTCTGTATTATAATCATAATGCTCATAGTTAGAGTAAAGAGCTTTTGGAGTGTAATCTCTAAAAAGATCTATGTGGTACAGGTCAATCAAGTCCTCCTAAAGGAATCCCTGGTCCAAATTAATAAAAACGGGGGAGATGTAGGAGAAACTCCTGGTTTCTGGCAGCTGTGAACATCTCAAGTGTGTGAGGAAAGCCTACACACAATCAAGCCTAGCAGGCACACGCAGGAAGGAGCAGTTCTGCTCTGGCTGACGGATGGAGTAGACCACTTCCCCATAATTGACATCAATGTTGCCAGGGAAACCAAAGGCAGAGACTTGGTGGTCTTACCCACCATGGCATAAATGATTGGACAAGGGGCTTTTTAAAAGATTAAGGTGCTTCTGCAATAAATAAATTTGCAGGCAGATCTCCAGCTGCTTGCTTCCCACCCAACTCCTGGTGTCTGCGTTTTGACTCCACGTGGCTTACCCCCACGACTGTGCCTGGCTGAGGTCCATGGTAATGACAATACTCTGGGAGACCACACCTTGTCCTGAGAAGGCAAACCAAAGAAATCCTGCAAAGTGTGGGAAGTTCTGGAACACCATGGGTGGAATTGAGTACCCTCAAACAGTTGGTGTTTATTCTACCAAAGAGAGAAACTGTATGGTAACATACCAATTTGACCAAATGGAAATGCCCACCAACCTTTATGAAGATTTGCTGTTTGTAGAAGGCTTGTATATATAATATGGAAAACTTGCTCTCAACTTGCCCCTCAACCTTTTAAAACTTTTGCTATATCTGGACATTCTAAATGTAAAGAAGTTGCCGACATATGATATAGTCAGAAAATAATGTCTTGTAAGTACCCATTTGTTTTAAAATGTCTTCTGGAAATGACTTTGAAATAGAGTCATTAGACCACGTCTAGGAGTGACACTTGTCCACATTTGTTCAGTGGGTTAGAGAGGACACGGAGAAGATGTTGGCCATGAGAAGAAAGTGCTCTGTGCCAGACTGGTTATATGTAAAAGACATTTTTCATATTATAACCATTATTTTGTGTGTGCATTTCACTCCTCATAACTATATATATAGTTGACAGTGCTAAGTACTTTTTTTGGAAATATCTAGAATTTCCACATATTCTAAAGTGCTTGATACATGTCAAAAGTAGAAGTAGTAAAATATAACACATTATGTACATTCATTTTTGTAAAATTCCTATGAAATATTTTTGGGTGTGGCAATAGGCAAATCCCCTGTTGAGTAATACATATTGTGGACTGTTTCTCTGGAGCACTGTGACAATGTGCTTACAAAGAAGCAAGAGTAAGCATTGTTCCTATGTCTATGAGCTTTCTTTTACTTTGCTGTGTACATAGTATATATAAAAGACAAAGGTATCCTAATCTACACCTAGTGTTTCTAGGTGCTAAAGAGGTTGCCAGTGTATGACAAAAGTAGAATTTGTAAACAAATTTTGTCTGTTTTGTGCTAAAATTCCTAGGAAAGATTGTCTTCTGAAAATTTGAGCATTATACCACACTGGATTGGTGAAGGGATGGAATGCTTGTATTTTGAAGACATATTCAAATTAAAACTATTTTTACCTATGTACAATTTATTCAAAACTGTTATGTACATAGTGGTCAAATTGAGTCCTTAACGGAAAGGTCTAGATGTTTAGAAATTCCTAGTGAATGTTAAATGTAAAGGTAGTAAAATGTCACTTAATTTGCCTGAATGGTCTCTCTGATATGCAGATGCTAACACACAATAATATGGGAGAGGTAAGAATAGAAGTTCATCAGATTAGACAAAGGGGAATAAAATGAAGGGAGTGAGGATGGGAATAAGAAAGACAATAGAATGAATCATACATAACTGTCCTATGTTCACATAAGAATACACAACCAGTGTAACTCCATATTTTGTATAACCATAAGAATGGGAAGTTATACTCCATGTATGTATAATATGATAAAATACATTCTACAGTCATGTATAAGTAAAAAGAAGAAATGAAAAAAATTTTAAAAAGAAAAAATACTAAATCTAAATGAAATACAACTGTATGTAAATACAGGGAACTCTAAATCTAAGGAAACAAGTAGAATGAAAGCAAAAGAACAGAAGACTGTTATATAAATATGTGGACAAAAGAAAGCTGGGGTGGCCAAATTATGATTTGGAACACAGTTTAAAACAAGAAGTTATATGAGATAACATATATTTGAAAGTAAAAAACTTTGAAAACAGACAAAGTATATAAAGACAGTAAAAGAACTTTCCCTAGAATACTGCAATAAAAATAGATATAATTCACACCAAACTTACCAGATGTAAAAATGTAAGACTGAGAGAATTATATACAGAAATGAAAAGCAACACTTTAAAACTAGGAGACAGCAAGCCTCACTTACTGTGAAGAAAAAGTCAAACAAAATGGTAATTACTAATCAGAAGACTTTGAAAAATATTTTAAACCAATTTAACTTATACACTAAATGCTGTCAATAGCAAATGGAATATTAAACTGGATTAAACAGCTGGTAAGAAATAAAACAAAGGTTAATAGGTATGAAAATATTGAAATTATTTTGTATACATCATAGAAAAAATTTAGAAACCAAAATTGAAAAATATGTTAAAAAATTCACACATGTGGCAATTGAACACTCTTGAACATAGTCTTGTTTCACAATTGAAAAACAAAATTAAAAGACCTTTATAAATATCTGTCAAACCCCCAATGTTGTGTTTTGCAGAAATGGAAAACCCTATTGTAGAATTTTTTTTTTTTTTTTTTTGTACGGGGGATTGAACTCAGGGGCACTCAACCACTGGCCCACATCCCCAGCCCTTTTTTGTATTTTATTAGAGACAGGATCTCACTGAGTTGCTAAGTGCCTTGCCATTGCTGAGGCTGGCTTTGAACCTGCGATTTTCCTGCCTCAGCCTACCAAGTACTGGAATTACAGGCATGCGCCACCGTGCCCGGCTCCTATTGTAGAAATTTTATGAAAACTTAATATTTCACAAATTCCTCAAAAATATTCAAATACAAACAAAATTGGGAGAATGTTGTTTCATGATTTAAAAACTTTAAAAGCTACAATATTCAAAACTTTAAAAGCTACAATATGCAATTGGTAATACTGACATCAAGTTAGACAAATAGACATATCGAATTCTGAGTGTAATAATCCCTCACATATTCAGCAAATTAAGACAATCACACAATAGTGTTTGTTACAATATTATTCTACAGAGCTACAATGGGGAAGGAAACCAATTATCCCTTGAAATGAGTGAATGGAGTGATTTGGAATATAAAGACAAATGTGGCAGAATTCTACTTATATGAGATACCTGAACAAAACAAACAAAACACACACACACATACACACACACAAAAAAAAAACTTTCTGGGGCTGGAGCTATGCCTCAGTGGTAGAGCACTCAACACATGTGTGAGGTCCTGAGTTTGATCTTCAGCACCATGTAAATAAAATAAAGGTATTGTGTCCACTTATAACTAAAAAAAATATTTTAAACACTTTGAATAACAATGAGATTGGCACTAGTGATAGAAGAGGACAGAAATGAGCCACTGTTTACATGGGAATTGTTTTACTGATTTTTGAGACATAAACTGTTTACAGGTATGGTACATAGCAATTTGAATTAACTTTGCTGAACAGTGCACATGGTATGTTGGAGAGAGCAAGTTTTTTTTCTGTGGTTTTGATCACAATTAAAATTTCTAACAACACGGAAAAGATAAAAAGAATTTCAAAATATTTTAAAGCTCCCTATAAAATGCTATGGTCTTTATCCTATAAATAAGAACGAACTCATGAATATATAGATAAGGGGCATGCATGTTATCCTGTCATTAGAAATTCTGGGGAAGAAAGATTGTAATTTCAAGGCCATCTTTAATAACTTAGTGAGAACCATTCTCCAAATATAAAGAGAAATGACATGGGGATGTAGCTCAGTATTAGAGCACACCCTGGATTTTATCCCTAGTACATTAACATATAGAAAATTTACATTTTGGGGCTGGGGTTGTGGCTCAGTGTAGAGCACTTGCCTAACATGAATGAGGCCCTGGGTTCAATCCTCATCACCACATTAAATAAATAAATAAATAAATAAATAAAATAAAGTTATATAAAACAATTGATGAAAAACATTTTTTTAAAAAAGTTGCATCATTTTCTACGTAAGAAGGATATAAAGCCAACCCAGATAAGATATAAAAGGCATTTTTAAAGGTGTAATATTTATATAAGCAAGTTAAAGCATATATTATTTTATTGGCAATAGAAATTAATTTTAACTTACATTGTCCTAATTTGTGAAGTAATGTAGATTGCCATCTAATCAGAAATTTATAGACAAAAATAAAACAGTATTAAGAGAGATTAAAGACTAAAATAATATCATTCTCATTTTATGTTTACCAAAAAAAAAAAAAAAGCACTTTTTCTTGAAAGCACAAATCTGAAAGTCATTCTTACAGACAAGTTCCCATAAGATATTTTGCATGGGAAGGAAATTAAATAATGAAAATTAACTAAAAGCCGGGCGCGGTGGCGCACGCCTGTAATCCCAGCACTTTGGGAGGCTGAGGCAGGAGGATCGTGAGTTCAAAGCCAGCCTCAGCAATGGCGAGGCACTTACCAACTCAGTGAGACCCTGTCTCCAAATAAAATACAAAAAAGGGCTGGGGATATGGCCCAGTGGTCAAGTGCCCCTGAGTTCAATCCCCGGTAAAAAAAAAAAAAAAAAAAAAAAAAATTAACTAAAAATTCTGTAGGGAAGTTATGCTTACTCAGGAAGGCCAAGTTCTTGTAGTTCTCTAACATCACATCTCTATATAAGTTTTTCTGAGCAGGCTGAAGGCATTCCCACTCCTCTTCAGTGAAATCAATGGCCACATCCCTGAATGTCAATGGCTCCTGAAATAAGAATAGGTAAATAAATAACACATTGAACACATGATCATTTGCAGTTTGTAATTTGACTCAAGATAAAATGAGTTATTAGAAAGACTCTCATGTAAGTGAAGACTTTATTTATTAAGATACTTTTAAACACAGTGATACTATTATCTACCTCTGAAGAAAAAGTGACATAAGCCCAAAAAGGGTATATGTACTCCACTTTTATGAAATAAAATATAAAACTCAGGCAGCACCACAAAAATACACATTCTGTAATTTTTTATATCATGAGCTAAATTGTACATATATCTCAGATGAGAAAATTATGGTAGGTAAAAAAGGGAATCCTCAAGTTTATCTGTACAACCATGAATCAGAGATTTACTAAAATGCAGAATTTTATTCATTAGTTCTAGGATGCAGCTGGGTTTTCTAAATATGTAGCAAGCTCTCCAGTGATTCCAATACCAGTGGTATAAGAGAAACTTTTGAAATGAAACAAGGTAGACCACTGAAAGGAAATATTTACTAGTGAATTTGAGTTCAAATATATTATGGTATTTATGTATGTTATTAAAATAGGAAATAGAAGCAACAATTCTGTTTGAATTTTTTTGCTTGTGTTTTATTTTTTAAAATATATGATAAAAAGCATATATATTTATGCAATAAAGTACTGATATATGTATGATGTTTACAATAGGATAAACATATATTTCTTCAATTATAATTTTTATTTAATTTGATTGGGTCTTTCTAGTTCTACATGACAGTAGAATCCATTTTTTATGAAATTATATAAGGATGGCATATACCTTATTCTAATTAGGATCCTATTCTTGAGGGTGGCTATTATGGTGGAATTTACTTAGGTATTTTTATATGTATACATAGAAAAAAATATTCTTATTCTGTCTATTATATTCTTATCCCTCTTTTCTTTTTGTTCTTCATGTAATTTACCAGACTTCTCTTCTTACCCTCTCCCACTTTATGTGCTTTAGTTTTCATATATCAGCAAACATTCAACCTTTTGTTTTGAAAGATTGTTTTTCTTTCACTTAGCATAATATTCTCCAGATCTTCCATTTACTGGCAAAATCCATAAAGTCATTCTTCTTTATGGTGAGTAATGTTCTATTGTGTACATAATCCAGAAATTTTTATCCATTCATCTCTTTGAGGGGCACAAAGTTTGGTTTCATAGCTTAGCTACTGTGAATTGTGGTACTATAAATATTAATTTGGATGTGTCAGTGTAGTATGCTGATTTAATGTCATTTGAGTATATTTGAGGAGTAAAAATTCTGGTTAAATGATGGTTTCATTCCTTGAACAATGTCCATGATGCTTTCCAGAGGAGTTGCAACAATCTGCAGTCCCACCAACAATGTATGACCATTCCATTTTTCCCACATCATCATGAACATGTTACTTATATTCTTGATACTTGCCGTTCTGACTGGAGTGAGTTGGAATCTCAGTGTAGCTTTAATTTGTATTTCTCTAATACCTAAAGATGTTGAATTTTTTTCACATATTTGTTGATAATTTATATTTATTCTTTTGAGAAGTATCAGAAGAAATTGAAGGATAAGGCAAACTGGAAAGAGCAAAATAAAGAAATGGTAGAGGAGAATAAGAAGGGGACTGAGGAGGAAAATGAACCTGCTGAGGATGTGAAGTGAAATTAATAGGATGGAGAAGATGTGGAAAAAGATAAAGTAAAGTTCAGTTGGCAGAAATCAGAAATTGGGGTGACAGTAGGAGAACCCTTTCAATCGGTTTGGGATGGGATGCCCTTTGGGAAGTGAGAGTGGGAAAAAACTAGGGTGTGAACATTTTACCTGCTTGCAGTTTGGAGAACAGCACCAGAGATGCCAGACCCCTGCATTACATCCTGCCCCAGCCCTCTCCTTCATCTCTAGGTTTACCTCAAATCCTCTTCCATCAGAGAGCTACAGGCTGAGGTAGGGTCAGGGTTGAAAAGAAGCAGACAGCTTCCCTTTTTCCTCCACTTTTTGTATTAAGGAGTAAAGAGGGAGTAACACTTCTCTTTTATTGTTTGCTGGTTTTGTTTTTACAAAGAATAAGTAGCACCAGATAGAAAAGAAAAAGAGTACTTATCATTGGGGTTTATGGAGGGACATTAAGAGGAAAAGGGCATTAAGTAGTTTTCTGGGCATCATCAATGTTCTATTTCTTGTTGTAGGCAACAGAACACGGTATGATTACTTTGTGGTAATTCAAGGATCTCTTATCATTTTGATATTTGCCTATTCTTGCTGTACTCAATGAGATCAAATTTATTATGTTAAATGTTGTGGGGGAGACTAAAAGGAAAGATTTAAAATGACACTAGGGGACACATTATAGTAATATATATGAGAATGTTGTTGATTGTGATGCTTGGTTTATGAGTTTGTACATATATTATAAGAGAAAAGTATATACCTAAGATATATACAGCTTAATATGTGCCAATTAAACCTCCATAAGTCTGTAAAAAAGTGGGATGCCTCTCAAGCCAAAGTTAAAAAGGAAACATACAGACATAAATTAGTAAGCCATAAAATGACAAAGAATGTATTAGCAAATCACCCATCTTAATAGTCTGAAAAGTAAATTTTGTAAAAATAAGAGTAAAGAAACTTCTAAGGAAAAAAGAAAAATTAGAAGATATTGAAAATAAACATACCACAGGAAGAATCACCAATGTCAATGTTGATGCTTTAAAAAGCAAATGAGCAAGGTACAATGGTGGACACCTCTAATTCCAGTGACTTAGGAGGCTAAGGAAGGAGGTGTATGACTCCCATAAATTTTAGAACATTCAGGAGGATCCAGGCAGTTGGCACACACCTATAATCTCAGCAACTCAGAAGATTGGGGCACAAATTCATGATCACACTCAGCAACTATCTCATGATAAAAATAAAAAAGACCAGGGATGTAGCTGTGTGGTAAAGGACCTCTGGGTTCCATTCACAATACCCTCATCCCTCCAAATGAAATCAAAACAAACTCAGGAGGAAAGAACTAAGACACCTAAAGGCAACAGCCCCCCTCATGCACACACACACACACACACACACACACACACACACCAAAAAAAAAAAAAAAAAACACATGGAGTTGTGATTCTGATCATCATTCCACTCCACAATCCACCACACAAGCTGAGAAAGTGCTGGAATACTGGCACATATGTTCCTAGGTAAGTCTTCAGGTTGGGGCTGAAGATATTCTGCAGGGATAGGATAGGACTTTCAGAGTATTTTGTTGACATATGCTCCACTGGCTAGTTCAGTGGGGATTCAGGGCTGATCTGCCCCAGAGGAGGACCCAGGCCTGTAGAAACTTCCCCAGGGATACCAGTCAGCCATTGCCAGTTCCCACCATAGTCCGTGCAGTCATTTTCAAGCAGCCTCACCTCTCAGTCTCAGGATGCCACTGCACACTCACCATTTACTGGATTTTGAGGGACCCAAGTTTCTCCCTATAGATAACCAAGCACCTTCCCAGCAGAAAAAAACAGGTTCCCTGAACGTAAGAGGGAGGAAAGAGATGGATACCTACACTGGTAGGCTACAGAGACAAAAGGCCACACCAGATGGTCAAAGCCTGCTCCTCTTTACTGGCTGTGTGCTGGATTGGACAATGGTTTTCTAAGGGCTCCTGAGTTGTGGAGGTCCTGCCTCTGCTGGTTCCAGGAAGTCCTGAAGGATGAGTGGCATCAGTGTGAGGAATAAGACAAGGAGTCATTCCATTTGAGCAATCTCAAGAGAGAGAGCTAATTCTGCTTTCTCTGGGTCCATATTTATTATGCTTTCATATTATTATGGATTCAGAATCATTAATAGAATACGTAATTGATTTACAATTTTCATTTTCTTAATAATCATGGTGGGTATAAAATCATTAATAAAACGTGTCACTAAGCCGGGCACGGTGGTGCACGCCTGTAATCCCAGCACTTTGGGAGGCTGAGGCAGGAGGATCGTGAGTTCAAAGCCAGCCTCAGCAATGGCGAGGCACTTAGCAACTCAGTGAGACCCTGTCTCTAATAAAATACAAAAAAGGGCTGGGGATGTGGCCCAGTGGACAAGTGCCCCTGAGTTCAATCCCCGGTACCACACACACACACACACACAAAAAATGTGTCACTAGTTTATATTTTTCAAATTTTCCCAAGATGTAATATTTCTTTATTAACATGCCAAACTACATAACCAGACTCTAAGCCTCCTAGCCCATCATTAACCTTTATGTTTAAAGTACACCTGTACTTTATTTCTAATCTAAGATTCCTATCTGAAAGTTCCCTTAAGTCTTAAAGCTTATGTTAATCTAAAATCTATACAATTATTTTAATTAATGTCTATGTTTATTCTCATAAAACTGGTTTGAGCTGCTTTCTCAGAGTTTCTTTGTTCCTTTGTCAAAGTGCACTAGTCTTATATCTTTGTAATCTCTCTAACTGAAAGGTAAGTTCTAAACATCAGTCCACCTACTGCCAATATTAACTATGTTCATCATAAGTCCCTATGTAAGGTAAAATAGGGTCTTGTTGGATGGGGAGATGTATTTTATTAACCTTTTCTCTCCTGGGTAGATACCACAATCTTCCTTTAATCTAATAAGCTACATATGGTGGGCTTTGTGCAATAAGCATAATAATTAGGCTTTTTAAGAGACTGGAGATATGGGCTTAGGCTCTTAGTTGATATAATCAATGTGGTGCCTGAAATCCTATGACCTTTCATAGAATGATTGTTGTTCATTGATATTAATTTTGTCCTCAATGTACTGAGATAGTAGAACAGCCTTCTATTTTGCCATTGATAAACTGAAGAGTAACAGAACAGCCTTCAAGGCATGCCTGTTATGTTCTAGCCACCTGGATTTTAATTTGATTTAGCAATAAGTATACTCATGCTTCCTGTCAGGAATATGGCATAAGAATAAAAAAGTCCCAATCATACACACAAAAAAAGGTCTCATGCTTTGGTTTCCCACAAGTGGGCCTTTCCAAGGCTTGTCATCCTTACTGTAACCTTGTCAAGACAGCAGGGGGAGGAACACCTTCTCCACTGAGTGGACAGGGCTTATGTGTTCACATGCTCTGTCTGAGTCTAGAGAGGCTTCTGAGTGACAGGAGGTGACATCAAATGCAGAAATGAATGAGGTCACAATGGCAGGATCTTGTCTGTAGTTTTTTCTTTTGAGGTGATGAGAATTGAAATCCAGATCCTCAGGCTGCAGCTAATTTAAGACAAAGTATCCTTGGAGAAGTGGGATCTAGCCCAGCCAGGCGGACATTTGCATTTAACCTTGCATATAAGGCCTTTTCAATTTGTGGAGTTTATGTCTATATCTTTTTCATGGATGGAAATAATAAAGTGACAACTCTACAAAATTTCGCTTAACTTCCCTGCTGTCTTCTTTTGTGAGGAAACAGACTGAAAGTTGAACTGGAAAAGAATCCCCTAAAGCAGCAATATTCAATGATAATAATATGTGAGATGCAAGGGTAATTAAAAACTTTCTAGTATTCACATAAAAAACAGTATAAACTGAGTTTAATAACATAACCCAAAATATCAATTATGGGAATATTACCATTATGTGACTAAAATATTACTAATGAAATATATGTATTTTCCTCAAAACTATGTCAAGCCTCCAGAATATCTCAGTTCACAGAACCACATTTCAGACTTTAGAGCCATGGTTCCCCTGACCTCAGGAATATGAATGTCATGAACACTCCTTTTTATGCTACAGGTGTAAAATACAATTCCTTGCCAATATTTCTCCTCAGATTCAAAAAACAGGAGAGACCCTGCTCTGAATAAAGGCAAGGAGATTTAACCAGAAAGATTTCAAAAATAGATGTTTTTTCCACCAAATACTAGCCACAGTCTATTTAATTCAGATATCAGACAGCAAGCAAATAAATATGAAGTTCGAGGAATTAGGACCTATGTCTTCAGATCCACAGACCAGAGTCTATTATTTTAACACATTAAATGTCAACTTTTATTTTGCAATTTGGTCTTAGACCTAATTTCCAGTCTTTGACATTATTTTCTTCCTAAGATGAAGACACATTTATGAGCAACTGGGCTTGGAATCAAGATGAATTGTGTTGCTAGGCATGATGGCACACACCTGCAATCCCAGCACCTTGGGAAGGTGAGGCAAGAGGATTACAAGTTTAAAAGCCAGCCTCAGAAACTTAGCAAGACCCTGTCACTAATAAAAAGTTCTGGGGGGTGGTACAGTGGTTAAGTGTTCCTGGTTTCAATCCCTGTACAAAAAAAGGTCACTAATTTGGAAGCCCAAACACCCCCACTACACCACCACATGAATCATACAACTTATTATTTTAAAACTTGGTTAGTAACACTTATTCAAAAAATCAGTATTTTAATATGGGTGTGTGTGCATGTCTGTGTGTACATACTACTATATATATCTCACTCTCTGATATCTGGAATGGAATGGACCATGGCCAGCATTTGGTGGGAGAAATTGAACCTCTGGAAACTTTTTAGTTAAAGATTCCTGCTCTCAATTAAGGTAGTGTTATTCCTCTTTTTAAACCTGAGAAGAAATATTGGTAAGGAGTTGCATTCTTTACCTAAAAGAAATGCAGGGAAGTAAAAAACATATACTAGAGAAAAGACAGCCTCTTCAATAAATAGTTCTGGGGAAACTGGAAATCCATATGCAGTGAAATGAAAGTAAGCCTCTATCTCTCACTATGCACAAACCGCAACTCAAAGTAGATCAATAACCTAGGAATTAGACCATAGACCCTCCACCTGATAATAAAAGAAAAAGTAGGCCTGAATTTTCATCATGTGAGATTATGCCCTGATTTCCTTAACAAGACTCCTAAAGTGCAAGAAATAAAATTAAGAATAAATAAATGGGATGGATTCAAACTGAAAAGCTTCTTCTCAGCAAAAGAAACAATCAGTGTGGTGAAGAGGGAGCCTACAGAATGAGAAAAATTTTTTACCACACACATCAGATAGAGTACAAATGTTCAGGATAGATAAAGAACTCAAAAAAAATTAACACACACACACACACACACACACACACACACACACACACACACAAAAAAAACACCCACAAACCCAAATAACCCAATCAATAAATGGGCTTAGGAACTGAATAGACACTTCTCAGAAGATATACAATTAATCAACAAATATATGAAGAAATGTTCAACATCTCTAGCAATTAGAGAAAGGCAAATCAAAACTACTCTTAAGATTTTATCTCCCTCTAGTTAAAAGGCAGTTATTAAGAATACAATCAACAATAAGGTTGGTGAAGATGTGAAAGAAAAGGCAAACTCTTACATTGTTGGTGGGACTGCAAATTGGTGCAACCAATCTGGAAAGCAGTATGGGGATTCCTTAGAAAACTTGGAATGGAACCACCATTTGACCCAGCTATCCCACTCCTCATTCTATACCCAAAGGACTTAAAAACAGCATACTACAGGGACACAGCCATATCAATGTTTATAGCAGCAAAATTCACAATAGCTAAATTGTGGAACCTACGTACATTCCCTTAAATAGATGAATGGATAAAGAATCTGTGGTATATATACATAGTGGAATATTACTCAGCATTAAAATAGAATAAAATAATGGCATTTGCAGGTAAACAAATGGAGTTGGAGAATATCATGCTAAGGGAAGAAAGCCTATCCCCCCCAAAAACAAAAGCTAAATGTTTTCTCTGCTAAGTGCATGCTGATACATAATAGGGGTTAGAAGAGGGAGCATGGAAGGAATGGAGAAACTTTGGATAGGGCAAAGGGGAGGGAAGGGAAAGGAGGAGGCATGGGGTAGAAAAGATGGTAGAATGAGACAGACATCATTACCTACCCTAAGTACATGTATGAAGACACGAATGGTGTGACTCTACCTTGTGTACAATGAGAGAAATGAAAAATTGTATTCCTTTATATACTGTGAATCAAAATGCACTTTGATGTCATGTATAAAATATTAGAACAAATAAATTAATTTCTTAAAAAAGAAATGCACGCAAGAGACTTGCCTTCACCTATGTCTATATATGTATGTACATATATGTATATATTTATATACACACTTATACATATACATATATATACACACATACATGTATATAACATGCAATATATAATATATATATAATGCATAAACAAAACCTTTTCATATACGTGACTGGTTATAGGGCAACCTTTCTAGGACCCAGTGAAGTTTTGGTTCACCTTATAAGAAGGAGATATATCAGCCAGAAGTATTCTCAACACTTTTTTACAAATCAGCAAATAATACACATTTCTATATCATTTTTTTTAAACATAGCTGAACATGGGCAATAGAGGCATAAAAGAGAGAACACTTTTATTGGGGACACAGTGTAAAAGGAGGACAAGGAGAAACATAATTATTTGCACCACCTTGAACTACAAGAGAATTAGAATCTGGAATTCAGACAAGGAAGATTCAACCTTTAATATCTGTAAATGTGAATGACATGGGTGCCTACAGTGAAAAGTTATTACAAGCTTTTTAAAGAAAATTTATGTGAGTGGCAGATAATGGTTAAACAATTATTATCTGCCAGGTGCTTTGTCAGCTATAGGCCATGGCACATACAGGTATTAGTAGCCTCCATGAAGAGCATTATTCATCTGTGTCCTCTAAAATAATTCCCAATCCTGTCTGTAATCCCAGCACTTGGGAGGCTGAGGCAGGAGGATTTCGAGTTCAAAGCCAGCCTCAGCAATGGTGAGGCACTTAGCAACTCAGTAAGACCCTGTCTTTAATAAAATACAAAAAGGGGGGGAGGGCAGCTGGGGATGTGGCCCAGTGGTTGAGTGCCCCTGAGTTCAATCCCCTGTACCAAAAATAATAAAAATAAAATAAAATAATTCCCACTGTAGAGATGAGAAAACACAGGTTTTGGACATTAAATGGCAATTCAGCAACACACAGAGAACTACCCAGAGACAATATGAAATCCCTTCAAAGCCCCTCAAAGGCTAGTTTGCTCCGGACACAAGGATGTCAGTTTGGAGAATGATATTTCTGAGAATAATAAACACTGTCAAAAACATTCAAGAAAGAAAATGAAAATTTTAGTGAATGCATCATTCAACAATTTCATTACCACAATTATGAGGAAATATATTCATTTTCCTGAAGCTATAGAGTGATGCTCCAACAAAATAATAATTTCCTGTAGTAATTTCCAAAGATAAACCCTTGAATTCCATTTGAAATAGCCTCCACGTAGAATACAGACAAAAAACATACAATATATACTGAGGGAAAGAAAAAGACAATTATTTTTTAATAATTAAGAGTAAAACTTTTTTTTTTTAAATCAACCTGTTTTTGTTGTTGTTGTTGTTGTTGTTGTTGTTTTGTTTTGTTTTTGTTTTTGTTTCACTGGGTCACATCCCCAGAACTTTTTTGTATTTTATTTAGAGACAGGGTCTCACTGAGTTGCTAAGTGCCTCGCCATTGCTGAGGCTGGCTTTGAACTCACGATCCTCCTGCCTCAGCCTCCCAAAGTGCTGGGATTACAGGCATGTGCCACCGTGCCCGGCCTTTATCCATTTTCTTATCTTTAAAACCACAATAGAAATGCAGGGAAGACTTGAACTGTCAAATTTATACAGGAGATACCTAAGTGTTTATTAATCACAAAAAAATTCAACATCTTATTAATTAGAGAAATATACAATAAAATCCCATGAAAAAAATTAAGTAGTAGTGGTAAAGATATAAAACAAATGAATACTCATAAACTCAAGAGGAGTTTAAGTTATTATCTATTTGTGGAAACTATTTTGCTATTGAAGATACATACTTCCCATCACACAGACTTACTAAAATTACAACATATGTGACCATGATAACATGCAAGAACACAACAGTACTCATCCAAACACTTGAAACCCAGGGGGATGGTTCAAGAGAATGTACATCTTGGAAGAGATAAATAATAATCTGTGGGAAATATGGTCACTAGGGCCAGTCACATTTTTACTCAGAGTATATCCAGTTTAAAAAATAATATAAAACACTATGTATAACTTTTATGTAGGTGCTACATGCATGTGTTATTTAACATGTATGCATTTTTAGAAATAAAATACTTAAAACTTATGAGAAAATAAAAATCATCAGAAGCACATAAAAGACTCAATTATGCATCCCATGTATAAATAATAAAACTCATCAATGCAAAGATGATAATTTTCCCTAAATTAACCTACCATATATCCCACCAAAATTGCTATGTACATATATGAATATATCACAGTGAAGTCTACCTTTATGGGTATTCTACAAAGCACTCATAAAAAAAAAGGTTATAAATAAATGGAAGAGAAGGGAAGGTAGGAAGATAGGGAAAGGGGAACTACTGGGTACTGAAGGGGAGCAAATTATATTCCATGCTTGTATGGTTGTGTCAAAATGAACCTGAATATTAAGTATAACTATAAAGCAATAATAAAAAAGTTCAATAAGCTTGACTTTAAATGAAATAAAGAACCAAAACATAAAGTTCTAAAATTCATCCACAAAGTTATTTATAACTTTAGCAAAGAAACTTTGCAATTCCAAGGGCAAAAGAAGTACTTATCATGACCGTAAATTCATGTACACTGTGAAATTATACTATTACAATTATCATCAAGGAATCACAATATAAACAAAATCCATACATGAATACATATGTATGTAAAAATTGTATATACTGACTTGGAATAGAAAAGTCTAGATAAATCAAAACATAACAAGGCCAATCTCAGCCACTCACATAGACCCTGTCTCAAAATAAATATAAAAAGTACCAGGAGCCGGGCGTGGTGGCGCACGCCTGTAATCCTAGCACTTTGGGAGGCTGAGACAGGAGGATCGCGAGTTCAAAGCCAGCCTCAGCAATGGCGAGGCACTTAGCAACTCAGTGAGACCCTGTCTCTAAATAAAATACAAAAAAGGGCTGGGGATGTCGCCCAGTGGTTAAGTGCCCTGAGTTCAATCCCCGGTACCACAAAAAAAAAAAAAAAAAAAAAAAAAAAAAAAGTACCAGGGTCATAGCTCAGTAATAAAGTCCCTAGGTTCAACTAACATTAACAACAGCAACAAAATAATAAAAATAGATAAATAAATAAATAAATAAATAAGATAGTAAAGATAAAAGAAAGACATAATTTAAATTATCTAGCTCAGGAGGAAGTGAGGTGCCCTTAGACCACAGTTTCTCTCCTGCAGGTAAATGACCTGTGGAGATTTGATTATGAGAATTGTCCCACCTGTCACAAGCATCTGGGAAGACACTGGGATGCAGGCACACAACTGCAGGCAAGAACTGAAGATGCCCTTTGAGGATAAGGAAGGCAGCGGGGAGTCTCTGCCACTGACATACTCCTCCCCACCTGGATGGCCAGTAGGACTGTGGGCATACTGCCCCAGTGGAGGGCTTAGGCCTGCAGACTCCAGAGACTGCCCAGAGTCCCCGTGCGCTAGCTCCTGTTCCCACCACAGACAGTCTCGTGGTTCCAACCATCTCCCTCCCCCAGCCTCCCTCCCCAGGGCACTGCACACTCACCATTTCCTGGTGCTCAGGAGCCAGGCCTGCTCCCTAGGGAGCTTCAGCACCTGCACAGCAGAGCAACCTGAGACTCCAAGCCTGAGATCGAAGTCCAGAGCCAAATGGCAGAAATGTAGGACTCAGGAGAAAAGGAACAGATTGCGGAAGCTCATCCCCTCCTCCCTGGCTGCACACAGGATTGGACAGCTCTCACTAAGTGTCCTGATTGGACAGGGATTCAGACCATGCCCCTTGAATCTGAGACAAATGAGCCTTCTTTTTAAGTGACAGGGAATATTATCCAATCCAGACATGAACAAGTCTAGAATGACAGGTTCTTGGTTGCAGCTTTTTTTTTTTTTTTTAATTGCACCCCAGAGCCTCAGGCTACTATTATTTTAAGGCAAGATTTCCTTCCAGAAGTGGGATCTACCCCAATCAGCAGGACATTTACATTTAAACTTAACATATAAGGTCATTTCAGTTTATGGATTGTATATGCCTGTATATTATTCAGGAATGAAAATAATATAATGAAAATTACTACAAAAATTTATTTAATTTTTTCTGATCTCTCTCTCTCTCTCTCTCTCTCTCTCTCTCTGTCTGTCTTTTTTTTTGGGGGGGGGGTACCAGGGATTGAACTCATTCGACCACTGGGTCACATACCCAGCCCTTTTTTGTGTTTTATTTAGAGACAGGGTCTCACTGAGTTGCTAAGTCTCACTGAGTTCCTAAGTGCCTCGCCATTGCTGAGGCTGGCTTTGAACTAGCAATCCTCCTGTCTCAGCCTCCCAAAGTGCTGGGATTACAGGCCAGCACAACCGTGCCCGGCCTGATCTCTGTTCTTTATAGGTGACAGATTGAACTTGAACTGGAAAGCAACCCCCTAAAGCAACAAGGCCCAGTGAAAACAACACATAAAGTGCAAGGGTAACTTAAATATTTCTAGTATTCACATTAATAACATAAAAAGAAACAGTTGAAATTGATATTAATAACATAACCCAGCATATCCAGAATATTACCTTTATGGGACTAATAAAATATTAAGCCCTCAAGTTTGACTCTCTCCATCTTATCTATGTTCACAGTACCCACATTCCAGATTTGAAAGCTATGGATACATGATGTTAAGGACTTAAAGGGCCTGGTCTATGTCTTTATATGCTAGAGTTGATGATACCATTCTCTAACAGTATTTCTTTTCAGACCCAAAAAGTAGGAAAAGCAATGCCCTGAGTGGGAGCAGAAAGCTCCAGCCATTAAGTGTCCAAAAATAGATCATTCTTTCCTATTTCATATTGGACACAGTTTTTTTTTTTCCCATTTCAGATATTAGTTAGCAAAATAAGGAAGATGGGGGGTTCCAGGGGCTTAGGGACACATAGCCTACAATCTTCCCCAGCCTTGACTGTATTGTTTCAGCACATAAAATGCAAACTTACTTGGCAATTTGGGCTTAGACATAATGGTCAGGCTGTAATATCTGTTTCCTGATGAGGACAAACTCCCACAACTAATAATCAGGTGGGCTGGGACTCAAGATAAGCTGTGTCTAATGCTAAAGCCAAAACCCCTCCATTAGATCACAAGACTCTTGCAACATTTCTTATACTCCTTAGAGTTGGAAAGTCACAATTATTCAAAGAAGCAGAATTTGTGATACATGTATATAAATCCAGCCCTATGAATTACATAGTAAAACACAAATAGAATATTTTCTTATTTCTGCATCATCTCGGGGATCCCATTTAAGTATCCAGGGAATCCTAGTTTAGTTTTTTTTTTTTTTTTAATATTTATTTATTTATTTGCTTTAGTTGTACACAATGTTTATTTTTACGTGGTGCTGAGGATAGAACCCGGGCCGTGCACATGCTAGATGAGTACTCTACTGCTGAGCCACAATCCCAGCCCCCCTAGTTTAGTTTTTTAGGACAAATACACATACATGATTAAAGCGAGAAGAAGTGGGAAGCACACCTCAGATCACCAAGCTTTTCTCTTTTTTTGTGGTACCGAAGATTGAACTCAGGGGCACTGGACCACTGGGCCACATGCCCAGCCCTTTTTTTGTATTTTACTTAGAGACAGGTTCTCACTGAGTTGCTAAGTGCCTCACCATTGCTGAGGCTGGCTTTGAACTCGCGATTCTCCTGTCTCAGCCTCCCAAAGTGCTGGGATTATAGGCGTGCGCCACCGCGCCTGGCTACCAAGCTTTTCTTTATTCAATATTTAGCAGTGGAGTCAATTGTTGCAACCCTGGTGAGGCTCAGTTTTGAAGGAGAAAATGGTGGTAGGCTGAAGTAAGTGTCTGGGTTATATAGGCTTCATTTAGAGTGGGGGAAAAAAGGCAATTCCAGGGGTTCATTGTATTGGGGTCCACTGATCCATTAGGGTGGGACAGGAATGTGAATAGAAAATCTCCTGAGGCTTATTGTATTGGTGTGGGGTGACCCATTAGGGTGTGGGATAAAGTGCCATTCAAGTGCCAAGTTCCTTTTGTGTTCCTTTGCTTTGGCTGAAGCCTGGGATTTTAAATGACAAAAGCTTAGGAAAAATATCCTTGGACTTATTTTCCATATCCTACACAGTTTACATCAAGGGCAAACACCAGCTAGAATTTATTTCAATACCCCTTTACATATCAAAATATAGGTTGATATTAAAGATATATAAGCAGGCTGATCTAGAGGGATGTAAAGGACCACCAAGCTCCATGTTTTTAAAATAAAGGAGGACATGGGCTACGCAGGCATGCAGAAGAATTTTATTTTATAGAGTGCATTGAGAAAAAGGAGACCAACTGGGTTGTATCATTACTGGCAGTAACAGAAAACATCAGAGTATTGGAATCTGAACTTCAGACAAGGAAGAGTTGACTTATTTGGGCATGTGGATGACCTAAGTGCACATGATGAGAAAGTTATAAACTTCTGAAAGAAAATTGATATGGTGTCAGATAATGGTCAAGCAGTATCTACACAGTAACTTCAAGGTGTTTTGTCAGCTTGGAAGCATAGCACCTGCTTATATTAATAGCCCCCCCATGAAGTTATTATCCATCTGAGTACCCTGAAAACATCCAATTTTATAGATGAGAAAACACAGGCTTGTAGATAACAAATGCCTTCTCAGCAGCATGTTTCAGAACTGAGAAATGCCCAGGACAGAATGGTATGAAATTCCTGGTTTACTCCTTATATAGGGGATGCTCATCTAGAAAAATTATTTCAAATATCTTTTAAAGAGAGAGCCTAGAGAAAACATCCCAGGAGTTTCCTTTGACTTCCTTTATCCTTCTTTCACATTAAAGGAATTCTTTAGTAACAAAGCTGTGTCAACCAAGTTTCCTCATAGGAGCAAATGTTTGAAGACTACAGGGTGCAAGAAGGTACAACATACAGTCCAAAGTCTGAGTATGACTCAGGGAAGAAAAAAAATATCTAAATGGCTGATAAATCAACTGAAAGGTAACTCAAGCTTGTCGTTTGAAAAATTGAAAAACAAAAAAATAAAACAGGGCTGGGGTTGTGGTTCAGTGGTAGAGTGCTTGCCTGGCACATGTGAGGCCCGGGTTCGATCCTCAGTACCACGTAAGAATAAAAGTCATTGCGTACAACTAAAACAAACAAATATTTTTTAAAAAATGAAACAGTGCGATTTTGTTTGCCACATGGACAAAAGATGAACCAAGAAAAATATTTTTTTAAATGCCAACATACAAAGAGTCCTGCCTGCAGAGAAGCAGCTACAACCAGAGATTTCTTGTGGGAATATAATAAAACCTGCAAAAGTGTCCTTTGGATTGCTTGACTTGCCATCTCCTTATTGAAGGATATGGAGAATAAATCCAAGCACATTTTCCATAAACTTTTGTCATTTAAAATCCCAGGCCTCAGCCAGAGTGTAGGAACACAAAAGAAACTTGCACAGGACTAGCCCTTGATCCCCACACCCTAAAGAGTCAGCTGACCCCAATACAATAAGCCCCAGGAAATTTCCTATTTACATTCCTGCCCCACCCTAATGAGTCAGTGGACCCCAATACAATGAACCCCAGTAACTACTTCCTATCCCACCCTAAAAAAAGCCTATAGAACCAGACACTTGCTACAGCCCACCACCATTTTCTGCCTCAAAATGTGCCTCACCAGGGTTCCATCAATTGACTCCACTGCTAAATACAGAATAAAGAAATGCTTGGTGATCTGAGGTTTGCGTCCCACCTCTTCAGGCCTTCATCATGTGTGTGTCATTTGTCCTAAAAAAAACTGAACTAGGATTCCCTGAATACACACACTGAATACTGAATAAAGAAATGCTTGCTGATCTAAGGTTTGCTTCGTATCTCCCACATTCCTCATGTATGTGTCATTTGTGCTAATGCTCACCAATCCAGAATTATACAAACAGGAATGGCATTTTGTAGTCGCCTGAAGCGATGGCCGCTTGGAGCAAAGAAGCCACGGGAAGAAGTTTAGAGATGAACTGGAAACAAACAGCCCTTTATTCTGATAACTTTTCTCTCTAGCTCTAACTACACCCCGACACGCCGTCCACACTCCTCTAACCTCCAAAATGGCGCAGACCTCCTCCACAATCCCGCTCAAGTCCCTTGAGATCTCCAGCCAAGTATCGCAAGATCCCGGGCCAAGTCCCATGAGACTACGGAAGGCGCCAATGCCCAAACATGTCCAAAGCCCGTAGTCAACCGCAATTTAAGCCATCTCCCCAAACAGGGCTCCTGCAGCATTTCATCCCCTTGGGCATTTGTCAATGCATCTTTGCCCACTTTGGAGGCTCACAGCAAGCCTGGCAGGTGCCCTGGAAAAGACTTGAACCTGGATGGCAGCATTAGAACCTTATTTTCCTCCAACTGAGATTAAGCAATATCTTGAGCCTTCATTCTGTCTGGAGGCAGAAAAGGGCAATGATTAGATAAGAGATAAGTCAAAGAGCTTAGAACAGTGCAAAAAACCAAGCTGTGTGCCTGGGCTCCCTAGCCCACTGGTGATAAATATCTGCAGAGACCACATGATGGCAGCATTGCACAAACCAAGGTCAATATGGATGGTGGTTGAGAAGCTAGGTAGTGAGTGTAGTCAGGCAAATCGGGTCTAACATCGAGTCTCATAAAGAACATGGAGTCCATAAGGAACATGGAGTCAGTCTGAGTCCTGGAAATACAACTCTAAGGGAGATAAGATGGTTAATGTTCCCAAGTTTAGGGCCCATCTTATAGAATGTTAATGAAACAGCTCCCAGCAAATGAAGATGCTAATCAACTAGCCCTAAGCCCTTCCTGTGAGTCCCCCACCCACCATGGGCCCTTCGGTGTCACATCTTTTGACAATCCTGTCCCAGGCAGGACAGAGATAGAGAACATAAAAAGAACAAAAGAAAGATTTCAGATATAAAAGGGAAAAGGCCTCTCCTCCCTTTGGATTCCTGGTTTCCGGGTCCCCTTCTCCTTCTGGAAGAAGTCTTTTAGCTGTCCTTTCAATAAAGCTTTCCATTTTCCACTCTAGGCTTGCCTCGGAGTGCTTCTTCGGCGTTATTCTTCAGCGTTCCAGGAGCAAGAACTCGTCACGGGTAAAAAGCGGTTTCACCTGGATCCCAGGTAGTGGACGCTTACCTGCCTTCCTACCAAACCTGCAAAGTCTGTTTATTCTTAATTGCAGCTGAACACTCTGTACTTTTCAATGGAAGAAAACAGCAATAACATTATGAACAGCTCGCCCCATGAAGCTGACTTTTGTTTTGATGCAAATAGAGCTGATCCCTTTTAAAAGGGAGCTATGTGTGCTGTCTTGCTCCCCAAGTTACAATGATGCAAAAAGTCACATAATACAGAGAAGACATTGTTAAGAGGGGAACAAGGGTCTCTCTCTTTAAGGAAAAAAAATTTGTCTTTCACTGTAGTCCAAGAAAGCTGCTTCCAGATTTTCCTCATCTTGTAAATAACTCCATAGACATGAAATAAATAAACGTAAAAAATCTCTCACTAACCTACTGAAATGCAACCTGCTTCTCTTTGCCCTAATTAAACATAGGAGGCCTTGAGACTCCATGCTCCCTGGAATCTCTTCACCTTGGATGAATGGAGATGTGTGGAGTCCTTTCTTCTTCTCCTCTGTGCAACACCCTGAATCTCTACATTTCTCTCAGTCTCTGACACCTTTGGCATTCTCCACTAGGGCAGAGATTCAGACATTTTGGAATGTACCTAAAGACATTTCATCATCAGGCTATGAAGACATCAGTTTGTTTCCATGTTCCTTTTAAGTAATTTTGATTTTGCTTCTCAGTGATGGTATCCAAGGTATTTTGAGGACCAGTTTTCCTCCTTTTATGAAATGGGAACAATATTTATCTTGAAGAATTGACTGGGAAGCTTAAGGCACATGCCCAAGATTCCATGGATCCCCAGTACATAGTTATCTTGAAATACCCCAGCCTCAGCTCTAACAAGTTCCCCATTCCTGTAAGTTCCCCAAGGCACATATTACCAAATAACTAAGTAAAGACAAGAACAGATTTTGTAATAGATTAATAATAGTCATCTGATCCCCCACACCAGGGAACAGGGAACAAGGATAGGAAACAGGAGTCTTGGGAACGGTCTGTTGAAACAACCAGAGTGCTGAAATAAGGGGTATCTGATGTTTGTGGTTTTTAGGGGAAATCGAGGGGAACCGACAGCTGTGACCCAAGGTAGACCCCTAGACTTGATGCGAAGTAGCCAATAAGATGCTTGTTACTAGCCGGGCGCGGTGGCGCACACCTGTAATCCCAGCACTTTGGGAGGCTGAGGCAGGAGGATCGAGAGTTCAAAGCCAGCCTCAGCAATGGCGAGGCACTTAGCAACTCAGTGAGACCCTGTCTCTAAATAAAATACAAAAAAGGGCTGGGGATGTGACCCAGTGGTCGAGTGCCCCTGAGTTCAATCCCCGGTACCAAAAAAAAAAAAAAAAAAAAAAAAAAAAGATGCTTGTTACTATGTACCTGCTTATGTGCCCTCTTATACCCTATAAAAAGGCTTGTAACCCAGAGCCCGGTACGCTCAGTTAGCTGGAGCTGCTGAGTGTCCCGCAGGCGCCTGTGTGAAAAATAAAACTCCTCTTGCTTTTGCACCCAGTGAGTGGTCCGGTGTTGGCTTCTTGGGTGCGGGTCTCTGAGGGTCTTTCAATCTAAAATGGATGTGGGATGAGAAGAGGGAAGGGCGCCAGGGAAAGAACAGTAAATGCAACATGTTGGGGCCAGGAGCCCCACCTTCCCCCATTAAGTATAGGCTAACAAGATCCAGGCTTGGTCCTCAGGTTGTGATGAGAGTGATAGGCCATTTATTGGCCTAGCTAAGGCCTAGCTAAGGCCTTTTCCCTAAAGGCCATTTCCTTACTTAAGCAGTGATAAGAGAACTAAAGGGACTCCATCTTGTTCTTCAGCAACCATCTTAGGAGTTACAAGAAATAGTTCTGTTTCTCAGAAATAATAGAATATGGAAAGTCCTGCCTCTGTACCCATTAATCGTTACCTAGCATAATATGCTCGACAGCGTAAAAATAGCAATTCCTATACAATGTAAAATTGCTTTCTTTGGTTTCCATTTTTCCTTATCAGAGATTGATTGTCTAGATGTTAGTAACCATTCTCTAACATGTACCCAGCTAGGGTCATCTTGACCCCATTCCCTCCTACTTGGTTGTTGCTATACCAACCTGGAAAGTCTCGCGGGAAATATTATTGTACCCATTGCTTTGTCTTGCTAACTGCCTAGATTCAGCTTCTGTACAGTGGCTTGCTTGCATTGGCTGAAACCCTGCAATTGAATATTTCACTCTCTGTGATTTTTCTCTTTATAAACTCTTGAAAATCACTGCTGGCGCGCCATCTTGTCACACTGTGTGATGTGTGAGGATGGTGGCCGCTGATCAGCTTAATAAAGGCTTTTTATTGGCTTAAGTGTGATGTGGCTTGGAGTTTTAATTGGCATTACGCTGGGTACAACATTTTTGGTACAACAAAGCCAAGCTTTGACTGGCAACAAATGCACCCAAGATCCTCCCAGCCATGGCATGCCATGTTCCTCTGGGAGTCACAACTTGAGGTTGATACCTCCGTTTACCAGTGACGAGTCCTGCTCCCCCAAATGTTGAAGTTTGAACATTTGAGAAGCATGCCGAGGCAAGCATATAAAGCAGGGTTTATATAAAGCAGGCCCGGTGGGATGGCCAAAAGGTGAGAAGCAGATGGGCTGATGAGGGAAAGGTAGGATGGAACAGCCCTGGACATATTAATTAACAACTGTATAGCTCCCTTTAGGGAGTGGCAATTCCTGGGACAGGTCACCTTGGCAACAGGTTGGGGCAGAGGCCAGATTCTTGATAAGGGTGGAGGAAGGGCTCTGAAGGAATTAACATTTCAATCCCTCAGGGGACAAGTCTCCAACTTCCCAAAATTGGCTCACTCAAATTGGCTTTCTTGATCCTACCTGACTTGATTTACCTATCTATAATGACTGCCTATCAGATTCTGGCTTCAAGGCCAGTACATGTTTTTCTTACTGAAGTTCAATTAGTGCAGTCATCACTTTCAGGCACATTGGGCCAGGTGCTGTGCTGAAGGATGTCAGAATCTTGGCCTTGGCAGACATGGGCCAGTCTCTTCTAGAATTTTCTGGTCAGTACAAGTAGCAGCCCAAAAAGAAGCAATGACAGTAAGGGGACTGGGGCTCTAGTTTCATTCTAGTGTTAACAATCAGCATGGCATCAGATGGCCTTAAACGGTGCTGATGAAGGAACTCTCTGGTGGGATCCTTGTGAGGTGGATGGACAGCAGGGGAAGAGACAGTGAAAGAAACCAAGAGAACTGTGGCAGTGACTGGCAACATGGTCTGGTGACCTGGAGTTCTATTACAATGTAGAGGAACAGCTAGAAGCAAAGTGTTCACATGTAAAAAGTTCATCCTGAAGTGTAAACTGGCTGAGGTCAGGGTCAGGGCTCAATGCCCAAGCAACATTGACACATTCAGTCCCATATGAATGCCAATTTCAAGCCTGAATATTTAAGGGGGGGAGACCTCAAGGAGACATGGATTCTGCAAAATTCAATGCCATTCTTCCTGTATGGCTCCTCCCATAAGGCAGGGAAGGATATGCACACCTGGATAAGCTTCCTAGTCTGAGCTTCCTGTGACAGCTGTGTAGGCCATGCAGGGCAGAGTTTGGTATCCCAGGCAGCTCTAAGGCTCTGAGTGGGTATAGGAGCAATTTCCTTGTCACAAGATCTGCCCTTGAATTGATTGGACCTCTGATCCTTTAGTCTCCTTGTGTCTCTCATGCCTATTCAGCTTTCTTCCTGGTGTAGTTGTGCTGAATCTGGGCAGGTGGGAAGGAGCATGCCCTCCTAGCCATCCCCCAGCAGCACTGGGATAGAAGCCAGAGGTAGCCAGACTGAAGCTTAATTGAGGAACAGGGCTGAGCAGCAGGGGAGATGAGTTGTCACCTGTGATAGAAAAGGGCTCAGTCCAAAACCTGTCTCCTCTAAGACACATATCTAAGACTCCATATTACTTTCTGAGAAAAATGAAATTTAATATATATGCAGCAATTGGTTTGAGCTTCCCTATCTACAGAATGGGAAGCCTTGGAGACTTCAGGATAAGAGCAAGAAGGGTAGGGCTGTTCATATCTTTTAAGGTAACCCAAGCTTCTGATTTTGAATTCTATAGGGTCATTAGAGTCTATTAAGTCATGTGGTTCATCTCCTACGTGAGATAATGTCATTGTGACTACACTGACCATACTACAGAGACTAGATAATTATAGAGTGAGGGGTTTGCCTCTCTATCCTTGGAGCTATGAGCTCAATGTAATTTGAGTTGGAAATATTCTCAGTTGAATACATGATAAACTTGTGCCAGGAGTTAGAGGACATTGATTTAATACAACTCTGTCCCAGATGATTGTGCAAGATAAAAAGAGAAGAGCCCTCTATCCTGACTTCCTTCTCTGTACAGTGAACTCCTTTTCTCCCATGCTCTCAAAGACCCTTCTTATTTTGGAGTTGGTGGCTCCTTTGTCTTTCTGTGGAGATTGGTCTCTCACAAACATTTGAACTTTCACTGGACAGAAGGATACTGGGCAAAAATGTGACTCTGCTTAGTGTAGAACTGCCTGGCTTCCTGGAGACACTGTGCAAACCTGGTTTCTTTTCCCCAGAGCACATAACCAGTAATTATCACAGAAAAGGTAAATTGGGAGTGATGATATGACTAAATTTTCAGGCAAAAAGGTGCTTGAATGCACCACAGCCCCTAAATATCATATATCTGCAAGGGGTTATGGTCATAAACTAAGGATGCAGTGGCCAGAACAAGGAACCTGGTGATGAGGCCACATTTAGACTACAACCTCCTGGCCTCCTCGCTGGGATAGTTTGGGACGTTCCTCACCTTGCTCGCAGAGTGCAAGGGACACTACAGGCATGCCTGGATCATTGCTTGTGGCAGAGGAGCACAGGGTTCAATTGTTTTCTGTTGTGCCCTGCTAGACCTAATTCTCCAGACTGAGCCTAAGTCACTGCCTCACATGTGGGGTGATTTGAATGGTGCACAGATGGCCAGTGTTTGATTTATTATTTCTATGGGACTTTGAAATTACTTTTTATTTGAGGCAAGTAGTCTTCATTTTGATTGACAATTGCCATAAAAGTTCAGGTTTTACACACACTTATGTAAGTATAATAGGCAAATTGAATTAAGAAAAATAAGTAAACAAAAAATAATACATGTGCCAAAATTGCAAAGGTGACGTGAAAATAAGTATGTGTGAAAACTTCTGGAAGACATAAGTAGGCAGGAATCCTCTCAAAAGCCAGAAACAAACTGACTGGTGCAGGGTCTCTGTGAGGTGCTGTCAGGGAGTCTTCATCCTTTTTGCTTCCCCCTCTTCTTTCTAATAATCTTGTTGTTCCTGAGGGAGACTAGCAGGAAGCTAGGGGCCCAAGATTGATTCAAAACACCTTTGGAGGCTAAATTTGTTTTTATATTCTGGCTATACCAGTTTCAAGGCCAGTGGCCTTGGGCAGGAAGTTTAATTCCCTCTCAGCCTTGTCTCCTCATCTATGAAGTCGAGATATCCTGGTCCCTGGGTTCTTGAACAGGGCTATTAGCTGACAAGGATGGAGGCTTCCCAGGTTTATGGTGGAAACAGCTGTTCCCCTGTAAATTAGAGTGGTGTCTGTCTGCCCCAAGGGTTTTATCTCTCCCTAGTATCAGTTTTTTCTTCTTTCAGAAGTAGCTGCAAAGTTTTTTCTGGGATCACCCTCTGCATTTCACCCCATGTGTGGTGAGTGGGGCAGGTGACCAGAGCATAGAAGCCCCCCTAAGAAGTCAGAGCATAGAAGCACCCCTGAACAAGGAGACAGGGTCTCACATAGTGCCTGCCAAGTTGATTTGCCTCCCAAAGCTTGTCCAGATAGATGGTTCCAGAAGTTCCCTACAAATGACTCATGGAAAGTGAGCACGAAAACCTTACTGTCATCTTGGAGCTACAGAAATCTTGACAGTGTATCTGGAGCAAGATCAATGAAGACCATGAGCATTTTCAAGTTATTTTTAGAGGGCTGGTGACTTCTGAGAAACTGAGGCAGTGCAAAGATTCCCATTCAATAACTGATTCTTGTGATCAAGTCTGAAAGATTTCAGACATGTCTCTCAGAGTAACAGGCATGAGTTTATGGAAGGGATAGGACAAGGGAAACAGACACTCTCAAGGGAGAGATTGGGTCCTCTCAGAAATGAGAGAGATTGTGTGCATATTCTGCACCCTGGTTTTATTGGAGAGTCCCAGAGAAGTTTCCAGAGAGTCCTGCTCTGGTACACAGTTTGAGTTTTGACTGACAGCTGTATGACTTCAGACTGTCAAGTTCCCACTGCCATGACAACTCTAGGTCACTTTGACCCATGCTGACCAGTTCTCATTGGATTCTTAAGCATAAATTATTACAGATTTTAGGATTAGAAGAACTTATCTTTATCTCCTTGAGTTTTCTGATCTGGTCTGTTGAAAGAGTCACAAAATTCTCCATCTTCAGTTAAATTTGGGTTTCTATTATGAACATTATTTTAAGACTGCATTTCTCCTGCAAAAACAGGGAGTTTCCTGAAGAATATGACATATCCTGTGTACTTAGGCCAGGTAAGGGTGCAGGTAAATTGATTCTTGAAAAAGAAAACATGTGAGGAGAAGCACAGTGGGCCCTCTTTATAGATTTATTTCCCATAGCCTCATATTTTCAAGATTCACATCTTTCTGTCCCCTATTATTTAAGAAGAAGCAGTTTTGCCTAAGTCACACTGTGGCTGAGAATGAGTTACTGACAGAGGATCCCAGAACAACATGAGTTTCACCATAGAACTTGATAGCAATGCAGATTCTCAGTCCACACTCCAGACCTACAGTATCAGATGCAGGGATCCTAATTTTCATGGTCCTTCCAGATGTACTCTTGTGACTGACTACCTGTTTTGGTCTTTCCACAAAGAACACATCTTTTTCACCACTTTGCAAAAAGGCTGTTTATGATGGTCTCACTGGCTGATACCCACAGCAGATAGGCTTCCAGGGTTGGCAGTTCCAGCCCAGGTAAACATACCCTGAAACCCAAGAAGCTGCATGTGTGGTTCCCTATTGACCAAGAGTCTAGGGAATCCTGTTGCAGTGTCCCCTTTAAGATTCTCAAACAAAACCAAGCCTAACAGTCAAAACCCTGTAAACATTTTGACTTTTACTCCTTGTAAGGAGGTGGAAGCACTGGCTAATCTATCATTTAAGAAGCTCTGAAAGCAGCATCACGGTGCTGCAACTACAATTAAAAGAATCAAGTTTTTCTTATATGGAAGATCCTGAGTTGTGTTGTGTAGATAGATACCTGCACTTGCCCTTCTAGACCACTGGATGGCAAGAGTGCAATTTTCTGTTGGGACTAAGGGACACTCCTCAGCCAGCCTGCAGTCTTCTCTGAGTCCCATCATAGTTTCTAAAATGTCATTGTGCTGAGAGAGATTTTCCTTCAGTGTCCAGGAAGTAATATGCAGCCAGGGGCATAGAATAGAGGGAGCAATGGCCATAGTATTGTAGCAGAAAAATCCTTTAGAATTGTACAGGTCTTAGTTTCTGTGCATGTCAGACTGCCTACTTTTCACAGTCCTGAGTCCTGGGGTGGCAGAGTTCTGGTCACAAACCCTAAAAATACCAATCAAGGGGAGGAGATGTCATAAAGTCACTATAGGCTATTTTCTCCTCATGGGAATTCTAAACAGATTGTAAGGACCCTAGGAAAAGAAATGACCTGCCTTTTTTCATGCTTTAAAGTGTTCACTGGGAAGGTAACTGAGAAGGTGGGAAAAGAACTAGCATTTGAATATTTGGTCCTTGTCTAGATCTACTCTAGACTGTTGTAGGCTTTTGTCTGTTCCTGTGCCTCTTGTGTGACCCAAGTATGCAGCCCTGACAGAAGAGAGTGTGTGCAACAGGAATAGTGCTTGCACAATTCCCACATCTTAGATGCAGCAGCCTTCCTCCACTCCCACCTCTGGCAACCCTTCCTGTTCCTTAGCCCTAAGATGAGGAAGGGCTAAGAGAAAGCAGAGAATAGGAACCCCCATGACCCAGGCCCAGGGGTTCAGGCTATGGATGCAATTGCCCTGGCCCTTTTGAGAAGCTTTTCAGGTTTGGCCTTATTGTAAGGGTACCTTGGGTTTGTTTTAATCCCCTGTGGAAACTCTCACAGAAACAGATTTGACTCCCACTGACTGCTACAGTTTCCTCAAACAGTTGTGCCAGGCCATGTGGGAAGCACCAGGGTTGGTCAGGAACATAAAACTTTTAGAGGGGCTGGGGTTGTGGCTCAGCGGCAGAGCGCTCGCCTCGCACGTGCGCGGCCCGGGTTCGATCCTCAGCACCACGTAAACATGAATGCATTGCATTGTGTACAACTAAAGTAAATAAATAAATATTTTTAAAAAAACTTCTAGAATATTATTTTCTAAGTTCATCAGACATGAGTTGCAGTAATTTTTTGAAAATCACAATCACTACTTCTGACATACTGAAGACTATATTATTTAGTTTTTTCAGTACACTGTATATGCTTTCATTGTGGATTCTACCTCTAAAATTGGCCTGATTTAATAAATAAAGAAAAACACTAAAGTATTAAAACAACAATGATGAAATAAAACAATATAATCCTTGGGGGCCCATTTACATCTTTTTTTTTTAGATATATATTTATTTGTTTTAGTTGTGCTCACTGCCTTTATTTGTTATAAACAAAGGCAACTTAAACTGGACTTAAACTGTCTCCACCCATTAATGGCCCATTAACCCACCCTTGATGGCCCATTAAACCGTCTACACCTGAGGGCTCGAGGGTGTATTAACCCTGTGCTTTATAAACCCTGCCCTTGCTATGAGCAGGCGCTATGCTATTTTCTACCACCCTGCTTTGTGTTGGACATAGTTGGTGGCCCCGGCCAGAATAAAGGCTTCATTGGCTATTATGTGAGTGGCTTGTGAGACATTTTTTCCTGAAAATTGGGTACAACATTTGGAGGACCCAGCGAGATTCTTTATTTTCCTTGCCCTCCTGTGCCCAATCATGGACTCCTTCTTGGGGTAGGGGAGAGAGCTCCTGAGAGACATTCCTCAGCCTTTTCCCAAGAGGACTGCTGCTCAGTTCTCTGGATGCCTCTACAAAACCACCTGTTTATCTGTCTGCTGAGCTCTTCTGGGGGACAAGGTCAGACTGGACACAGTTGCTTACACTGAATCGCAGGACAGGGTGAGACGACACTCCTGTCCACCTGGTGGGCCTCCCCGTATGGCCCAAATCTGGTTCTGGGACTGGGTAAGATGTCGCTCCTGTCCACCTGGTGGGCCTCCCTGTGTGGCCCAAATCTGGTTCTGGGACAGGGCAGAATGTTGCTCCTGTCCATCTGGTGGGCCTCCCTGTATGGCCAAATCTGGTTCTGTGTGGCGCCCAGTTTGGTTGTCTGGTGGGCCTCCCTGTGTGGCCCAGTCTCATTGTCTTTTGTCCTTGTTGTCCTTGTGGCTTGTTGGATTCCAGGCAGAGGCTGCACCTCCCAGGCAGAAGGCCACACCTCCCCAGGTGCCTTGTGAAAAACTACAGCTTCCAGGATCCTCAGCGTGACCAAAAAACCTGACCAGCAAGTCCCCTGTCCACTACCGCCCCCCCCCGACCTCTGCTGGCCTATAGGACAAGGACTCACTCCAAGGGGATTTTATGGCCCCTACTCTATTTAAACCAGCCCCGGACTGAAATCTCTCTCTGTTCCTGCTCTCTGTTCCTGCCTCTCTCGGTTCCTGCCTGTCCCTATTCCCGTCCATCCCTTCCCTACCCCCCCTTCCCTTGCCCACGTGGCACCCCAATAAACCCTTTTATTTCACTAACACGGTGTTCCCGGCTAAGTTAACTATGTTTCAGCAGTTTTCTAACATGGCTGATCTTTGTTTGTGTGCTAGCATTCTCATCGGTTTCATTTTTCCCTCCCTCCCTCCACAACCAGCCTGGAGCCTGAGCCCACAGGTCAGGGGGAGAGTAGCGAACACAGGGCAGTAATGGAGCCCTGCAAGGCCTGCTCAAGGCATCTCCTCCAAACACTGTTCCCGTCTGAAGAGCATGAGCGGATCTGGCAGGAAGCCCAGCGGTCCATCCTTGGACCAAACGGCCTGCCTACAGATGACCCCATTCAGATTGACAGGGTCTTTCCTCCTGCTCACCTGAACTGGGACCCCAACAGTGATGGAGATAAGGAGGCTCTAGATTGGTTTTAGTTTTTGTAACTCAGTTGGCCCCGGTTATAAGGAAGAAGTTGCAGAAATTAGAAGGGTTTGAGGAAAAGGTATTGTCTGAATTGGTGGAAATTGCCCAACGGGTATACAACAACTGCGACTCCCCCACCCAGGAAAAGCAAACTCAAAAGTTGGCAAAAGTTTTACTGGCCACCACAGGAAATTGACTGAATGGTCCCCCTAGAAGGCAGTATAACTCTATGTGCCAGAGTGTTGCCGCCTGTAGCGATTGCCGCTTGCAACAACGACGCCATGGGAGAAAATTCGGAGGCAAGATGGAAATGAAAAAGTTCTTTTATTCTTCTCTCTTCTAACTCCTTTCTCTGGTTCCAACAACCTCTCCAACTCCAACCACAACCACACTAACCCTCACCAGGTTAAATACTTTTTTCCTTAACAAGGACACGTGCTAACAGCTCGAGCTTACAAGTGCGTCACACAATGTTCACGGGCATAAAAAGATTCTTAGATAAATGCATGAATATCAGGTGAAAATACTTGAACACCTTTATGGCTCTCAGCTAGCTGCCATCTTAGCTATATCCTCAATTAGGGCTCTTACATTTCTCCCCTTTTGTTTTAAAATAGAGGATGCTCTAGGACGTCTATGTGCAACCAACATTCTTACCTGTCATCGGATAATCAAGGCTGTGCCCTTGACTCCTGTCTTAGGTTGATATGTCGGCCACATGAGACTGTCCTGTGGATGGGTGACGACCTCATCCGGATCGACTGTGCCTGTCTTAGGTTGTCCCCCTCTGGGGATCTTACCCGTCATTGGCTAACCAGCCATCCAATCAGGCCCTACAGGATCGACTGTGTATTGACTAACAGATGTCCAATCGTGAGGAGACACTGTGGCTTTAAGGCAGCAAGCCTTCTGCTGACGAGCCAAGTTCCATAGCATATCAAGGTCTTTAAACAAATCAGCTGCCCTTAGTTCCATCAAGTAACGCACTGAGTTTTCTAGACAAATACCCACAAGGTATTGTCCCATAATGCCCCAAATAATGAAAGATCAAAATGTCCACTTGTTATAATATGTTGATCTAGGAGGCCCCATGCATACAGAGCAGAGGCCACACTGCTGGTGAGCTTGTTTGATGCTTGAGCAGCAGGGATGGTTGTAGCGACCGCAATCCCTGCAGCTGTAGCAGCAGCCATCTTTTTTATGTCTAGACAATGCCACCAGCAAATCTTCAGGGCCCACTACCTAGAAACTCAAGCATCAATTATTAAAGGGAAGGCAGTGCTATTCCAGCACTGAGTCAAGAGGCGAGTTGTCAAACTAAAAAATAGAATTATTAGATTAGAAAATTAAAGTTGATCTCTGCTCACACACATTGCTGCTTGAGCTCCCACAAACATAACCTGGCAAAATATCACATTCAGAATAAATAAAAGAAAGACTGAGGGTATTTACTGCATTAAAGATAGATTAAAGAAAAGCTAAAAGCACTTTGGAAAAATAATTTGTTAGCTGGAACCCCCGAGTCTCTGCATACACAGAAACCTTCTATGAAATTACCTGTTGAAATAATTCAAATTAATCAGCTATTAAACAAATAAAGTTAATTACAAATAAACAAATAAATACCAAAATATTAGGTTATACAGTATTAGTCATATTCTTTGCTGAAGAGAAGTCCCAGGGACACCTATAAATCAAAATTGAAGGTACCTTCACTTTTTAAATTGTTTACCCAAATTGAATACTTTAAACTTAAATGAATTAGAGTTATTTGGATACATATATATATATTTTTTATAATTAATTTTTTATATTATTAATTTTCATAAGTGCTTTGTTATTTGTGACGTCACACTGGACAGACGCACATACAAACATATATTTGTGAAGTCACATTAACATGAAATTTAGACAAATGCACAGAAATAAAGACATATGTAAAAAGAAAAAAAAATACAATTGTGTGCACACTAAAGAGAGATCTTGTCCTGGCCGGGAGGAATGAGACTTAAATTGTGAATTTATTGGAGGACTCTTTGAAGGGAATCATTCCATACCTTCATCTTGGTTCTCTTGATTTTGTACTTGTTTTATTAATCTTGATTCCTCAATAACTTCATCTTGGTCCTTTTGATTTGGTATCTGTTTTATTAATCTAGATAGTATCCATATTGGGGAGGATTCATGCTGTGGAAAAACACAAACAGATTCTCTCCCCCAAATTAATACTGGCTCTGGACCCTTCCATGCACCTGAAAGAACATCCTTCCAGTAAACCAAAGGTTCATGTTATTGGTGTGGATTCCAGTGTCTGTCTCCAGCCGAATATCCATTAGAATCTAAAGTTAAAAAATTTAAGGTAAACAGGGCAACTGCCAATCTGTCCCTAGTATTTTTCCAATTTCCTTCTTTTTGCTTTAATAGCATAATTTTGAGTGTGCGATTAGCTCGTTCAATTATAACTTGACCTTGAGGATTGTATGGGATACCTGTTTTATGGGATATATTGAATTTTGCACAAAACTGTTTGAAAGATGAGGACGTATATGCAGGGCCATTATCTGTTTTAAGCATTTTGGGGATGCCCAATGCAGCAAAAGCTTGCAGACAATGAGATGTAACATCTTTAACTTTTTCTCTAGAATGTAAGGAAGCAAAAATCATGCCTGAGTATGTATCTATGGTCACATGAATAAATTGCAATTTTCCAAAACTTGGCTCATGAGTGACATCCATCTGCCACAAATGATTGGGCATTAATCCTCTTGGGTTAACCCCATAATGTGGATTGGGCAAATGTGTCACACAAGATTGACAAGCCTTCACAATTGTTCGAGGTTGCTCCTTTGTGATTTTGAACCTTTGCTGTAACGTAGTACTATTGACATGAAATTGGGAATGGAACAAGGTAGCTTGTTGGATTGCTGAAAATATAAAGATCGTTTGAGTGAGGGCATCAGCCTTTTGATTACCTTCATGGAGAGGACCAGGCAAATTAGTATGAGCTCTGATATGTCCAATAAACAAAGGTTCTTTACGTTCCCATAGGAGATTTTGAATTTGAAAAAACAATTTAAAGGCTGGAGTATGTGGTGCTATTGGACCTGCTAGCTCCAATTTAGGGACAGCATGTACAATATAGTGGCTGTCTGAAAAAATATTTATAGGCTGTTCTTTAAAATTTTCTAGAGCTATTTTAATAGCCTCAAGTTCAACTAATTGGGCTGATTTTTGACCAGTAATATGAATCATATTTTCTTTTTGAGTGACTACTGCAGTAGTACCGTTAGAGGACCCATCTGTAAATACATTTAATGCCTTAGGAATAGGTTGATTTTTTTATTACCTGTGGAAATATAATGGGATGATTGACACAAAAAGATAGTATAGGAGATTTAGGAAGATGGTTATCAAAATTTGCAGAAGTAGAACATCTAGCTATAGCCCAATCATTATCATTGAAGCACAAATATTCAACCTGTGACAATGAATAGGGAGTAATAATAGTAGCGGGGTGAATGCCAAATATTTTAGTAGAAGTCTTAAGTCCTTGAAGAATAAGTTTAGCCACCATGGAGGTATAAGACTCAATTGGACTTTTAGGAGAGACGGGTAAATGTACCCATAATACAGGTCCCTGTTGCCAAAATACTCCTGTGGGTGTATATTGTGAAGAAATAATAATCAATATTAGTGGCCAAGCAAAATCAATTCTATCACAATGGAATCTTTCAATGGCCTTTTCTACTAACTTTAAAGCTTCCCTAGCATCAGGAGTCAATGTTTGCAGTGAAGATGGATCAGGGTTCCCGTGAAGGATATCAAATAAGGGTTTCTGCAGGAGCCCTGTTTGGGGATTGACTTGAATTGCGGTTGACTATGAGCCGTGGAGATTTGGGCATTGTCCCCTCCCGTAGTCTCATGGGACTTGTTGCGGGATCTCGAGGGACTTGACCGAAATTGCTGATCGGGTCAGCGCCATTTTAGGGTGTGTTTGGCGTGTGTTAGTCGTTGTTAGAACCAGAGAGAAAAGTTATCAGAATAAAAAGCTGTTTGTCTCCAGTTTGCTTCTGAAGTTTTTCCCGCGGCTCCGTTGCTCCAAGCGCTTCAGGCGGCAACAGGTGGCGGCCCGTATGGGGAACTTCGGAGCGGACAGGTAAGAACTGAAAGGTCTCTAAAGATGGGTTCGAATATAACTGAATCCCAAGTGATAGAGGCTATGCAAAGACTCCTTGATATACCTGACTCTGTTCTCAGTGAGGAGTATATAGACAAAAGTGAAAGTGATCAAAAAAGTGTAGATTCCACTGGGCCAACTGAGACCAGTAAAGAGAGTATTAGAAGAAGACCCAAAAATGACAAAAATCCAAGCTATTAAAGCTATTTGGGAGTTATTGGCGAAAGCTGAAGGATACTTGTTCTCACTGGAACCTGGGCCTCAGGATATTGCTGTCAGTGAAATTAGCAGTGGTGAGGAATCTAGTAAAAGTGATCCTGAGAAAATGAGGAAAAAAAGAAACTAAAAAAGACCGAGAAAAAGGACGGTCAGGTAGAGGAGCCACTTGTGTCCTCTACTCCCCCATGGGTGGAATCCATTACAGAAAATATGAAGGGTATTACTAGGCATTTGCATACCCTAGAAACAGAAATAAAAAGTCTTTCTGATCGCTTATGCACTCTCGAGGACAACTCACAGATACATTGGGAACTGCCAGCATTTGAAAAGAAAAATGGACAGAGTGTCCATCAGTCAGTAGATTTCAAAACAATAAAAAATCTCAAAGAGGCAGTAATGACTTATGGGCCCCAAGCTCCTTTCACGTTGAATATGCTGGAGTCCCTTAACACCTTTAGCTTAACCCCCTCAGACTGGAAAAGTCTATGTAAAGCAACATTAAGCGGGGGGCAATTATTGGTTTGGCGATCGCAATTTCAAGAACTTTGTATAGAAACGGCTAAAAGAAACGCGGCTGCAGGGTTTGAAAACTATAATATAGACATGCTCACAGGAGAAGGGCAATTCGCAGACTTACAGGCTCAAACAGATTATGACCCAGATGTATATACTCAGATAAACACAGCTGCCTTAGAGGCATGGAAAACTGTACAAGGACCTGGGGATCTACAAGGTAGCTTGTCAAAAGTGATTCAAGGACCTAATGAGCCGTATGCCGACTTTGCTGATCGACTTTTGAGAACTGCAGGTAGTGTGTTTGCAGATGTTGACCAAGCTATGCCATTAGTTGTTCAATTAGCTTATGAAAATGCAAATAAATGGTGCCAAGCAGCCATCAGGCCATGGAGAACTAAAAAGGATCTTTCCGTATATATACAACTATGTAAAGATATAAATGACGCCTTTGTCACAGGAAATGTGATTGCAGCCTCAATGAGAGGTGCTTCCTCTCGAAATTTCACAAAGGCTAAACGTAGATATTATAATCAATCAGGATATTCCAGGCAAAATTATCATAATCAATCAGGCAATTCTAGGCAAAATCCCAAAAGAGAAATAAGACCAAGCTCATATCGTGCCCCAGGCCGCTGCCCCAGGTGTAAAAAGGGAAATCATTGGGCCAATAAATGCCATTCAAAATTTGACATCCATGGAAATCCTTTGTTCAGGAATTCAAAAAATGGGGCACGGGGCCCAATACCCCGGGGCCCACAAATGTATGGGGCATTGCAGAAGGAGTATCCTCAAGCATCCACTCAGATGCTTCCCCGACACAATCCCTACTACCCATCCACTCCCTCGCCAGAGGAACAAGAGGAAATGCAGGATTAGACCTCTGTTCCACCACCCGAATAGTGTTAACACCTGAAATGGGGGTTCAACTGATTCCCACAGGAGTCAGGGGACCTCTTCCCTCAGGGACTGTAGAACTTATTATCGGGCGTAGTCCTAAAAGCTTATTAGGTTTGCAAGTGACCCCAGGTGTAATAAACTCAGACTACAAAGGGGAAATAAAAATAATGCTTAGCTCACCCCAAAGTATAACTTCTGTTAATCAAGGAGATAGAATTGCTCAGTTGCTTCTCCTTCCCAATTTACATAATTCATTTAAAATGGGTATGCCTCAAGAAGGGAACAATAGAGGATTTTGTTCCACTGACTCAAGTCCCATGGCTTGCTGGGTTCGAGACTGTTCAAGGAGGCCTATGTGTAAAATAAAAATCCAAGGAATAGAAATGGAGGGATTAATAGATACTGGAGCTGACTCTTCCATTATTAATTTATGCCAATGGCCCAAGCACTGGCCTCTGCAAAAAGCTTCAACCAGTTTAAGAGGCTTGGGATATAATAACCTCCCAGATAAAAGTGCAGTAATTTTAAAATGGGAGGATGATGAAGGCCATAAAGGAACATTTCAGCCTTATGTTTTACCTAATCTACCGGTTACTTTATGGGGAAGAGATATTTTGCAACAAATGGGAGTACACCTTGCAACCAAGCCTGCAGATGTTAAATGTGAAAACCTACAGGGTAATCTTAACCCTAAAAGAACACATTATCAAAAAGTACAGAGTAATCTTAACCCTAAAAGTAATCATTATCATAAAGGAAAAAGATATTTTTTTTCGGGGCCACTGAGAAAATAATTTTGAAAATACCATGGCTTTCTGATAAGCCAGTGTGGGTCCCTCAGTGGCCCCTATCTAAAGAGAAATTACAAGCGGCCCACCTACTAGTTCAGGAACAATTAGAAGCAGGTCATATAGAACCTTCCACCTCTCCCTGGAATTCCCCCATATTTGTGATCAAGAAAAAGTCAGGAAAATGTCGATTGTTACATGATCTTAGACAAATCAATAAAACCATGCAAGTTATGGGCCCTACTCAACCTGGACTTCCTAGTCCCGTAGCTATTCCAAAAAATTTCCATCTTATTACTCTTGATATAAAGGATTGCTTCTTTTCTATTCCCCTACATCCTCTGGATGCCCCCAGGTTTGCTTTTTCCGTTCCTTCTATGAACAATAATGGCCCTGATCAGAGATATCAATGGAAGGTTTTACCACAGGGAATGGCTAATAGCCCCACCATATGCCAAATATATGTGGACAAGGCTATCCAACCCATTAAAAATAAATATCCAAACCTCATGTGTCTACATTACATGGATGATATTTTATTGGCCCACCCTAATCAAAAAATCTTATTTAATATATTCAGTGATGTGATAGAAAATTAAAAAAAATATGGATTATATATAGCAGAAGAAAAAGTTCAAACCAGATCTCCCATATTATATTTAGGATTTAAAATCATGGATACTTTTGTTAGGCCCCCGAAAATTTTAATAAATAAAGAACATTTGACCACCCTCAATGATTTCCAAAAACTACTGGGAGACATTAATTGGCTTCGCCCTACACTAAATCTCACTACTGGCCAACTAAAACCTTTATTTGACATCCTTCGTGGAGATCCTGATCCATCTTCACCACGAACATTGACTCCTGATGCTAGGAAAGCTTTAAAGTTAGTAGAAAAAGCCATCGAAGGAGCTCATTGTGATAGATTTGATTTAACTCAACCGCTGATGTTGATTATTATTTCTTCACAATATACACCCACAGGAGTATTTTGGCAACAAGGGCCTTTATTATGGATACATTTGCCCGTCTCTCCTAAAAGTATAATTGAATCTTATACCTCCATGGTGGCTAAACTTATTCTTCAAGGACTTAAGACTTCTACTAAAATATTTGGCATTCACCCTGCTACTATTATTACTCCCTATTCATCATCACAGATTGAATACTTATGCTTCAATGATAATGATTGGGCTATAGTTAAATGTTCTACTTCTGCAAATTTTGATAATCATCTTCCTAAGTCCCCTATATTATCTTTTTGTATTAATCATCCTATTATATTTCCACAAAAAAACATCCTAATAAAAAATCAACCTATTCCTAAGGCATTTAATGTATTTACAGATGGGTCCTCAAATGGTACTGCTACAGTAGTCACTAAAAAAGAAAATATGACTTACATAACTGCACACAAATCAGCTCAACTAGTGGAATTGGAAGCTGTGGTAAGAGCTCTGGAAAATTTTAGGGACCAGCCTGTAAACATTTTTTCAGATAGCCACTATATTGTACAAGCCGTCCCAAAATTAGAGTTAGCAGGACCAATAGCACCTCATACTCCAGCCTCTAAATTGTTTTATCAAATACAAAAACTTTTGTGGGCAAGAAAAGAACCTCTATTCGTAGGCCATATTAGAGCACATACTAATTTGCCTGGTCCCCTCCATGAAGGTAATCAAAAGGCTGATGAACTGACAAAAACAGTATTTATACTTTCAGCGCTACAACAAGCTACTTTATTTCATTCCCAGTTTCATGTCAACAGCACCACCTTGCAATGTAGGCTTAAAATCACAAAGGAGCAAGCCAGAACAATTGTAAAAGATTGTAAATCTTGTATGACACATTTGCCCAATCCTCATTTCGGAGTTAACCCTAGAGGATTAATGCCCAATCATTTGTGGCAGATGGATGTTACTCATGAGCCAAGTTTTGGAAAATTGCGATTTATTCATGTGACCATAGATACATGCTCAGGCATGATTTTTGCTTCCTTACATTCTGGAGAAAAAGTTAAAGATGTTACATCTCATTGTTTGCAAGCTTTTGCTGCATTGGGCATCCCCAAAATGCTTAAAACAGATAATGGCCCCGCATATACGTCCTCATCTTTCAAACAGTTTTGCGCAAAATTCAATATATCCCATAAAACAGGCATCCCATACAATCCTCAGGGTCAGGGCATTATTGAAAGAGCAAACCGAACACTGAAAATTATGTTATTAAAACAAAAAGAAGGAAATTGGAAAAGTCCTAAGGACAGATTGGCAGTTGCCCTGTTTACCTTAAATTTTTCAACTTTAGACTCTAATGGTTATTCTGCTGGAGACAGACATTGGAATCCACACCAACAACATAAACCCTTGGTTTACTGGAAGGGTGTTCTTTCAGGTACATGGAAGGGTCCAGATCCAGTATTAATTTGGGGAAGAGGATCTGTTTGTGTTTTTCCAAAAGACGAATCCTCTCCAATATGGATACCATCTAGATTAATAAAACAGGTACCACATCAAAATGATCAAAATGAAGTTATTGAAGAATCAAGATTAATAAAAAAGGTACAAAATCAAGAGGACCAAGATGAAGGTATAGAATGATTCCCTCAAAAGAGTCCTTCAAAATATTTCACAACTTAAGTGTCATTCCTCCCGGCCGGGACGAGGAGATCTCTCTTTAGTGTGCACACAATTGTATTTTTTTTCTTTTTCTTTTTCCTTTTTATACATGTCTTTATGTCTCTACATTTGTCTACATTTTATGTTAATGTGACGTCACAAATATATGTTTGTATGTTTGTTCGTCTGTCCAGTGTGACGTCACAAAGAACAAAGTGCTTATGAAAAAGAAAATATATATATATATGGATCCAAATAACTTTAATTCATTTTAGGTTAAGAGTATTCAATTTAGGTAAATGATTTTATATATGAAGGTACTTTCAATTTTGATTTATAGGTGTCCCTGGGACTTCTCTTTAGCAAACAATATGACTAGTGCTATATAACCTGATATTTTGGTGTTTTGACATGATTGTTTATTAGTTATTAACTTCATTTGTTTAATAGCTCATTAATTTCAATTATCTCAACAGGTAAAAGATTGCTCTGTATACAGAGACTCAAGGGTTCCAGCTAACAAATTATTTCTCTAAAGTGCCTTTACCTTTTCTTTAATCTATCTTTAATGCAGTAATTACCCTCAGTCTTTCTTTGTTTTGTTCTAAATATGACATTTTTCCAACTTATGTTTGTAGAAGCTCAACCAGCGATGTATGTGAACAAAAATCAACTTTAATTTTCTAATCTAATTATTCTATTTTGTAGTTTGACAACTTGCCTCTTGACTCAGTTCTGCAATAGCACTGCCTTTCCTTTAATAATTGATGCTTGAGTTTCTAGGTAGCGGGCCCTGAAGATTTGCCGGTGGCATTGTCTAAACATAAAAAAGATGTCTGCTGCTACAGCTGCAGGGATCGCGGCCGCCGCAAGCATCCCTGCTGCTCAAACATCAAACAACCTCACCAACAGTGTGGCCTCTGCTCTACATGCATGGGGCCTCCTAGATCAACATGTTATAACAAATGGACATTTTGATCTTTCATTGTTTGGGACTTTACGGGACAATGCCTTGCGGGTATTTGTCTAGAGAATTCAGTGTGTTACTTGATGGAACTTAGGGCAGCTGATTTGCTTAAACAATTTGATATGCTATGCAATTTGGCTCATCACCAAAAGGCTTGTCGCCTTAAAGCCGCAACATCTCCTCACAATTGGACGGCTGTTAGTCATCATACATAGTCGATCCTAAAGGGCTCCATTGGATGGCTGGTTAGCCAATGACGGGTAAGATCCCCAGAGGGGGACAACCTAAGACAGGCACAGTCACACGGGACAGTCTCATGTGGCCGACATATCAACCTAAGACAGGAGTCAAGGGCACAGCCTTGATTATCCGATGACGGGTAAGAATGTTGGTTGCACATAGACGTCCTAGAGCATTACCTCTTTTAAAACAAAAAGGGGGAAATGCAGGAGCCCTGTTTGGGGATTGACTTGAATTGCAGTTGACTATGAGCCGTGGAGATTTGGGCATTGTCCCCTCCCGTAGTCTCACGGGACTTGTTGCGGGATCTGAGGGACTTGGCCGAAATTGCTGATCGGGTCAGCGCCATTTTAGGGTGTGTTTGGCGTGTGTTAGTCGTTGTTAGAACCAGAGAGAAAAGTTATCAGAATAAAAAGCTGTTTGTCTCCAGTTTGCTTCTGAAGTTTTTCCCGCGGCTCCGTTGCTCCAAGCGCTTCAGGCGGCAACAGGTTTCAATTGTCCAGTAGTGAGGCTTAGTGTAGGGCAAAGCCAATAATGTCTCCCAGCAGTTTTTGGAAATCATTGAGGGTGGTCAAATATTCTTTATTTATTAAAATTTTTGAGGCCTAATAAAGGTATCCATGATTTAAAATCTTAAATATAATATGGGAGATCTAATTTGAACCTTTTCTTCAGCAATTTTTAATCCATATCTTTTTAAATTTTCTGTCATATCATTGAATATGGTAAATAAGATTTCTTGATTAGGGTGAGCAAGCAAAACATCATCCATATAATGGAGGCACATAAGGTTTGGATATTTGTTCTTAATAGGCTGAATAACTTTGTCTACATAGATTTGACATATAGTGGGGCTATTAGCCATTCCCTGCGGTAGCACTTTCCATTGATATCTTTTATCAGGGCCATTATTATTAATAGAAGGAACTGAAAAAGCAAACCTGGGGGTATCCAGAGGATGTAGAGGAATGGAAAAGAAACAATCCTTTATATCAAGAGTTATAAAATGGAAATTTTTAGGAATAGCTACAGGATCAGGAAGTCCAGGTTGGGTAGGGCCCATAATTTGCATGGTTTTATTGATTTCTCTAAGGTCATGTAACAATCTCCATTTTCCTGATTTTTTCTTGATTACGAATATGGGGGAATTCCAGGGACAGGTGGAAAGCTCTATGTGTCCTGCTTCTAGTTGTTTTTGGATTAATAGGTGGGCCACTTGTAATTTTTCTCTAGATAGGGGCCACTGAGGGACACAAACTAGCTTATCAGAAAGCCATGGTATTTTCAAAATTGTTTTCTCAGTAGCCCCTAGAAAAAATATCTGTTACCCTTTTGATGATGATTTAGATTTTTATTTTTAACACCTGCAGGCCTGGTTGCGAGGTGTACCCCCATCTGCTGTAGAATATCTCTTCCCCATAGGGTCACTGGCAAGCTGGTCAAAACATAAGGCTGGAATGTTCCTTTATGCCCTTCATTATCCTCCCATTTTAAAATTGTAGCACTTTGTGCTGGGGTGTTAGTATATCCCAAGCATCTTAAACTGGTTGAAGCCTTCTGCAGAGGCCAGTGCTTGGGCCATTGTTGTAGATTGATGATGGAAGTGTCAGCCCCAGTATCAATCAGCCCCTCCATCTCTATACCTTGAATTTTATTTTGCACATGGGCCTCTGTGAACAATCCTGAACCCCGCAAGACATAGGTCCCAAGCCAGTGGAACCAAATCCTCTATTGTTCCTATTCTGCAGCATACTCTTGAATGAGTTGTGGAAACTGGGAAGGAGAAGCAGCTGAGCAATTCTATCTCCTTGGTTAACAGAGCTAATGCCTCTAGGTGAACTAAGCATTATTTTTATTTCTCCTTGGTAGTCAGAGTCTATAACACCTGGTGTTACTTGAAAACCTAATAAGCTTTTAGAACTTCATGCGAGGATAAGTCCTACAGTCCCTGAGGGAAGAGGTCCGCTGACTCCTGTAGGAATCAGTTGAACCCCCCATTTCAGGTGTTAGCACTATTCGGGCAGTGGAACAGAGGTCTAGTCCTGCACTTCCTCTTGTCCTTCTGACAAGGGAGTCAATGGGTAGGAGGGATTGTGACGAGGAATCATCTGGATGGATGTTTGAAGATATTCCTCCTCTAATGCCTCGTACATTTGTGGGCCCCAGGGCATTGGGCCCCATGCCCATTTTTTTGAGTTTCTAGACAAAATGTTTCCATAGATGTCAAATTTAGATCTGCATTTATTGGCCCAATGATTTCCCTTTTTACACCTGGGGCAGTGGCCTGGGGCACCATATGAGCTTGGTCTTATTTCCCTTTGGGGATATTGTCTAGAATAATAATTTTTAGTTGGAGCCCTTGTGAAATTTTGAGGGGAAGCATCTCTCATTGCTGATGCGATCACATTTCCTGTGACAAAGGCATCATTAATGTCTTTACATAATCTTATGTATACTGAGAAGTCCCTTTTATTTTTCCATGGTCTGATAGCATCTTGGCAATATTTGTTGGCATTTTCACATGCCAACTGGACGACTAATGGCATTGCTTGTTCTACATCCCTGAATATTCTGCCTACAGTTCTTAAAAGTCTGTCAGCAAAGTGAGCATATGGCTCATTAGGCCCCTGAATTACTTTAGACAAGCTGCCTTGTAAATCACCTGTTCCTGGTAAGGTTTTCCATGCCTTAAAAGCGTCAGCGTATATTTGTGCGTATACACCAGGATCATATTGAATTTGAATTTGTCATTCAGCAAACTGTCCTTCACCTGTTAGCATATCTACATTATGGTCTGGGAAGCCCGCAGTCGCATTTCTTCTAGCTGTTTCTACACAAAGCTCCTGGAATTGTGACCTCCATATCAGGTATCGTCCCCTGCTCAATACTACCTTACATAAGCCTTTCCAGTCTGAGGGGGTTAAAGTTAAAGTGTTAAGGGACTCAATGTGAACGGAGCTTGGGGCCCATAGGTCATTATTGCCTCTTTGAAATTTTTTATTGTTTTAAAATCTAGGGATTGGTGGTACCTCTGCCCATTTTCATTTTCAAATACTGGCAGGTCCCAATGTTCCTGTGGGTTTTGGCATTTGAGGGTGCGTAAGTGCTCAAAAAGATCCTTAATCTCTGTTTCAAGGGCACACAAGTGCCTAGCAAGACCATTCATAATTTCTGTAATTGATTCAACCCATGAGGGAGCAGAGGCCACAAGTGGTTCCTCCACTTGACGGTCCCTTATCTTGGTCTTCCTTAATTTCTTTTTGCTACTATCCTTACTGGTCCTAACTGACGTGGCGGAGGATATGCTTTCATAATCACTATTACTTGATTCCTCAATACTGCTACTCTCACTGGTAGTAACATCCTGAGTCCTAGGTTCAATTGAGAGCACATATCCTTCAGCTATTTCTAATAACTCTTGAATAGCTTTAGTAGCTCGGATTTTTGTCATTTTTGAGCCCATTTTCAAAACTGTTTTCTCAGTTTCCTTACAATGCTGATTCCGAATTCCCCATACGGGCCACCACTTGTCGCCACCTGCAGTAATTGCCGCTTGCAGCAACAATGCCGCAGGAGAAAATTCGGAGGCAGACTAGAAATGAAAAAGTTCTTTTATTCTTCTTTCTTCTAACTTCTCTCTCCGGCTCCAACAACCTCTCCAACTCCAGCCAACCCTCTAACTAACCTCACCCGGTTAAATACTTTTTGCCTTAACAAGGACAAGTGCTAACAGCTCGAGCTTACAGGTGCATCACACAGTGTTCACGGGCATAAAAATTATTCTTAGATAAATGCATGAATATCAGGTAAAAATACTTGAACACCTTTTATGGCTCTCAGCTAACCGCCATCTAGCTATCTCCTCAATTAGGGCTATTACAATTGTGGTGCTCCAGACCTATGGAGGTTAGGTGATCAATGGAGTTTTGTCCAAGGTCTGACTCACAGTGGGTCCAGTGGACCCTCAAACTCATCCTGTGGTTATTTCCCCAGTCCTGGAATGTATAATCTGGATAGATATACTTAGCACTTGGCAAAACACCCACATTTGTCCCCTAACCAGTGGAGTGAGGGCTATTATGGTGGGAAAGGCTAAATGGAAGCCTCTGGAGTTGCCTATACCTGGGAAAATAGTGAATCAAAAGTAACACCACATCCCTGGAGGGATTGCAGAGATTAGTGCCACCATCAAGTACTTGAAGGATGCAGGGATGGTGATTCCCACAACATCCCCATTTAACTCTCCTATCTGGCCTGTGCAGAAGACAGATGGGTCTTTGTTGCCACCTGTAGTGATTGCTGCTTGCAGCAATGACGCCGCAGGAGAAAATTCGGAGGCAGGATGGAAATGAAAAAGTTCTTTTATTCTTCTCTCTTCTAACTTCTCTCCGGCTCCAACAACCTCCCCAACTCCAACTCCAACCACACCTCTAACTCTCCCTCACCCAGTTAAATACTTTTTGCCTTAACAAGGACACGTGCTAACAGCTTGAGTTTATAGGTGCATCACGCAGTGTTCATGGGCATAAAAAGATTATCAGGTGAAAATACTTGAACACCTTTATGGCTCTCAGCTAGCCGCCATCTTAGCTATCTCCTCAATTAGGGCTCTTACAGGTCTTAGAGAATGACAGTTGGCTATTGAAAGCTTAATCAGGTGGTGACTAAAATTGCAGCTGCTGTACCATATGTAGTTTTTTTGTTTGAGCAGATTAATATATCTCCTTGTACTTGGTATATGGCTATTGATTTGGCAAATGCTTTTTTATCCATCCCAGTGCAAAAGAACCACCAGAAACAATTTGTTTTCATCTGGCAAGGGCAGCAATATGCCTTCACTGTCCCTCTTCAGGAGTATGTCAACTCTCTAGCACTGTGTCACTGTTCAGTTTGCAGAGAACTTGATCGTCTTTCTCTTCCACAAGGTATTACACTGGACCATTATATTGATGACATTATATTGATTGGATCAACTGAGCAGGAGGTAGCAACCACTTAGAACTTGCTAGTGGAGCATTTGTGTATCAGATGATGGGAAATAAATCCCATTAAAATTCAATGGCCTTTCAACTTCAGCAAAGTCCAGTGGTGTGGGGCCTGCTGAGATATTCCTTCTAGGGTGAAGGATAAGTTGTTGCATCTGGCCCCTCCTACAAATAAGAAAGTAAAACAATGCCTGGTTGGCCTATTTGGATTTTGGAGCAGCACGTTCCTCCCTTGGGTGTGTTACTTCAGCCCATCTATGGAGTGACTAGAAAAGCTTTTTATTTTGAATGGTGTCCGCAACAGGAGAAGGCACTGCAACAGGTCCAGGCTGCTGTGCAGGCTGCTCTAACACTCAGACCATATGACCCAACAGACCCAATGGTCTTGGAACTATCAGTGGCAGAGAGGGATGTTGTCTGGAGCCTTTGGCAGGCCCCATTAGTGAATCACAGCGAGGCCATTGGGATTTTGGAGCAAGGCCCTGCCATAATATGCAAACAATTACTCTCCCTTTGAGAAGTAGCTCTTGGCCTGCTACTTGGTCTTACTGGAAACTGAATCTTGACCATGGGCCAACAGGTTACTATGTGACCTGTGCTGCCCATTATAAAACTGGGTGTTATCTGACCCCCAAGCCACAAAGTTGAACATGTGCTTCTGCACTCTATCATTGAGTGGAAATGGTATATACATGATCAGGCATGGGCAGGACCCAAAGGCACAAGTAGGTTGCATGAAGATGTGGCCAAATTGCCCATGGTTCCTACTCCTCCTACAGTTCCTTCTGTCCCTCAACATAAATCTATGACTTCATAGGGTGTACCTTATGATAAATTAACGGAGGAAGAGAATGTTGGGACTTTCCGGACGCTGTCTGCCAAGGGGATGGGCTCTGGTTGCTTACCATGCCCTTTGGAGGACCTTGTCATTGGATATGTGTAATCCTCCTTTTTCTAAGAGCTCTCGAAGGGTCAGGTAAGCTGAGCCCAGTTGATGGACATCAGCAGCTCCCAGGATGATGTCATCCATATAAACATATAGGGTGAGCTGTGATTTTTTTCGTTAATGGTGACAGGAGACACGAAACATAATATTGACAAAAAGCTGGGCTGTTAGCCATACCTTGAGGGAGAACTATCCATTCATATCGCTCATCTGGCTTTTGAAAGTTAATAGAGGGGATAGAGAAAGCAAACCTTTCATAATCATCTGGATGAAGAGGTATTGAAAAATAACAATCTTTAATATCAATAACAATTAAGGTTAAATCTCTTGAAATAGAAGGGATCCAGGGGAGGCCACGCAGAGGTGTGCCAACAATGAACATCCTATCATTAATTTTTTGGAGGTATTGTAACATCCTCCATTTCCCTGTGGCCTTTTGTATAACAAAAACAGGACTGTTCCATGGGCTAAGAGAGGGTCTAATGTGTCCTAGGGCTAACTGTTCTTGGACAATTGCCCTCAAATGGTTTAGTTTTTCAGTAGGAAGGGGCCACTGCTCGACCCAGATTGGGGGGCCATCTCGCCATTGAATGGCAGGAACTTGGGGAGCAGTGGCCCTTAGGATTGGGGGTGAGACCCTATTTAATGATTGGAAGTTTCTCTCCCTGTATCTTTAATTAATATATCATTTTGAAGCTCTCTATGGGTTGTAGTAATGTAAGCTTCAGCTTCACCTAAGATGTCTTGGCCTAATAAATTAGAGGTTAATCTAGGGGCCACAAGGGGGCGAACTTCCCCTTGATTTCCGTCTATGTCTCTCCATCTAAGCCAATCTCTGGTTTCTTCTGAATGAGTGTTTCCACCTACATCGAGTAATTGGTGCCCTGGAATTAGTTTCCATTGAGGTGGAATCTCTTTCTTCCTTAGTATAGTACGATCTACCCCAGTATCAATTAGGCAACGAAATTTCTTTCCTGATATATAAATATCCATCTTTGGTCTAATCCCTGGAACAATAGGAACTGTTCAATGGACCTTAGGGGGACTGTGAGCAGGGGAACCTCCTTGGTGTAACGGGGCTGGAGGATGCCCTTTTAGGAGTTTAAAGGTTTCCCCTGAATATCAAATTTAGATCTGCAATCTTTTCTCCAATGATATCCTCTTTTACATCTAGGACAAAGTGTTTTAGGGGTAGCTGGACTCTGAGTCTGGCCAGGGGAGCATTCTGGGGGCCGACCAAGGCCATTGGGGCAGTCTTTTTTAAAATGGCCCTGTCATCCACACTTAAAACAGGTCCCTTTTCCATTTAAAACTGTTGCTAGTACCTCAGTATGGGCATTAAGGGCGGTTGTTAAGACTTGAGATTGATGAGTTTGAGAACCAACATCTTTGGTGGCAATAATCCATCTCCCCATAGATCTATCCTTTAACCTGGCACAGGCCAGTTTGTGATCTGTGGTCATTCCTTCCCAAACCAGCATGTTTGCAAATCGATCTCTCGTAGTACCAGGTGGAAATTTCCTTTGAAGGCTTTTTTCCACTCTCTCAATAAATGTGGCCAGATCCTCATTAGCTTTTTGAGTGATTCCAGCTATAGGAGGCTCTGTAGGGCCTTCCTCTAGCTTTTTCCATGCTGCCAGCCCTAAAGCTCGCACCTGCTCTTGGTAAGGGGCTGGTATTGCTGCCTGTTGAATGCCCGTGGCATATTGGTCATTAACTCCTGCCAGCATCCCAAAGGTTATTGGTATGGGAGGATTCATAGATCGGTTTCTCTCTGCCTGCATATGGCATTCATCAATAAAATATGCACACTGAAGGAGCCCTAATTGGGAAGGGTTGTTGTAGCTAGCTGGAAGCCATGGGTTCCACCTGATATGTATGTGACGCACCTGTAGGCACCCGCAAACCTGAAGGTATATAACCGGGTGAAAGCGGTCCGAGTTAGGAGAACGGAGAATTCAGTCAGCCGGGCAGTCACTCGGTCGGTCAGAAGAATCAGAGCGGCCAGAACGTAGGCAGAGCGGTTACAGAAGAGAAACCAGATAGAAGAAGTAATGACTGGTCAGAGTTAGGCCGAGACTCCTGAGGAAGACAGAAGACAGAAGAAAGAAGAAGGAAGAAAGAAGAGAGAAGAAAGAAGCTCTAATCTTTCTCTAAGCTAAGCTCTATCTTTCTAAGACTCTAAGCGAAGCTCTAAGCTCTACTATATCTTTCTTTCTCTCTAAGCTAAGAAGAAAAATCTTTCTTTCCCTCTCTAAGCTCTAAGAAGCTCTAAGAAAGTAGAAGTAAAAGTAGTAAAAGCTTAACTCTGCCTCCGAGAATTTTCCTCCCGTGGCGGCGCCGTGGCTGGCCCTGACAGGCAGCCTACAAATGGTGGTCCGTCCGGGGCTCGGCAGGCAGAGAAGAAAAGCTAAGAAATAAGAGCAATGAAAAAGCATAGCCTCAGACTCAGTTGAGACCAGCAAAAAGAGTAGAAACAAGAGAGCAGAGCCTCTGACTCAGTTGAAGCCAGTTAAGAATTAAGCCGAAGCAGAGTAGCTGGCCAAAAGCCGAAGCAGAGTAGCCAGCGAAAAGCCGAAGCGAGCCGGCCAAAAGCCGAAGCAGAGTAGCCGGCCAAAAGCCATAAAAAATAAAGAAGCCAGAAAAGCTATACAGAGAAAAAGCCTTGAGCTTTAGTATAAAGAAAAAAGCCATGAGCTTAAAAGAAAATAGAGAATTAAATAGCATGGTAAAAACCATGCAGAAAAAAAAAAAAAAAAGCCACTGAGCTTTGGCAAGAAAGCCATAAAGAAAAATAGAGGAGAAAAAAAAAAAAAAAAAAAGTCAAAGCCGCTTATGCAATTGTGCTTAACTAGGTGCGTTAGCTGCTCCTCAGCATTAGGCTTCCTTAAAGCCACAGCACCTTCTCAAAAAGGGCTCAAATATCCACCCTTTCAAAAATAAAAGGTGAAAAGCTAGGTAGGGACAAGAAAATAAAAGAAAATAGAGAAAATAAAATAGAGAAAATAGAACAAAAGCACCTTTTTAAACTAAAGGGAAGGAATATGAAGGAGCCCTAATTGGGAAGGGCTGTTGTAGCTAGCTGGAAGCCATGGGTTCCACCTGATATGTATGTGACGCACCTGTAGGCACCCGCAAACCTGAAGGTATATAACCGGGTGAAAGCGGTCCGAGTTAGGAGAACGAATTCATTCGGTCCGTCGGGCAGTCACTCGGTCGGTCAGAATCAGAGCGGCCAGAACATAGGCAGAGCGGTTACAGAAGAGAAACCAGATAGAAGAAGTAATGACTGGCCAGAGTTAGGCCGAGGCTCCAGAGGACTGGTCAGAGTAAGGCCGAGGCTCCCGAGGAAGACAGAAGACAGAAGACAGAAGAAGGAAGAAAGAAGAGAGAAGAAAGAAGCTCTAGTCTTTCTCTAAGCTAAGCTCTATCTTTCTTTAAGCTACTCTTCTCTAAGCTAAGAAGAAAAGCTAAGCTCTATCTTTCTTTACTCTAAGCTACTCTACTCTAAGCTAAGAAGAAAAATCTTTCTTTCCCTCTCTAAGCTCTAAGAAAGTAGAAGTAAAAGTAGTAAAAGCTTAACTCTGCCTCTGAGAGTTTTTCCTCCCGGTTTACGGTACCAGGCAGCTTACAGCACACCACTTTATAAATAAATGTCCTGGAAGCACGGCTTTAGCTAAATCTTTCCAATCTTTAGTCATGCAGGAATGATGTGCCAGGCTTGATAAAATACATTCTGCCCATGGAGAGTTGGGACCATCTTCCGAAACCGCTTTTTTTAAACTCTTTTAACTCTTGAGTCTCCCAGGGGTACCAAAGACTCGGCCTATTTCCTCTAGGATTTAGATTAACTGGAAATGCCATTACAGGTGAAAGCCCACCAGGGGGCAGTAGCAGCTGCTGTGGAATTGGCGCCTCCTGGAAAAGTGGTGGTACAGAAGGCCCGGAAGGGGCGGGCTCATAAAATGGCGGATCCCTCTCGCGGGGTGGTGAGCCATGTGGCCGATGGCCTTTGTCCTCAGGGAATTTTTTCAAGCTCTCCAAGGGAGGGGCTGTAGGTTCCTGATTGTTAGTTTTTCCTAATTACCCAGAGCGGGAGAGATGGCCAGATTTCTCTACTTCTAGGGAGTGGTTAGGCTTCTCTAAATCTGCGGACCGGGAGGGGCTGTTTAATTCTCTGGACCAGGAGAGATTAGATTCAGATATTTTATTTTCCCATAGGGCCTGCTCCGTTACCTCAATTCTTATAATTTGAGGTGCCTGATCTGTGGCCTCTGCAGATTCTTTTATTGGTTGTATGACAGAGCATGTTTTTAGGGTGGATAACGTTGGATAAACTCCTGGAGGTGGAATTTCCCCGTATTCATTTTCTCTCTCTCTTAAAATCTGTTCCGCATGGTGCCATGTCTTCCATGCATTATAATCAGCCTTCGGGAGCCAGGGAGCCACCCGTATTAATGAGCTCCAAATTTTTTCAGCTTGAGCATCAGAAATCTGGAGACCTTGCTTTCTTAAAATACACCGCCATGCCTCAAGGGCTGGGTCCTGAGATTTCTTAAATATTAAAGATTGCCCCATATTAGAGGATACTTTTGCCAGAGAGATGCTGCATCTCTAACCATGCTAAGCCTATCGATAATTTTCTTTTGTTTTCGTGCCCCGCGCTTGGGCGCCAACTGCCGTGACTGCTGTGTTACTTATTAATGGGGCCGAGCTCTAAAGCTACCCCCCTTTTTGGGCCTTAAAAGGGGGCTCCTTCTGCCAGCAGAAAGAGTTAAAGTAGCTTACCTGGCGAAGATAGGCTTAACGGGCAAAAAGTCGCCGAGTGTCTTTACCCCCGCCTGATTGAGGGACACCACGTCACCGGGGAGTTTTGGTAGAAAGCAATGCCAAAAACTCATTTATTGAACAGTGAACTGTACTTATATAGGCCTAAAAATAACCAATCCTTGGCCAGCAGGGCTGTTTTGACTCTCACGGTACGTCATAGCCACATCCCTCTGCTTAGCCCCAGTCCTCCAAAGGGTGTGGTAAGCAACCAGAGCCCATCCCCTTGGCAGACAGTGTCCAGAAAGTCCCAACAAGAGAAGACTAGGGCCTCGTTCACAGATGTTTCTGCACAATACAAAGGTACCACCTGGAATTGGACAGCTGTGGCACTGTTGCCCCTTTCTGGAATGACCATAAAGGACAGTGGTGAAGCGAAATCTTCACAGTGGGCAGAACTTCAGGCAGTGCATTCAGTTGTGCATTTTGCCTGGAAGGATATTGGCCAGATGTGTGACTCTACACTAATCCATGGGCCATAGACAATGGGTGGGTGGGCTAACTGGTCAGGAAACTGGAAAGAACATAATTGGAGAATTGGTAACAAGGACATTGAGGAAGACCTCTCTGAATGGGCAAAGGATGTGAAGATATTTGTGTCTCATGTAAATGCCCACCAAAAGGTGACCTATGGAGAGGAGGATTTTAATAATCAGGTAGATGAGATGACCTGATCTGTGGATAGCAGTTAACCTCTTTCCCCAGCCATACCTGTCATTGCCCAATGGGCTCATGAACAAAGTGGTCTGGTGGCAGTGATAGTGGTTATGTGTGGGCACAGCAGCATGGACTTCAACTCACCAAGACTGATTTGGCTATAGCCTCTGCTGAGTGCCCAATCTGCCAGCAGCAGAGACCAACACTAAGCCCCCGATATGGCATCATTCCCCAGGGAGATCAGCCAGCAACCTGGTGGTAGGTTGATTATATTGGACCACTTCCATCACGGAAAGGGCAGCAGTTTGTCCTTATTGGAATAGATTTTTATTCTGGGTATGGATTTGCCTTCCCTACACATAGTGCTTCCACCAAAACCATCATCTGTGTACTTACAAATTGCCTTATCCATCATCATAGTATTCCACACTGCATTCTTTGGATGAAGAAACTCACTTCAAGGCCAAAGAAGTGAGGCAATGGGCTCATCATTATGAAAATCACCAATCTTACTAAGTTTCCCACCACCCAGAAGCAGCTGATTTGATAGAATGGTGGAATGGACTCTTGAAGATGCAGTTACAGCACTAGCTAGGTGGCAGTACATTGCAGGGCTGGGGAAAGGTTATTCAGAAAGCTGTCTATACTCTCTGAATCAGCAACCACTATATGGTACGGTCTCTCCTATTGCTAGAATTCACGGGTCCAGGAATCAAGGAGTGGAGAAAGGAATGCTACCACTCACCATTACCCCTAGTAACCCAGTAGAAAAGTTTTTGCTTCCTGTCCCTGCAACCTTATGCTCTGCAGGCCTGGAAGTCTTAGTTACAGAAGGAGGAATGCTTCTGCCTGGAGATAGAACAATGATTACATTAAACTGGAAGTTAAGACTTCCCATTGGCCACTTTGGGTTCCTTATGCCTCTGAGTCAACAGGCTAAGATGGGAGCTATGGTGCTGCCATGTGATTGATCCAGATTACCAAGGGGATATTGAACTGTTTTACTTCACAATGGAGGTAAGGCAGCATCCTCCAGGAGTACAGGAAATCCCTTAGTGCATCTCTTGTTATTACCCTGTCCCATTATTAAGGTAGATGGGAAACTACAACAATCCAATCCAGGCAAGATGACAAATGTATCAGACCCTTCAGGAATTAAGGTATGAGTCACACATCCAGGTAAAAAGCCAAGACCTGCTGAGGTGCTTGCTGAAGGTAGAGGGAATACAGAATGGGTAGTAAAAGAAGGTAGTCATAAATGCCAACTACAACCACATGACAAGTTACAGAAACAAGGATTGTAATTGCTATTGATAATTCTTCCCTATTCCATTAAGAACATATTTGGATATACTTACACATGCATTACAAGGAAATTATAGTTACTCTCCTGTTATTCATCATGTAATGTAATATTGACTGATTTAACATCAGTAATTTTTTTTTCTATTCTGGGGAAAGAACAATGCATTCAGTTGTAGGAAGGATAGTTATGTTAGGCAGAATTATAACCTTGTTGTTGTGTTTATTTGGAGATTGAGTATAATATAAAGAGTCTTATTTGGATATCAAGTTGACAGGAGTGGACTTGTAATTGGTAACACTGAATTGTCAACTTGATTGGATTAAGAGATGCCAAGGATTAATAGGATTACAGGTGTGTCAGTGAGGGTGTGTCTAGGAATGATTGGCATGTGGTATAGGCAACTGAAATGGAGACCCTCTTTAAGTGTGAGCAGCACTGACCAATAGGATGATGGCTTGGATGGAATAAAATTTGGAAGAACAAGAAAGCAGCAGCAAATGAAAGCTCAGTTGTTCTTGGACAGGTCTTGATTGCTGCTGCAATGGTCTAAGGATATTCTTCACTCTTCCAAAGTGGACTCTGCCAGTGATTCCTCAGATGCCTTAAGTCTCAGACTGAGTTAGCACTGTTGATCCCTCTTGTTCTGGGGCTTAAAGCTCTTGGACTGTGCAACTACTGGTTCTTTTGGCTCTCAAGGCTGCAGATGACCATTGTGGAGTATCTAGCTTCTGGTCGCATGAGCCTATCTAATAAGTCCCCTTTTATCATTATACTTCCTGTCGATACATATCCCCCCAAAATTTTGAGACAGAATCTCACTAAATTGCTGGAAAACCTCACTAATTTGCTGAGGAGGGCCTTAAATTTCAGATCCTACTCTCTCACCCTCCTGAGTTTCTAGAATCACAGACTTGGGATTCCTGGCAAAAGTGGGGCTTTAATTGAGCAGCCTGTCAGTTTTTCTGCTTCTCAGCAGATAGCAAAATGGAAGAGCTTAAACACCCACTCTGAATAAGTGCAATAAAACCTTCTTTAGAAATCAAGTGAAATTAAGCATTTTAAACCTAAAATCCAGCTATTGGTAGAAGGACCAGTCCAATTCAACCTGTCACATTGTATTTGGCATATTTATCACAAAAGAAGGAAAAGGACTGTCTGTCTCCCATAAACAAGTTTAACTACAACAACAAGTCTTCTGGTTAGACTGCTACTCTTTTGAAGATGCTGGAACATTTCTTAACTACAAAACCTCTACCAGCATATTCATTTAGACCATGAAAGACACCCAAGTGCTGAGAAATAGACCCACAAGCCCCTGAGTCTCCTTCAGGAAATCTGCCCATGTTTCCCAAGCTTCTGTCATCTCTTCCAATGCTTGGATTCAGACATTTGGGAACCAGGATGGAAAACATCTCCATTATTACGTGCTGAAGGCTGGTTTCAGCAAAGATGGGAAGGGTCTTTTTCGATCAGTGCTGATGAAAAGAGTCGGGAGACGAAAGAAATCAGCAAACAGACACACGAGTCAGGCTGCTAACTCTTCTGTTCTTTACTGTCTTTTTTTGCAAGTATATAAACATTTTTCTTTGGCAGCATACATTAACTTTTTTGTGGTTATATGACAGTCATAAGACTACATCTGCTGATTATATCTCAGACATTTTAATCTTTTATCTAACATGTTTCCTGTGCATTCATTATTTGAATGTCCTGTATTATTGTTACTCTTTATCTGCAACTATCCTGGGTTCAAATCATTTCTCATAGATTTTCTGAAGCCCTTTCTCTGCACACCTGTTTGACTGCCTGATAGAGGTTTTTGATTTTTCTTTTGCCTGGTTTCAAAGTACTGTTGTCTCTTTATAATAGTCTTATTTAGAACCTAGGGGCAGGGGAGGGAGGCATAGCCAAATGTTAGCTCTGAAGGACTTCTACCTTAAGGAATTTGTATATTTATTTTAAACTTATTTTAAAAGTAAAAGGAATCTCTTCCAATCACAAAAGGACCCTTAAGGCTTTTTCTTGGTGCATATGATTATACGAGAAGAGGTTAAACAGTAGGCATTTATAAAGCTGTTTTCCCTAACTAGAAACTTGCTATATTAGTACAATTTATAGAAAATATTTTTGTGTTTCCAGCTTAGATTCCATAAGTTTATATATTTCCAGAACTAGTCTTATTCTAATTAATTGAAATATTGACACCTGGCGGCCATACATATGAACGCAAAACTAAAATAGCAGAAATATACATAGACAGGAGATAGCAAGAACATACACAAAGTTAACTCTCTCAGTGCCATATTTGTGTGAACATCTATCCATGAATAAAGGGTGTGGGGGGGTTTGCCTCAAGCCCCCTTTTTTTCTCACAATGAGGGGCTTTTGACCTGGCTCTGTTGCTTTAGAAGATGCCACAATTATGGCCTTTCTTTCTCTTTAAAACCACATGAGTTCTTGGAGGTTATATTTATTTCACCTTAATGAGCATACAAATGTAAAGTCTATGATCTTCAGTGACTGGATTGAAACAATACTTGGAAAACATTTTTTGTGAAGAAAGTTTTCAATTCTGAACACCATAAGTGAAGGTTTGGGTGGAAGGAGTGGCCAGAAGTACTTCAGAAGAGAAAATATTTCTCATGAAAAGAAAAAATACATTCTCTCTAGATTATTGTAAACTGCTTTTCTTCACTAGAGAAAATTCAGTGAAATTACAACAAAAGAATTTGTCACTTTAGTTCCAGAGGCATTCGTATATTTAATTTAAGAAAAATACATTTTTACCTTTTAAGAAATCACTACTTGTAATCCAGGCTCAGTGGCACATGCCTGTAATTCCAGCACTTGGAGGCTGAGGCAGGAGGATCATGAGTTCAAAGCCAGCATTGCTGAGGCACTTAGCAACTCAGTGAGACCCTGTCTCTAATAAAATACCAAAAATGGCTGGGGATGTGGCCCAGTGGTCGAGTGCCCCTAAGTTCAATCCCTGGTACCAAATAAATAAATAAATAAATAAAAATAAAAATAAAGAAAAGAAATCACTACTTGTGAATATTTCTTGTTTTAAACTCTGTGTGCTTTCTCAATGATTGTGAATTAGTAAGCAATAGCTCCAAACCTAATAGATCAGCTGGGAGAAATTGACAGTTCTAGAAATTTTCATGTATCAATAAACAAAGATTTCTATCACAAGAGGAAGTGAGCTGTAGCCACATAAGTGTGGTTGTCTCCAATACCACTCTGCCAAATCATGAAAAATAGTAGTTTTATTTGATCAGAAACTTAGATTTATTTTATTATTTTTCTGTCTCCTTACCTTACTTGGATTTTTTTAAAATCACAAAATTCAGTGAATCTATGTTACAGAAATGATGAAGGAAAGTTCTGATGTTAAATCCTATTAAGTTTCTCAATGAGTGTGCTTTAGTAAAGAAGAACTCTAAGGCTAACAGATCACCTTGAAGAAGATTGAAATTTCAGAAATCTTCAGGTATCAAGAAACAATGTTTTCTGAAAAGGAGCTGTAACCTTTCACTAAATAAATGGGCTTGAGGTTGTGTATAGTTATTAAATTACTAAGATAATAAATTAAAAATGTTTTATTGTATTATAAATTTGTTTTCTGCTATTTTTCTGCCTCCTTGCATCCAAGGATATTTTTTAAAAGCATGGAGGTGTTTTAATATAAAGAATATCTTTGTTGTACTTAAGAGGAAGAGAAAGTTGTTTAGATATAGTAAGGTCAGAAATATTTTTTTAAGAATTCAGTAGCTTTAAATTTTATGTAAATACACACTACACATTTTACTTGAAGTTATTACTCAAAGCCAGATTATATCACAAAGAATTTTTAAGAGGTAAGGCTGTGAGCCTCATTTTAAACCTAAAACCAAAACAGGATTTGAAATATTTTAAATTTTAAAAAACTAATGAAGCCGGGCGCGGTGGCGCATGCCTGTAATCCCAGCACTTTGGGAGGCTGAGACAGGAGAATCGCGAGTTCAAAGCCAGCCTCAGCAATGGCGAGGCACTTAGCAACTCAGTGAGACCCTGTCTCTAAATAAAATACAAAAAAGGGCTGGGGATGTGGCCCAGTGATCGAGTGCCCCTGAGTTCAATCTCTGGTACCACAAAAAAAAAAAAAAAAAAAAAAAAAAAAAAGAAAAGAAAAGAAAAAAAAATTAATGAAAAGAGCTGGGCGCGGTGGCACACGCCTGTAATCCCAGCACTTTGGGAGGCTGAGGCAGGAGAATCGCGAGTTCAAAGCCAGCCTCAGCAATGGTGAGGCACTTAGCAACTCAGTGAGAACCTCTAATAAAAACACAAAAAAGGGCTGGGGATGTGGCCCAGTGGTCGAGTGCCCCTGAGTTCAATCCCTGGTACCACAAAAAAAAAAAAAAAAAAAAAAAAAAAAGACTATGTTTCATAGTAATACCAGCCACAATTAATTTGTCCCTTAATGTATATCACCATAACTCTTTACATGGAATATCTTGATTTATTCCAAGCAGAGCTTTGTTGGGTAAGGAAAATAAAGTACTCTCATTTTATACATAGCATATTGGAAGCAAAGTTGAGTTGTTAAAAACCATCTCAGATCATTTCCTCTCCAAGCATGAGTGTAGTAAAATCCCTTTGGGGCATTTTTCCTTGGTATTAAAAGAAGCACAACTTATGGAGCAGAGTGAAAATTATTGTTGTTTGATGTTGAGCATCTTTTGGATGTAAGGTACTGATTTATTCCTTAGGGGCTTCTGTTCAGTGTTCTCTGAAAAAGAATTAAAATTATAAAAATAAATTTGCTTGACCCTTTAATAGGAAAAAACCAGCAAGCCGGGCGTGGTGGCGCACGCCTGTAATCCCAGCACTTTGGGAGGCTGAGGCAGGAGGATCGCGAGTTCAAAGCCAGCCTCAGCAATGGCGAGGCACTTAGCAACTCAGTGAGACCCTGTCTCTAAATAAAATACAAAAAGGGCCAGGGATGTGGCCCAGTGGTCGAGTGCCCCTGAGTTCAATCCCTGGTGCCACAAAAAAAAAAAAAAAAAAAAAAAAAAAAAAAAAAAGAAAAAAAAAAGAACCAGCAAAACCTCACAGGGAAACACACCAAAAATTCAGGGTTGTTGAAGTCATTAATTCTCAGTACAAAGGCCCTTTTGTTCATTGTCATGGTCCAGACCTAAAGATGGGTATGTTTGTATGTTTGAAGTTAGTAAAACCCCTAGCCTGTGCTGATTGTTTTAATCAATAGACTTTATTTTTAGAAGATTTACAGGAAAATTAAGCATATAGTACTATGTTCCCATATACCTGCCCCCCATTCAGAGTCTCCCCTAATATTTTCATCTTGCATTACTGAGAAACATTTGATAAAATTACAAAATCAAAGTACTTTTATCAATATTAATGGCATTAAACAATTAATTGTTGATGATAATAAATAGTTTAATTATGTATTAAAATACTCATTTTACAGTTCTGTAAGCATCAACAAAGGGTAATGTCAAATTTCAACATTATGGCATCTTACAGAATACACTCTCTACCCCAAAAGTCCCTGCTCTTCAATTCTTCACTCTCTTCTACCTCCCTTGAATTCCTGGCAGCCTTTAATTGTAAGCTGCCTGTCGTGGCCAGCCACGGCGCCGCGGGAGGAAAACTCGGAGGCAGAGTAAAGCTATTACTACTTTTACTTCTACTTTCTTAGAGAGAGCTTAGAGAGAGAAAGAAAGATTTTTCTTCTTCTTAGAAAGAGCTTAGAGAGAAAGATTAGAGATAGCTTTTTCTTCTTCTTCTTCTTAGAGCTTAGAAAGATAGAGCTTTTTCTTCTTCATCTTCTTAGAGCTTAGAGAGAAAGAGAGAGAGCTTGAAAGAGAGAGATTTCTTCTTTAGAGAGAGAGAGAGAGAGCTTAGCTTTTAGAGCTTCTTTCTTCTTTCTTCTTTCTTTCTCGGGAGCCTCTGCCTGACTCTGACCAGTAATTACTTCTTCTATCTGGTTTCTCTTCTGTAACCGCTCTGCCTACGTTCTGGCCGCTCTGATTCTTTTCTTCTTCTCCGACCCGAACTCTTCTTCCAACCGAGCGACTGCATGACTGACTGAATGAATTCATTCTTCTCCTCCTGACTCCGACCGCTTTCACCCGGTTATATACCTTTAGCTTTGCGGGTGCCTCACGTGCATTTACAGGTGTGTCACATACATACTTATTATCAGGTGGAACTTATGGCTTCCAGCTGACCGCAATAGCCATCGCCCTAATTGGGGCTCCTTCATTTAATTTTTTTTTTTTATTATTATCTATTTTATTTTGCCTTTTCCATAATGCCATAGAGTTGGAATCGCACAGATGTAGCATTTCAGACAAGATGTTTCCCAGCCAATATGCATTGGATGGTGCTTCCACATCTTTTCATGTTTGGTAGTACATTTCTTTGTTTATTTATTTAAATTTCTGAATGACAGTCCAATGTGTAGATATATCACAGTGTTTTCATTGATAATACTAAATAACTACTGAAGGCTTCCTTAGTTGCTTCCTATTCTTGGCAATCCTGATTGAAGAAGCTGTATTTGTATGTAGGTTTTGGTGTGGACACAGCTTTCAACTCCATTGGATTAACAGGTAGAAATACAATTACTGGATCAGATTTAAGTGGATGTTTTGATTTTTAAGAAGCTACCAAACTGTCTTCTAGAGTGGCTGTCCATTTTTGTGATCCCAGTAGCAATGTATAAGATTTCCTCTTTTTCCTCATCTTTGCCAGCTCTTGATATTGTCAGGATTTGTATTTTATAAATTCTTATAGGTGTGTTTATTTTGTAATTCCTTAAAGATATAAAATGTTGAGAATCTTTTCCTGTGCTTACCCACCAAATGAATATATTTTATTGAGGAGATTATTTTTTTTTTCATTCAAGTTTTAAACAACTTTAGTTAGGTAAAACTAAAATACAATAAACTATACATATTTATTGCATGTTTTGTTACATTTGGATACAACAATTTACCAATGTAACAATCACCACAATCAATAGAGTTAACATTGATATCACACTCAGAAGGTTTCTTATGCTTTGTAATTCCTCCCTCTCACTTCCTCCTCCTTCCAGAAACAACCACTGACTGACTATATATTGTGATAGATTATACAGTAGATTGGAATTCACACAAATTAATCATTAGAGCCGAAGTCTGCGTGGCAAGTGGCCTCAGAACATTCAGTCACCTCTCAGACTTAGTTTACTCATCTGTAAGATCAGGATTCTTCCAATCATGACTCAAGGGACTGGAAAGATGAGGACAATGTAAATAATGAAGCAAGAATAGTGCCTGACATAGAGTTGGCTCTCAATTTCTGGAATCTAGAGTTAACATCCATGTTTTAGGTTGGTGATGCAGAGTACATGTGTCAGTCTATATCTTCGTAGTTCTTTTATTTTTATTTTACTTGTACATTTTAGAGATACATGATAGTGGGCTATACGTTGGCATATTATACATATATAAAATATAAATTATTCTAATTAGGATCCAATTTTTGTATTGCACATGATATGGAGGTACCCTGTTTGTGTATTCAATTGCAAGGATAGGAAATGTTATGTCTGATTCCATAGTTCCTTTCTGTCACCTCGAGCTATAATTGAATAGACTTTAGTGTTTTCAGGATATTTTTATTATTGCTTTTATTGAGGTTAAATTAGTTGAAATTAACATAAATATGAAAAACAAAAACTAAGGCAGATAAAGGGACAAAATATCTACAAAGTATTTGCTAACTATTTAGATTACTTTCTTCTAACAGAAAATTTCAATCCTATCTGATATTTTTTCCAGATGGAAAATTTTTATGAAATAGAGAAAGTTGTTTTAATGTGAGTGACAAAGTTGCTTTAGAGAAGTTTCATCAGAAACTGACCTTTATTTCTCCATTTGGTTTGCATAATTTTATTATTTGAGTGTCTGCGCTGATCAGCACCAAAGGACTATCTGTGCCATAGCTATTGGCCACAATCATGTGGACACACAAAAGGATGGGGTCAGTTGTCCACATCATGCATATGAATAGTGAAATGATGGAGTCACAGTACAGGTTCTCAAAGCAGCTGATGAGCAGCAGAATGGTTTTAGTGGCCCTTTGTTCTTGGAAGCTTCTTAGAGAAAACCTGGAACTATGAAGAGAAACAAATTGCTGTATATGTCTCTGCAAGAGAATTATCATGTATGAACTTGAAAGAACCATAAGGCTCAGAAATAAGACATCTCTGAAAGTTATCAAGGTAAAAAAGAGGCTCCTGTATCTGTATCTTAAGAGCAAAAAGGAACAGTGATCAGTGAGAAATAGACCAGTCTGGGTCTTGTTGGGTGAGGCCACAGCGCAGAGGAGGAGGTTGCTAGAGATGGACATGATGAGGACCCATAAGAAGATAAATAGCCACAGAATAAGATTTATTAATTTAAATTTGAAGTTTTCCAACCAGGAGCCACTGGGGCTGATGTTGATGGCCTGAAGCACACTCAGGATGCAGAAGGTGCACATGGAGAGTCCCCTTACGATCTTGTTATGGAAGATAAGCACTTTGCGTCTAAAGTTACCTGGAATGTCCTTTGCTTCCTAAATGTGTTCAAATACCCAAAGTCCCATAATGAGGAGCATAAAGATGTGTGTTAGAGCCAAGTGGATAATGGGAAGGTCAGTGAGTCTGGGCTTGGGCCCACATGGACAGCTCAATGTGGAGGCAAAGCAGATCTGTGTTTACTGAGATCCCAATTTCAGCTTGGGATAGAAATCATTTCTTATGCAATATAACTGATGTTGGTTCATCTCCATGGGGATTATGGGAAGAAATATGGAAATATTGGATAGCAAAAGCATTTTAATTGACATGATTCCAATCTATCACCTTTTACAATCTCTAGAATCATCATTTACCAAAACAATAAAAATTCTTGTAAATAAAAGGTCTTATTCTTCAGGTTAATTTCAAATTAAAAGCTGCTCTGTGGCTCCAGGGTAGAGCACTGACCTATCATGAAGGAAGCCCTTTGCGGAAGGCCAGCTTTTGTGGTGATGAAAGGGTGAATCCAGTCGGTGCTAGTGAAGAGAGTCGGAAACTATGGCGGAAGAAATCAACACGAGTCAGGCTGCTGAAATCCTATCTTTTCTTTCACTTTTTAGCAAGTATATGCCTATTTTTTGGCAGTACATATTCTTTTGCGGTTACATTACAGTCACAAGACCCAGGGAAACAGTAACATTTTGCTGATTACATCTTAGACATTTTATATTTTACTTAACATCTCAAGGTTTTGTACAAACATACTGTTTTTGAACTCCCTACAATCTCGTTATGTTTATCTGCAATAGCCTGGGTTAAATCTATCTTCTTAAGAATTCTTTGCAGCCATTCCTCTGCACACCTGCACAACTGCCTGGATTTCAAAGCACTATTTATCATAGTCTTATTTACAACCTAGGGGTAGAAAAAGGGAGGCATAGCCAGATGCTAGTTCTGAAGAACTTTACCCTAATGAACTACTTCTATGTAACTATTTTAAACTACTCTGAAAACAAAAGAAGTCTTTTGCAATCACAAAGAGGCTCTTACAGCCTTTTCTTGGTGCATAATTATTTTAACAAAAAAGGTTAAAACAGTAGGTATTTACTAAGCTGTTTATCTATTAGTAACTAATTACATAGTAACTACAAAAGAATGTTATCATGTTTCTAGCTTTAGATTCCACAAGGCTATAGCTTCCAGAACCAGTTTCATTCCATTGAAATAGCGACAGCTGGTGGCCATACAGCAGAAATACACATAGATAGGAAACTGCAAGAGCATATACAAAGTTAACTCTTTTATCACCGCATAAAAGGCATCTCTCCAGCAAAGAGGACCTTTAGCTCGACTCCTTCGATTTAATGAGAAGGAACTTGGGTTCAACTCATTTGCATAAATGAGGAGGAACTTTAGTTCAACTGCCTCAAATTAATGAGGATGAACCTTAGTTCAACTCTTTCGTATTGGGAGATGCCACAGCCCTTCCTCCATCCCAAGCACTGCAAGCGGGGGCGGGGGGTGGGGTGGGGGGGATAAGTAAAAAATAAATTTTATCTCATGCATAAAAAATTCTTCTGAGGAATTATTTTGTATACTCCTATTCACCTCATAGATGTGCTCAGATCTTACCCTTGTCTTTGAGCCTATAAACACCATATTTTCCTTCATAGCATAAATTATGTTATTTAATGTTGAGCTTTTGTTTGTTTTTATTCTTCCCTGCAGATTTTTTAAAAATATTTTTTCTTAGTAGTTAGACACAATAAATTTATTTTATTTGTTTGTTTATTTATTTATTTATTTATTTATTTATTTACTTATGTGGTGCTGAGGATCAAACTCAGTGCCTCGCACATGCTAGGCAAGCACTCAACCACTGAGCCACAACCCATCCACCTCCTGCAGCTTTCTTAAAGGTGAAGATGCTGTCTAATTTGGGTTGGATCTGCAATATCTAAAATATTGCTGCTTACATAAAAATTATTTACTACAAAACTATAGATGTAAAGTTTGTATGAGCAGAAATAGGAATCTTCCAGGGAAACAATTCCAACATGCTCATTCCCATGGTTTCTTATTCAAGTGCAGAATTATAAAGAATTTAGTAATTTCTTTTCTTTACCCACATACCTTTATTTAACCCAGGTCCTGCCATTTACTAGCTGGGGGAACACTGTCACTTCACCTAACTACTTAGGTGTAGGTTTATATCATGAATAAATGGGAGTTAGATTAGTACTTTCCTCCTGGCATTGTTGAAGTGAGTGATTAAATATGTGCTTGAAATATATGAAGCATGATACAAGTGTGTAAAGAAGTAAAAAAGGCAGAGACAAGGTATAGAGGCAAAATGGCTGCTCATCCAAACTGCCAGCTTTGTTTATACCAATAGGTTACATTAGCTCACTGGCTCCGTTACTACATTATTGGTCATTGTGTCATTAGGCAAGTTACAGAGTTAGCAACATTTGCAGCTTATTCTTCAGGTAAATACTACAGTTGCAATGTGCAATATTAGGAGCTTTGTGTAGCTCTCAAGACAGTTCATTGTTTAAAGTTACCATTATGTGGACAGGTTCAGGAGCAGCAGAGCTTGTTGTCTGAAAAGAGATTTCCTTTATTCCCAGAAGCTGAGTGAGATCAAGATCAAGGCTGATAAGACTCTAGCACAGAGCCTCCTCATGGAGGCTTTACCACAGCAGTTAGGCATCCTGCACCTTTGCACAGAAACATTCCCAAGCACCAAGCACCAAGTATGTCACAGCCATGAAGTCATCAGAGGTTCCAATCTCAGACATGGCTGTCCCATTCTCTGTCACCTCTCTTCACAACTAGTCAGAACCTTACAGCTCCCCCCCCCCCTTTTTTTTTTTTGTACAGCATTTTGGATGAATATTTGTTTTCTTTTTAAAATTGGTGGAGGCAAAAAATAGGGTAGGCATTGACAGCAACAAGCACAACATAACAATCCCAGTACTGGCAAACACTCACCTATGAATAGTTGTTTATCTCAGATGAAATGACTATTTCAGCCAGGTGAACCCAGATAGTATAATGGACTCTAGAAGTCAAGGAATCTGATTTTACTAGATTTCCCACAGGTGGGGTACAACAGCAAAACAATATTATCATAAGGATCAAAAAATTTATAGAATTTTGTGTAAGTTTAGCAAATAAAGCAGTAACCAAATTTTCTGGAGTGCATTTTAGCACTATTTGAGCCAACAGCCATTGAGCTGAGGCTTTTAATGATTTTATATCTCCTTAAGTCACCAGAGGTTGAGTATCTCAGGCCCCCCTTAAAGTTTTCCTTCTCTTTCAAGGACATGATAATCTTTCTGTTTGACAGAATCCTCCTTATTCAGGATGAAATGGAATTTGGGGGTTGGCTTGTGAAGTCTCTGATGCCAACTCATGATTGACAAGTCTCACTCACTGAGCCATAATCCAAGCAGAAGCTGTTGGTGTAAGCACAGCAGCATATCCTTTCCCCCATGTGATCAGAAGCACAGGGTCTTGCCATCCTGGGTTTGGTGGAACTCTATTTTACATAAATTTTTGGCAGTGTTTTTTTGGGAATAAAGTATCTATCCAAGGCAGATGACCAATTGTGAGTATTAACTTTCTTTTCTTTTCTTTTTTTTTTTTTTTTTTTTTGGTACTAGACCACTGGGCCACATCCCCATCCCTTTTTTGTATTTTATTAGAGACAGGGTCTCACTGAGTTGCTAAGTGCCTCGCCATTGCTGAGGCTGGCTTTGAACTCATGATCCTCCTGCCTCAGCCTCCCAAGAGTATTAACTTTCTATTGCATGTTGAATGCAGTAAATAAAGCAATATTTATGGCATTATTAACATGAGAGAGACTATGTTCTCTTTTCTGTTTTTATTTTAAGAGGCATATCCTTTTTAAAAATTATTTTAGTTGTCAATGGACCTTTATTTTATTTACTTATATGTGGCGCTGAGAATCAAACTCGGTGCCTCACACAGGCAAAGCAAGCACTCTACCACTGAGCTACAATCCCAGCTCAAGAGGCATGTATTAAGGGTATTATATATTCATTCAACCAAGTATAGTCTGGTAGGATTATGAGGAATTCCATGGGTTAAAGTTATATGTCAACGAGTACAAAATTGTGCAAAAGCATGGGACATATATGCAGGGGTGTTATCCATTTTTAAATGAGCAGGATGGCTCACAGTGGCAAAGCAGAGTAATAAATGAGAAATGCAAGCAGATACATTTTTAGATCTGTGGGCCCTAGCCCAAATAAACCCAGAATGAGTATCAATGGAAACATGGAGTAAGGAATAAGGATGAAAGGGAAAGAAATGGATAATGTCCATTTTCCAAAGTGCATTATCATATAGGTCTCATGAATTTACAGATTCCCACATAGGGGTCTCAAAGGGTGTACAGTGAGAACAGTTATTAAAAACAACACAAGCCTTTTGGGAAGAAATAGAAAATATCTTCATTAGTGAAAGAGTGTTTTGATGAAAAACTCCATGAGATTTTACAGCATCTGAAAATAAAAGATAAAGGGATCTCACAGCTGCATTTGCATGAACATTACCTTCCATCAGAGGTCCAGAGATTTTGGTGCGGCTGCATATATGAGCAAGAAAGATAGGGGATGTATGATGCTGTAAAAGAGTTTGAAGGGTTAAAAAAAGGGGGGGGATAATAAATTGGAATCCAAATAAGGGGATAACACTGACAAAGAAATATGAGGAACAAGTTTAGCTAAATACTGAAAATCTATAATAATGTTTAAAGTAGCAGAAAATAATCTCAGCACCAGGATAATGGCAGTTAATTTAGCTCTCTATGGAGACATTTGAGGTAGGGTATATGGTCAATAAAAACAGATATTACCCCTCTTTGCTTATCTCCATCTGTAAACACTGTCAACCCATCTACAAGAGGAATGGTAGAAATCAAGGTAGAGGGGGAAAGTGTAACCTCACATAACAAAGAGAATCACCCATCATGAGGTACATGAAAAGGAATTGGTGCTAAAAAAAAAAATCTGTTAACAGCTTGATAGTAGGAGGAGAACTGTATGTATTGAAGATGTAGGGTTTTTCCATAAGTAAGATATAAAACATGAATATCCATGCCTGTTAAGGATAAAATTTTAGTGTGGCCGTCAGCAATTAATTGAGCATACATATTAGCAAAAGGCTAAACATTATGGCCTGAGAAATGAAAATATAAACATCATAATATATATAATTTTGGTTATAAATAGCAATTACTGCTGCAAAATTATAAGGTTTCCCAACAAAAATTACTAATGATAATGACATATTAGATACAGGAACTTGATCCACCATTACTGTTGACAAATTTTTTTGTACAGTTGACAAATTTTTTTGTACAGTTTATTTTAGATAAAGAGACAAATAAAGGGTGGAGACAAGATCCTATTGTAATAAGCAAAGGCAACTTAAACTGGACTTAAACTGTCTCCACCCAATGGCCCATTAACCCACCTTTAAACCATCTCCACCTGAGGGCCTGAGGGTGTATTAACTCTGTGCTTTATAAACCCTGCCCTTGCTATGAGCAGGCGCCATTTTCTACCACCCTGCTTTGTGCTGGACATAGTTGGTGGCCCTGGCCAGAATAAAGGCTTCATTGGCTATTATGTAAGTGGCTTGTGAGACTTTTTTCCTGCAAATTGGGTACAACACTATTGTTTCTTTAACACATGAAACAAGAGGAGAGAGCAGATGGGCATTAGCTGTAATTTTTAATTTATTTACTTAAGAAAACACATTTATGAAAATTTATCCCATTTATGTTCAATTTAATTTACTAATTTTAATTGCAAAATAAAAATATCAGAAAATGCAATTAACAGTATCAATCATCTCTTATCTGTTGAAGAAAAAAAATTTTTTTTACTTATTTATTTGTTTTAGTCGTACACAATGCCTTTATTTTTACGTGGTGCTGAGGATCAAACCCAGGCCATGCACGTGCTAGGTAGAGCACTCTACCCCTGAGCCACAACCCCAGCCTGAAAAATCTTACAAGCAGGCATATTACATTCAAGACATTTTTTAGAAATCAAGATTTTATTGTTTGGCCACCTAGAAAAACTTGTAAGTTAGAATTTTAAAAAATCTATATTTTTATCTGATTACTTGATTTGATTTAAATTATTTGGATTTATCTCTATTTAAATTTTAATTGATGAATGTTTATTTGTTTAAATGTCAATTTGATACCGAGTACATAATATATAGACATAAGACAGGCCTGTACAATTGGAAATGCCAGGTATAAAATCCAACAGCCATTGTGGACACTGAAATCAAAGGTTTCAGAAAGCCAGCTATTTGTCCCTGATGGTTATCAGATTTATTTAAAACATCACCATGTCTCTATCCTCCTAAGGATTTACTAAAATAAATGTCTGAATGTATTTGAGAGTTAATCCTGGTGAAATTGGCCTTTGGACAAAGATAGAATGTAAAAACCTTTATAGTTAGATAAAATAAGACTGATCAGAAAAATACATTAACTTATGTAGAATATTTAAAAACTTACACGGCTGCATATGAACTTTTTTATTAGGTCAGAAGTATACTTTTACCTTAGATAAGATAATGTAGATATCTAAACAATGTTGAAGCCTGTGAAATTCTCAGAAAAAGAAATTTGAAAAAATAAGCTTGTATATTTAGAATATTTTTATCTTTCTCTTTCTGTGTTGTAAAATTAGGGAGGAACTGGTTTAGAAAGCTGACTAAAAACAGGTAAGATTGCCATCCAAGCAGTTTGGATTTAAAAGGGACACATTTTTGTTTTTTGTTTTTCCTAACTAGGTTTTTATAAGCCTTGTAAATCTTGTAATAGTTTCCATATGTGGCTGAACAGGAGTAATGATTTGTTGTGAATTGGAGGGGCAGAGCATCGCAGCCATAGAGAGCTCTTAGACATTGTTGTCTCCTATGCCCCAAACCAAGGTAGCCCTTTGAAGGGGCCATGTATGAGGCCATACTGAAAGGGGAATAATGGTGACATCAGCACCGGTGTACAATAACCCTGTAATTGGCTGCTCATTTAAACAAAGAGTTAATTTAGGTATCTTTTCAGTTATCGGTAAACATGCTCCAATGACAGTAGAGCCAAACCCTGTATCTTCTCTTTCATTTAAAGGTTGTTGAGCTATAACATAAGGGATCACAATCAATTAAGCAATAGAGGATCCTTTGGGGAGGCTTAAAGGCACATGGGACCACATTTGGATGTATATTGTGTCTGTATAATCAGAATCAATTACCCCAGGAATGACAAATTTTCCATCTTTAGCACTATGAGGACAAAGCAAAATTAGTCCAAAAGTATTTTGGGGTAAAGGTCCCTGAATTTGAGCAGTAATTTCACATACCTCCCCAGGAAGCCACACTTGGGCTTCTGCAGTAGCAATTAAATTTATGTTAAAGCTCCCTCTAGTGGCATGAAAGGATTTCTGGAAGGATGTTTTATGTGAAGTGGAAACATTTGTGTCATGGGATCTTGAGGGGGTTGGAAAAATGGATTCCCCCCTCCTTTTTCCCTGGGTCAGTAGGTTCGCAATTCTTTAAACACAGCAAAAGATCATTGCTTATGCTTTGGTTGGCCAGTGGGATTTAGCCCAACAGGGCAAACAACCAAAGCATGTGTTTCTCTTTTCTCCACAGCTGTAAACATTTAGCCAAAGGAGATCTAACTGGGGATGGTGGCAGAGAAGAAGGAGAGGGCTGCAAAAGCTGAGGGAACACCTCTGTGAAGAATGCTATGGCAGCTATTGCTAAGGGAGCAGATGTTTGCTGAGAAACAGAGAATTTAGAAATAACATTGTGACAAAGAAATCAAGCATGCAGCGCAAACACAGGAGCTTGTGGCTCCTCATGAAGCTTCTTCTTACCTATATCCTCCCAATCTTTTGAATGTAAAGAACCACTTCCCAGGTAACAGGGGCAACAAGAGTCTATCTCTGCCAGCAAAGCAGCGAGGTCATCATTACTTATGGTATGTCCAGCTTTGCACAGTAAATAGGAGAGCTCAGCCAGATGATAATGTTATCATCAGATAGGGAATTTCCCATAGCTTACCAATGGGGATCAGTACCAGCCAATGAAAGGCATGCATCAAAGCCTGTTCCAGGTGGTAAGTTTCTCCCTTCCCCCGTGAACATATCTGGAAGGGTCCCTGTTTCAGGCAGTTGTGCCCCACATTGGGCACCAGCTGTAGAGAAATCAAAAGGAGACAGAGGCAAGGTGCAGAGGGAAAATAGCTGCTCATCCAAACTGCCAGCTTTATTTATACCAATAGGTTACATTAGCTCACTGGCTCCATTAGTACATTATTGGTCATTGTGTCATTAGGCAAGTTACAGAGTTAGCAACATTTGCAGCTTATTCCTCAGGTAAATACTACAGTTGCAATATGTAATATTAGGAGCTTTGTGTAGCTCTCAAGACAGTTCATTGTTTAAAGTTACCATTATGTGGACAGGTTCAGGAGCAGCAGAGCTTGGTGAAACATTATTGTTGTCTGAGAAGAGAGTTCCTTTGTTCCCAGGAGCTGAGTGTCTGAGATCAAGGTAAAGGCTGATAAGACTCTATCACAGAGCCTCCTCATGAAGGCATTACTACAGCAGCTAGGCATCCTGTACCTTTGTACAGAAACATTCCCAGGCACTGAGTATGTCATAGTCATGAAGTCATCAGAGGTCCCAATCTCAGACATGGCTCCTCCATTCTCTGTCGCCTCTCTCTGCAACCATTGAAAACTTGCTACCCTGTATATTTCCACAGTTATAACCCTTACAGAAGTGTTCATTATTGTTTTATTATTTGTCTCTAATTCTGGTATGGGAGAGTAAATATAGTATATTAAAGATTTCTTACCATACATAAGAAATGCTTATGTAAGATTGGACTCTTTTGGCAAATTTTGATTCTTGGATCCTGTTAGTATTGTAGATTTTTTTCTTCTCATTTTCTAATTTCTATATGCAATAAATTCAAATGTTTCCATATTCCAAATTCCTTCCAGGTAAACAGCCACACAGCTGGTGAAGCCTCCTAGTCACGTTTTATCTCTGGTAAGAAATGCCATGGGGCTGGGATTGTGGCTCAGCGGTAGAGCGCTCGCCTAGCACGTGCACGGCCCGGGTTCAATCCTCAGCACCATGTACAAATGAACGCATTGTGTACAGCTAAAAGCAAATAAATAAATATTTTTTTTTAAAAAAAGAAATGCCATAGTTTATGTTTTCATTTTTGTTAGTCTTTTGTATTAGAGAAAGTAGCCCTACAATTCCAATGGTGATAGGGGCATACCTCACATAAAATGTCCCATACAATTTACTCAGTCACATCCTGAAAGAAGTTTAGTTGCTCAGAAATGGTAACTGACATCAAGTCTCCTTCAGTTGATATTTTGTGTGTATCCAGAGTTCTGTGCATATATGGTAAGCATTGCATTGAATAACAGGGCCATGGCTCTAATTCTGGCATTTTACTCAATCTCTTAACTCACAACTTCAAGTTTTTGATCTCTGCAATACTGTGAAAATGTTTGGAACTCCTCTCTGAGTACCCATATCAATAGGAAGAATGCTAAAGTGAAGGAGCCTATAATCAAGGAGATAGCTAAAGATTGCGGTTAGCTGAGAGCCATAAAAGATGTTCTAGTTTCCACCTGATAGTAATACATTATCCAAAGAATCTTTGTATGCCCGTGAACACTGCGTGACGCACCTGTAAGCTCGAGCTGTAAGCACGTGTCCTTGTTAAAGCGATATGTATATAACTGGGTGAGTTTGGTTAGTGTGGTGCGGGAAGAAGAAGAAGGTGGTGGTTGGAGTTAGAGTGTTTGGAGTGATTGCTGGAGCCGGAGAGAGAAGAAGAATAAAAGACCTTTTTTCATTTTCATCCTGCCTCCGAATTTTCCTGCGGCGTTCGTTGCTCCAAGGCGGTTTCCGCTTAAGGCAGCAACAAGTGGTGGCCTGTACGGGGAATTCGGCGGCAAGGTAAGAAAAAAGAAAATTTAAAAATATGGGAGCGAATATAACAAAAAGTTGGTTTATAAAAGCCACGAATGAAATTTTTGATAGTGAGAACTCAGAGGATAGTGAGAAAAGTGAACAAGAAAGCATATCCTCTGACTCAGTTGAGACCAGCAAGGAGAGCAGTAATATAAATTCAAAAGTAAGAACTGCAAAAGCCATCAGAAGCTTAATAAAATTAGCTGAGGAGTATGTACTCTCCTTAGAAGCTGAAACTCAGGATAGTAGTGAAAGTGATAATAGTAACAAGGAGCCAAACCATGAGAGTACGGTCTCCTCCACTGAGCCAGTTAGGAATTATGAAGCTAGTAGTGAGGAGGAATCAAAAAGCGATTCAGGGAGCACAGTCTCCAATAAAAAGAACAAAAAGAAATTAAAAAAGAGAAAAGACTGTCAAATAGAGGAGCCACTAGTGCCCTCTGCTCCTTCATGGATAGAATACCTAACAGAAACAATAAGGAGTATTGATCAGAATGTACGTGCCCTTGAGGTAGAAATTGGCGGCCTTTCTGAGCGCTTATATGCTCTTGAACAACATAGACCGCAGGAGCACCTAGAACTGCCAGTATTTCAAAATGAACAGGGACAAAGATATCACGAGTCCCTAGACTTTAAAACAATAAAGAATTTTAAAGAGGCGGTAATGACCTATGGGCCTCAAGCTCCGTTCACATTAAGTATGATAGAGTCACTTAACACCCTAACCCTAGCCCCCTCAGATTGGAAAAGTCTATGCAGAGCGGTACTAAGTGGGGGACAATAACCTAATCTGGAAAACTCAATTCCAGGAACTTTGTTCAGAAATAGCAAAGAGAAATGCTGCAGCTGGTTTCCCTCAACGCAATATAGATATGCTCACAGGGGAGGGTCAGTTCGCCGAACTACAAAATCAGCTACAATACGATCCAGGTGTGTATGCCCAGATACACACTGCAGCTGTGAAAGCCTGGAAGACAATATCAGGCACAGGGGATCTGCAAGGCAGCCTATCAAAAGTTATACAAGGGCCTAACGAACCTTATGCTGATTTTGTAGATAGACTCTTAAAAACAACATCTAGAGTTTTTGGAGAAGTCGAGCAAGCTATGCCTCTAGTTATCCAATTAGCGTACGAGAATGCTAATAAATATTGCCAGGATGCAATAAGGCCGTGGAGAAGTAAAAAAGACTTATCAATTTATATCAGACTGTGCAAAGACATTAACGAGGCTGTTATCACAGGCAACGTAATTGCTGCAGTGATGAAAAATTCCTCCCCTCAAAATTCCCAAAGGATTCAACCTAGAACAGGATATTCCAGACAAAAGTATTATAATCAACCAAGATATGCTAAGCAATATCCCCCAAGGGTAATAAGATCAAATTCATACCGCGCTCCAGGCCGATGCCCCAGGTGCAAAAAGGGTATACATTGGGCCAATCAATGCCATTCCAGATATGATATATATGGAAATGATTTATCAAGGATTTCAAAAAACGGGGCACGGGGCCCAATGCCCCGGGGCCCACAAATGTACGAGGCACTAGAGGAGGAATGCGCACTAGAGGAGGAATGCCCTCAGATCCAAATGATTCCTCGTCACAATCCCTCCTACCCATTAACTCCCTTATCAGAGGGACAAGAGGAAGTGCAGGATTAGATCTCTGTTCTACTGCCCGGATGGTCCTGACACCTGAAATGGGGGTTCAGCTGATTCCTATGGGAATCAGGGGACCTCTCCCTTCAGGAACTGTGGGACTAATCCTTGGGCGTAGTTCCAAGAGTTTATTAGGCTTTAATGTTATACCAGGGGTTATTGATTCAGATTATAATGGAGAGATTAAAATAATGCTAAATACACACAGGGGCATCATCTCCGTAAATCAAGGAGACAGAATCGCACAGCTGCTCCTTATTCCCAGTCTCCATAGTTCTTTTAAAAGCATGCCACAAAATAGAAATAGCAGAGCATTCGGTTCCACTGGTTCAGGACCTATGGCTTTCTGGGTTCAGGATTGTTCACGGAGGCCGATGTGCAAATTAAAAATTCAAGGTATAGAGATGGAGGGGCTGATTGATACAGGAGCTGACTCTTCCATTATAAATCTACAACAATGGCCTAAGCACTGGCCTCTGCAGAAAGCCTCAACCAGTTTAAGAGGCTTGGGATATAGTAATACCCCAGCACAAAGTGCTGTAATCTTAAATTGGCAAGACAATGAAGGCCATACAGGAACATTCCAACCTTATGTTTTAAACAGCTTGCCAGTTACCCTATGGGGAAGAGATATCTTACATCAAATGGGGCTACACCTAGCAACCAAGCCTGCAGGTGTTAAGAATAAAAATCCTAATCATAATAAAAAAGGCAAAGGACATTTTTTCTAGGGGCCACTGAGAAAACAATTTTAAAAATACCATGGCTCTCTAATAAGCCAGTTTGGGTCCCTCAGTGGCCCCTATCCAAAGAAAAATTGCAAGCGGCCCATCAATTAATTAAAGAACAATTAGAAGCAGGACACATAGAGCCTTCCACCTCTCCCTGGAATTCTCCCATATTTGTAATTAAGAAAAAATCGGGAAAATGGAGACTATTACAAGACCTAAGACAAATTAATAAAACAATGCAAATTATGGGACCCACCCAACCTGGACTTCCTAATCCTGTAGCTATTCCAAAAAACTATTACCTTATAACTCTTGATATAAAGGACTGTTTCTTTTCCATTCCCCTACATCCTCTGGATGCCCCCAGATTTGCTTTTTCAATTCCTTCTATCAATAATAATGGCCCTGATAAAAGATATCAATGGAAAGTATTGCCACAGGGAATGGCAAATAGCCCTACATTGTGCCAACTATATGTGGACAGAGCTATACAGCCCATTAAAAACAAATATCAAGACCTCATGTGTCTACACTACATGGACGATGTTTTATTAGCTCACCCTAATCAAAAAATCTTATTTAATATATTTAGTGAAATAACAAAAAATTTTAAAAAATATGGATTATATATAGCAGAAGAAAAAGTTCAAAGCAGATCACCTATACTATATTTAGGCTTTAAAATCATGGATACTTTTGTTAAACCCAAAAAAATTCTAATAAGTAAAGAACATTTGACCACCCTCAATGATTTCCAAAAATTATTGGGAGACATTAATTGGCTTCGCCCTACACTAAGCCTCACTACTGGACAATTAAAACCTTTATTTGACATCCTTCGCGGGAACCCTGATCCATCCTCACCGCGAACATTAACTCCTGAGGCCAGGAGAGCTCTAAAATTAGTAGAACAGGCCATTGAAAGATCCCATTGCGATAGATTTGATTTTGCACAACCACTAATATTGATAATTATTCCTTCACAATATACACCAACAGGAGTATTTTGGCAACAGGGACCTATATTATGGATACATTTGCCTGTCTCTCCTAAAAGTACAATTGAGTCTTATACCTCCATGGTGGCTAAACTTATTCTTCAAGGACTTAAAACCTCTACTAAAATATTTGGAATTCATCCTGCTACTATTATTACTCCTTATTCATCGTCACAGGTTGAATATTTGTGCTTCAATGATAATGATTGGGCTATAGCTAGATGCTCTACTTCTGCAAATTTTGACAATCATATTCCTAAATCTCCTATACTGTCCTTTTGTATCAATCATCCTATCATATTCCCACAGGTAATAAAAACTCAACCCATTCCTAAAGCATTTAATGTATTTACAGATGGATCCTCTAACGGTACTGCTGCAGTAGTCACTCAAAATGAAAAAATGATTCATATCACTAATCAAAAATCAGCTCAATTAGTGGAACTCGAAGCTATAATAATAGCTCTGGAAAATTTTAAAGATCAGCCTATGAATATTTTTTCAGACAGCCACTATATTGTACATGCTGTCCCTAAATTGGAGCTAGCAGGTCCAATAGCACCACATACTCCAGCTTTTAAATTGTTTTCTCAAATCCAAAATCTCCTATGGCAACGAAAAGAACCTTTATTTATAGGTCACATAAGAGCTCACACTAATCTGCCTGGTCCTCTCCATGAAGGTAATCAAAAAGCTGATGCCCTCACTAAAACAATATTTATATTTACTACAGTACAACAAGCTACTTTATTTCATTCCCAGTTCCACATTAACAGCACTACCTTAAGACAAAAATTTAAAATCACAAAAGAACAAGCTCGTAGAATTGTAAAAGAATGTCCATCTTGTGTAACACTTTTGCCCAATCCACATTATGGGGTTAACCCACGAGGTTTGATGCCCAATCATTTGTGGCAGATGGATGTCACACATGAGCCAAGTTTTGGAAAATTACGATTTATTCATGTTACCATAGATACATGCTCAGGCATGATTTTTGCTTCTTTACATTCCGGAGAAAAAGTTAAAGATACTATATCTCATTGTCTGCAAGCTTTTGCTGCATTGGGCATCCCCAAAATGCTTAAAACAGATAATGGCCCTGCATATACATCCACATCCTTCAAACAATTTTGTACAAAGTTCAATATTATCCACAAAACAGGTATCGCTTATAATCCTCAGGGACAAGGAATAATTGAAAGAGCAAATCGGACACTTAAAAATATGTTACTAAAGCAAAAAGATGGAAACTGGAAAAATCCTAAGGACAGATTGGCAGTTGCCCTGTTTACCCTAAATTTCTTAACTTTAGATTCTAATGGACATTCGGCTGGAGATAGACACTGGAACCCACACCAACAACATAAACCTTTGGTTTACTGGAAGGATGTTTTCTCAGGTACATGGAAGGGTCCAGACCCAGTATTAATTTGGGGGAGAGGATCTGTTTGTGTTTTTCCAAAGCATGAATCCTCTCCAATATGGATACCATCTAGATTGATAAAGCAGGTACAAAGTCAAAAGGATCAAGACGAAGTTATTGAGGAGTCTAGATTGAATAAACAAGTACAAAATCAAGAGGACCAAAATGAAGGTATGGAGTGATTCCCTTAAGAGTCCTCCATTAAATTTACAACTTAAATTTCATCTTCCCGGCCGGGACAAGAAGATCTCTCTTCAGTGTATACACAATTGTATTTTTTTTTTCTTTTATATATGTCTTTATGTCTGTGCATTTGTCTAAATTTCATGTTAATGTGATGTCACAAATATATGTTTATATGTGCGTCTGTCTAGTGTGACGTCACAAATAATTAAGCGCTTAAAAAAAATAGGTAGATAGATATAGATCCAAATAACGTTAATTCATTTAAGCTTAGAATATTCTAATTAGATAATCAATAGATAGATAGATAGATAAATAGATATTCATATAAGTTCAGAATATTTTAATTAGATAATCCATTATAATGATAATCAATTTTGATTTATAGTTGTCTCCGGGACTTCTCTTCAGCTGTGAATATGTTTAATGTTGTATAACCTGATATTTTGGTGTTCCGACAGAGGATCGTTTATTTGTTATTAACTTCATTTGTTTAATAGCTGATTAATTTGAATTATTTCAACAGGTATAGGATTGCTGTGTATATAGAGACTTGAGGATTCCAGCTAACAAATTATTTTTCCAAAGTACCTTTAGCTTTTCTTTATCTTTAATGCAGCAAACACCCTCAGTTTCTCTTTGATTATTTCTGAATGTGATATTTTGCCAGCTTATGTTTGTGGGAGCTTAAGCAGTAATGTGTGTGAGCAGAGATCAACTTTTATTTTCTACTCTAATAATTCTTTTTTTAGTTTGACAGCTCACCTTTTGATCTCAGTGCTGGAATAGCACTGCCTTTCCCTTAATAATGGATGCTTGAGTTTTTAGGTAGCGGGCCCTGAAGATTTGCCGGTGGAAATGTCTAGACATAAAAAAGACGGCTGATGCTACAACTGCAGGGACCGCGGTCGCTGCAAGCATCCCTGCTGCTCAAGCATCAAACAACCTAACCAGCAGTGTGGCCTCTGCTCTGCATGCATGGGGTCTCCTGAATCTATGTGTTATAACTTATGGACATTTTGATTTTCCATTATTTTGGGACATTACGGGACAATGCCTTGTGGGTATTTGTCTAAGAGAACTCAGTTCGTTACTTGATGAAACTAAGGGCAGCTGATTGGCTTAAAGAACTTGATACGCTATGGAAACTTGGCTCGTCAGCCTTAAAGCCGCAGCATCTCCTAAAAATTGGACGGCTGTTAGTCAACACACAGTCGATCCTGAAGGGCTCTATTGGATGGCTGGTTAGCCTATGACGGGTAAGATCCCCAGAAGGGGACAACCTAAGACACGGCACAGTCGCACGGGACAGTCTAATGTGGCCGGCATGTCAACCTAAGCCAGGAGTCAGGACAGCCTAGACTCCCATGACGGGTAAGAATGTCAGTTGCACATGGACGTCCTAGAACATCCCCTCTTTTAAAACTAAAAGGGGGAATTGAAGGAGCCTATAATCAAGGAGATAGCTAAAGATTGCGGTTAGCTGAGAGCCATAAAAGATGTTCTAGTTTCCACCTGATAGTAATACATTATCCAAAGAATCTTTGTATGCCCGTGAACACTGCGTGACGCACCTGTAAGCTCGAGCTGTAAGCACGTGTCCTTGTTAAAGCGATATGTATATAACTGGGTGAGTTTGGTTAGTGTGGTGCGGGAAGAAGAAGAAGGTGGTGGTTGGAGTTAGAGTGTTTGGAGTGATTGCTGGAGCCGGAGAGAGAAGAAGAATAAAAGACCTTTTTTCATTTTCAACCTGCCTCCGAATTTTCCTGCGGCGTTCGTTGCTCCAAGGCGGTTTCCGCTTAAGGCAGCAACAGTAAAGTCAATGACTTAATGGTTCATTATACTCTAAAAGTTTATCCAAATACCTTTCAAGTGGAAGGCAGAGTTATTCAGAGACCACAATCTTGACATAGGCTTATAAAATCAAGATTTAAAAGCACAGAAATTAATAGAGAGAAACATAAGAGATTCAGTCAGGGGAACCTAAGTAGCCCATTTTGGAGAGTACCAATAAAATATCATCAGGATGAGGCTCTTGAGACACTGTTAATTTAAAAAATTAAATCCAAAGAAATGTGAAGCTAACACTAATTTTAGCTATTTGGATATTTACTACCCAAGGTGTTCATGTGTGTTGTGAAGTAAAAGAATAGAAAACAGTGTTGCAGGGTTAGAAGATGAGAAGCCAGGAGGGGTACTGTCAAAACATCAAGCTAAAAATAGCTGAAAACCCAATGTGAAGGCTCAGGTATAGAAAACAAAGTTGGACTTTAACCTAGAAACTAACCAGTTCTTTGACCTCTCAGGAGATACAGAAGGGAATAAATTAAACACACACTCATGTTAAATGCAATGAAATGTTCAACTTCAATGTTACCTAAGTATTATAAACCTACGGTCAATGTTTTAGTATCAGGAGCTGTCAAGCACAACTGGAATATCCATCACCAAGGAGTAAAAAGGACTGTCCTCCATGAACAAGGTTTAGGAACAACTGGAAGTCAACTGTTTGGATAATACTGGAATGTTCCTTATATAGCATTTCCTAGATGACTTGCTATTATCTCCTGCAATTAAGCACACTTCCAAAGTGTTTTGTGTTTATTATTATTATTGTTTTTAGTTTAAATTCTGCTAATAGTGATCATTTTAAATGTGCAATTCATTTACATTTACAATATTGCTGTATAATATTTTCACCTTTTTCCTAATCTTTTAATCACTGCAAAAGAAAACGAAGTATCCATTAAGCAAACACTTTTCCTGCACACCCTCTCAGAACCTGGAGACCACCAGTTTACTTTTGTTCTGTGAGTTTACATATCCTTGATTTTTCATCTGAATGGAAGTATACCATATATTATTTTTTCAATCTGGTTTTGTTTACTTTGCTTAATATTTCTGAGATTTATCTATGTTGTAGCATGTATCAGCATTGCTGTGCTTTTATGACCCAAATACACACAAACATACACACAGTACATTTTACTGTCCATTCATTTGCTGATAGACCTGTGGGTTTTTCTCACCATTTTTGCTAGTGTGAATGGTGCTGCCATGAACATTCATATACAAGTGTTTGGTGTCTGTTTTCAGGTCATTTGGGCATAGAGCTGGGAGTAGAGTTGGTAGGTCATGTGATAATTCTACATTAAATATTTCAGGAACCATCAAACTTCTATCTGTAAGTACTGTATGCAATTTCACTTTTCTATTACAAATTTATTGGAATGCCAATTTATATTGTCACTATCTGTTTTTTTTTTTTTTCCCTTTTCCTTTTCCTTTAATCAGGGATTGAACCCAAAGTGCTTAACCACTGAACTACATCTGCCCCTTTTCTATATTTTACTAGAAACAGGGTATTGCTGAATTGCTTAGCTCAACTGAGTTGTTGAGTCTGTGATTGAACTCACAATCCTCTGCCTCAACCTCCCGAGCCACTGGGATTTCAGGTGAGTGTCACCATGGCTTGCTGTTATTGTTGTTTTTGTGTTTTTCCCCTTTGTTTGTTAAATTGAACTCTCCTAGTGGGCTTAAAGTGTTTTCTTACTGTTATTTAAAAAATTTATTTGCTTCTTGAGGAGCAGAGGATGTAGCTCAGTGGTAAAGCACTTGCTAGGCATGCTCTAGGTCTTGTATTCAAGTCCCACTACCACACACAAAAAATTGTACAGGGATGGAAACCCAGGGGCACACTACTACTGAGCTAATCCCCATTTCTTTTTATTTTTTTACTTAATACACAGTCTCTCAATGTTTTGAGGGTTGGCCTCCAACTTGCCATTCTCTTGCCCCAGCTTCTCAAGTAACTGGGACTAAAGGTGGGGCTCCTACATAACTGGATGCTAAAATATTTTTAAAGGGAGGGCACTATGTAGCAATTAAAAGTGTGTGGGGGGGGACAGCATACCTGAAATATAATTTTGCTAAAAGATTTCTCAAGAAATATAATGCAGGAAGAAAGAAAACATTCCCTAAGTAATGATCTGAAATACAAAATAAGTCTAAACTGAAGATATTTATAAGCATGCAAATGAAGATAATGATGAGGAAATAGGGAGAAATAGTACACAAGTTCCTTGCTAGTAATAGAAGTTACTTTGTTCTGATAAAAAATATTTTGATATATCATACAATCATTCTTTTTTTCACAGAAAAATAAATCCAGGGAAGGTTGAACGCTAAAATGCATACCCAGTCCTTTTTTTTTTTTTTTTTTTTTTTTTTCTTTTCCTTTTTTTGCTTTGGGACAGGGCCTCACTACGGTATATCAAGTTGAGTTATATATTGTTTTTCTTTTCTCTTTTTGACTCTTTTTCTTCTCTTTTCACTAATTTCTACTACTTGGACATTTTTTATTTCTCTTAACATATACATGAGTTTGTTTTATGTCCACCTCAATCTTCCCACTAACTTGTTCACTCCAATTCACTTCCTATCTCTTCTGCTGATATTAAATTACATCCATAGATTTCTCTTTCACACTTCCTAAGAAATAATAACTCAATATCCTCACCTCCTTCCTCCTCAGCATATCATATCTGTGTCTAACATCAGAAATTATAAACCCCTTTACAAACCTACAGCGTATAGTGGGGACAATATTTGAATTCACTAATTCTGTACATTGTGACCAAACTGTGAACATCTGAATAGAAAATGTCTGGTTTTAGAGTGTAAAGTGTTTATATGGGGATCTGTTAACACTGTCCTATAGGGGCATAATAAGGCTTTAAGGTAAAAATGAAAAAGTCACCATTCCACAGTGCTAGAAGAGAAGTCACACAAGCAATATGAAAAGACAAGGGAAAAAAGTGTCCCAAACAAATCAACCTACCTCCTTAGTAGATTCCATGACAAGCACAGAAGATGAAATGACAGAGAAGGAGTTCAGGATATACATAATTAAAATGTTCTTTGAACTGAAGAATGATACAACAGAACAAATACAGGCAGTAAGAGATCATTTTGACAAAGAACTGCAAAAACAAATACAAGAAGCAAAAGATTACTTCAATAGGGAGATAGCGAGCCGGGCGTGGTGGCGCACGCCTGTAATCCCAGTACTTGGGAGGCTGAGGCAGGAGGATCGTGAGTTCAAAGCCAGCCTCAGCAATGGCGAGGCACTTAGCAACTCAGTGAGACCCTGTCTCTAATAAAACACAAAAAAGGACTGGGGATGTGGCCCAGTGGTCGAGTGCCCCTGAGTTCAATCTCTGGTACAAAAAAAAAAAAAAAAAAAAAATAGGGAGATAGCAGTTCTAAAAAGAAACCAAATAGAAATCCTGGAAATGAAAGAAGCAATTAACCAAATTAAATGTTCAATTGAAAGCATCACCAATAGATTAGATCACTTGGAAGACAGGACCTCAGATAATGAAGACAAAATATGTAATCTTGAAAAAAATGTAGATCACACAGTGAAAATGATAAGAAATCATAATCATAAGAACATTTCAAAAATATGGGATAGCTTAAAAAGACCAAATTTAAGAGTTATTGGGATAGAGGGAGGCGTAGAGTTCCAAACCAAAGGAATGAGTAATTTATATTACAAACATGAGGAATAAATGGGAAAACCAAATTCAAGAAGCTTACCAAACACCAAATGTACAAAATCACAACAGATCCACACCAAGGCACATTATAATGAAAATGCCTAACATACAGAATAAGGAGAGAATATTAAAAGCCATGAGAGGAAGGAATCAGATTACATATAGGAGGAAACCAATTAGATTATGTGCAGATTTTTTAACCCAGACCTTAAAAGCTAGAGGATCCTGGAACAATACATATCAAGCTCTGAAAGAAAATGGATGCCAACCAAGAATCTTATATCCAGCAAAATTAAGCTTTAGATTTTATGATGAAATAAAAACCTTTCACAATAAACAAAAGTTAAAAGAATTCACAACTCAAAATCCTGCACTACCGAACATCCTTGGCAAAATATTCCATGAAGAAGAAAAGAAAAACAACAATGATAATCAGCAAAGGGAGATATTAAACTAAAGGAAACACTAACCAGAGGAGAAAACAAGTCAATTTAAATACCAAAAATAAACGAAAATGGCTGAGAATATAAATAATGTCTCAATAATAACCCTGAATGTTAATGGCATAAACTCACCAATCAAAAGACACAGACTGACAGACTGAATAAAAACAAAAGACCCAACAATATGCTGTTTTGCCTCATAGAAAAAGACATCAACAGACTGAAGGTGAAAGGCTGGGAAAAATCTTACCACTCACACGGGCTGCGGAAGCAAGCAGGGGTTTCCAATCTCATATCAAATAAGGTAGACTTCAAGCCAAAGTTAATCTAAATGACACAAAGAATGGAACCATTAATCAACAAGACATAACAATAATAAATTTATATGCCCCAAATAATCAAGCACCTAAATTCATCAAACAAACTCTTCTCAAGTTCAAGAGTCAAATAGACCACAACACAATTATTCTGGGAGACTTCAACACACCTCTTTCTCCACTGGATAGGTCGTCCAAACAAAAGCTAAATAATGAAATTTTAGACCTCAATAATACAATTAATAACTTAGACTTAATGGACATCTATAGAATATTTCATCTTTCAGTGAATGATTATACTTTCTTCTCAGCAGCACATGGCTCCTTCTCTAAAATAGACCATATATTATGCCACAAAACAACTCTAAGCAAATATAAAAAGTACAGATACTACCCTGAATTCTATCAGACCATAATGGAATGAAATTAGAAATCAATGATAAAATAAGAAATAAAAGCTCCAACACCTGAAGACTAAATAATATGCTACTGAATGAACAATGGGTTGCAGAAGACATCAGGAGGAGATAAAAAAAAATTCCATTCCTAGAGGTGAATGAGAACACAGATACAATGTATAGAAATATCTGTGATACTATAAAGACAGTTCTAAAATGAAAGTTCATTGTGTGGAGTTCATTTCATCAAAGAAGAAAAGGTCAACAAACAAATGACTTAACATTACATCTCAAAACCCTAGAAAAAGAAGAACAATCCAACACCAAAATCAGTAAAAGACAAGAAATAAATGAAATTTAAACAAAAGGAAAAATTGACAAAACAAAAAGTTGGTTCTTTGAAAAAATAAATAAAATTGACAGACCCTTAGCCACACTAACAAAAAGAAGGACAGAAAAAAAACTCAAATTACTAACATGTGTGATGAAAAAAACAAAATATCAAAACAGATACTTCAGAAATACAGAAGATAATTAGAAATTATTTTGAAAACTTGTACTCTAATAAAATAGAATATATCGAAGGCATTGACAAATTTCTAGAGTCATATGAATTGCCCAAACTGGATCTGGAGGTTATACACAATTTAAACAGATCAATTTCAAGTGAGGAAATAGAAGATGCCATCAAAAAAGCACCAAAAAAAAAAAAAAAAAAAAAAAGACCAGGACGGATGGATACACAACCAAGTTCTACAAGACCTTCAAAGAAGAACTAATACCAATACTCTCCAATTTATTTCAGGAATTAGAAAAAGAGGGAGCTCTGCCAGACTCATTCCATGAGTCCAATATCACCCTGATGACAAAACCAAGCAAAGACACATCAAAAAAAGAAAACTTCAGACCAATATCTTTAAAAAACATAGATACAAAAATTCTCAAAATATTCTGGCAAATTGAATACAAAAACATATCAAAAAGATAGTGCACCACGACCAAGTGGGGTTTATCCCAGGGATATAAGGTTGGTTCAACATATGGAAATCAATAAAGGTAATAAATCACATCAATAGACTTAAAGATAAGAACCATATGATCGTGTCAATAGATGTAGTAAAAGCATTTGACAAAATACAGCACCCCTCGGGTTCAAAACACTATAAAAACTAGGGATAACAGGAACATACCACAACATTATAAAAGCTATCTATGCAAAGCCCCAGGCTAACAACATTTTAAATAGAGAAAAATTGAAAGCATTCCCTCTAAAAACTGAAACAAGACAGGGATGCCCCCTTTCATCACTTTTATTTAACATAGTACTTGAAACAGTGGCCAGAGCAATTAGACAGATGAAGGAAATTAAAAGGATACAGATAGGAAAAAAAGAACTCAAATTAGCAGTATTTGCTGATGACATAATAATATACCTAGAAGACCCAAAAAACTCTACCAGAAAACTTTTAGAATTAGTAAATGAATTCGGCAAATTAGCAGGATACAAAATCAACACACACAAATCAAAGGCATTTATGTATATCAGTGAAAAATCCTCTGAAAGGGAAATGAGGAAAACTACCCCATTTACAATAGCATCAAGAAAAACAAAATACTTGGGAATCAACTTAACAAAAGACATGAAAGACCTCTATAACAAAAACTACAGAACACTAAAGAAAGAAATTAAAGAAGACCTTAGAAGATGGAAAGATCTACCTTGTTCTTGGATAGGCAGAATCAATATTGTCAAAATGACTATATTACCAAAAGCATTATGCAGATTCAATGCAATTCCAATCAAAATCCCAAAGACATTCCTCATAAAAACAGAAAAGACAGTCATGAAATTCATCTGGAAAAATAAGAGACCCAGAATAGCTAAAGCAATCCTTAGGAAGAAAAGTGAAGCAGGTGGCATCACAATTCCAGACCTTACACTATACTACAGAGCAATAGTTTAAAAAAAAAAAAAAAAAAAAAAGCATGGTACTGGCACCAAAATAGACTGGTAGACCAATGGCACAGAATAGAGGACACAGAGACTAATGTACACAACTACAACTATCTTATATTAGATAAAGTTGCCAAAAACATACATTGGAGAAAAGATAGCCTCTTCAACAAATGGTGCTGGGATAACTGGAAATCCATATGCAACGAAATGAAATTAAACCTCTTTCTCTCACCATGCACAAAACTCAACTCAAAGTGGATCAAGGACCTAGGAATTAAACCAGAAACCCTGCGTCTATTAGAAGAAAAAGTAGGCCCAAACCTCCATCATATCGGATTAGGCTCCTACTTCCTTAATAAGACTCCTAAAGCACAAGAATTAAAATATAGAATTAATGAATGGGATGGATTCAAACTGAAAAGCTTCTTCTCAGCAAAAGAAACAATCAGTGAGGTGAATAGAGAACCTACTAATTGGGAACAAATCTTTACTACATGCACATCAGATAGAGCACTGATCTCTAGAATATATAAAAAACTTAAAAATCTTAACACCAAAAAAAAAAAAAATAATCCAATCAATAAATGGTCTAAGGAACTGAACAGACACTTCTCAGAAGAAGATATACAATCAATCAACAAATACATGAAAAATTGTTCATCATCACTGGCAATTAGAGAAATGTAAATCAAAACTACTCTGAAATTTCATTTCACTCCAATCAGAATGGCAGCTATTAACAATACAAACAACAATAAATGTCGGAGAGGATGTGGGGGAAAAGGCACACTCACACATTGCTGGTGGAACTGCAAAATGGTGCAGCCAATATGGAAAGCAGCATGGAAATTCCTTGGAAAACTGGGAATGGAACCACCTTATGACCCAGCCATCCCACTCTTGGGTCTATTCCCAAAGGAATTAAAAACAGTGTACTAGAGGGACACAGCCACATCAAAGTTTATAGCAGCACAATTCACAATAGCTAAACTGTGGAACCAGCCTAGGTGCCCTTCAGTAGATGAATGGATAAAGAAAATATGGCATATATACACAATGGAATATTACTCTGCATTAAAGAGAATAAAATAATGGCATTCGCAGGTAAATGGATGAAGTTGGAGAATATAATGCTAAGTGAAATTAGCCAATCCCCAAAATCCAAATGCCAAATGTTTTTTCTGATATAAGGAGGCTGATTCACAGTAGGGTTGGGACAGGGAGCATAGGAGTATTAGAGGAACGCTAGAAAGGTCAATGGAGAGGGAGGGCAAAGGAAGGGGCAAGGGGGTAAAAAGAAAATAAAGATGGTAGAATGAGATGGATATCTTTACCCTAAGTGCATGTATGATGACATGAATGGTGTGAATATACTTTGTATACAACCAGAGATATGTAAAAATGTGCTCTATATGTGTATTATGAATTGTAATGCATTCTGCTGTCATATATAACAACTTCAATAAAAAATAATGGGAAAACAATAAGGAAAAATTTTTTTAAAGTTTATACCTTTAATAATGAAACATTCTACTGTAGAGCAATCTGCAATAGTAATTAAGGCTGCTCTAAAAAAATAGGCCGGAATTTTGAATGTCAGAACTGAAATTATGGAGAATTCATTTTATTACTTGAATGGAGCGATAACAGACAGATGAAAAGACAGAGAAACAGTGATGTGAAAAGACAGAGAAACAGAGATGAGATGGACAGACAGAGGTTGGCAGAGAGAAATAGAGATGAAGGGTGAGAGAAAAAAGGGAAAGAGGGAGAACAGCAGAGCCCTCCTTGCTCACTGGGTCTCCCCATACCTGCACTCCTCCTAGATCCTCCCTCCCCTGCTCACTTGGTGTCCCCTGATCTGCACCCCTCTTAGCACCACCCATCCCTACTCACTGGCCCCTCTCACCTGCACCCCTCTTAGTGCCACACTGTCCTACTCAGTGGGATGGTCCCTCACCTGCACACCTCCTTCCCTTTTGCACTGGGACCACCATCACCTGCACCTCTCCTAGCACTGCCCTTTCTTGCTCACTGGTCCCCCCCTCAACTGCAACCTTCCTAAAACTACCCTCCCTTGCTCACTGGGAACCCCCTCACCTGCAGCACCACCCATCCCTGCTCACTGGGACCCCCATCACCTGTAGCACCTGGTAACACTGCACATCAATCACCCCTATGAATGTTTTTTCACTTCATCACCCCTGCACCTTGAGCATGCACAAGTTCCATTTGCCAATTAAACCTCAATAAAGCTGATGGAGAAAAGCACCATCACTTGCTTGTTGAACCTAATAACCTCACTTTCAGTCAGCTGCCCTTCAATGAAGCAGGGATAGGGATGTATAGGAATTAAAATTCTGGTGAAGTCTCCACCTGGTATTCATTGAACATCTTTCAGACATGGCACACCATCAAACTGTTGCTGCCTGAGGTGGAGAAAAATTCTACAACTGACCCAGCAGGAGAAACTGAGCCAGTACCACAACTGGGATCCCCTTTTGGAAGATTCTATCTCAATTCATCCTATTTTACCACCTTGTCTCATTCCATCAGTGCCCCTCAGACCATATGCGGTGCCAAGAGATGCATACACACACACACACACACACACACACACACACTTGTGGGCACATGCGCTTGAACCAATGCACACACGGTCATGCACATGTACATTCACATATACTCATGAGCACATGCACAGTGATGCACACACATTCACATACACATGAACACAGGCACATGAAGTCATGCTCATGCACAACCACACACACTGATGAATACATTCTCATGAACATTTCCACAGAATCATACGCAAATACAGTCACACACACTCATGAGCACATGCACTTGAACACATGCAATCTGTCACACCCAGGTAGAGAGAGAACCACAGAACTCAGGACATGACATTTCAGTCACCTAGCTCATCTATCTCAGCTTTGAAGCTGTGTCCTTGGGGTGACCCAAGCAGCACACCCACCTCCCCACCTTATTTTCATGCCTGCTTGAGGAAAGCTCAGAGCTGCCAGGGAACCTACCTTGCCCTAACCAACCCCTGACCACAGGCCCCTGACCTCCCTCCTTGAAGCACTTACTATAAGGCTTAGAGTTGAACACCTGTGGCTTGGGAAGGACTTAGACTTGAGAGCAACTCCTTTCTAATACAACCATCCAGAAGGACAAGGCATCTGAAGTCTCTGCAGGCGGAGCCCTATACATAGTCACCAGCACTACTGGCCTGGTCACATCTGCAACAACCAACACCTTGTCCTTTTGCAAGTGAATGACTCCCAAACTCAAACACTCCCACTCCCTCATCCTCCCTTTAAAAAGCCTAAATTGCCTCTGCACACGTGGAAACAGAGCTCAGCTCCTTCCTGTACCATCAGTAGTTACTGAATAACCTCTCTTCCCACCACTTTGACTGATGTCTGGCTATTTATCTTTTACATCACTGAAAGTGGAAATTCAGGAGAGGAGAAAAAAGTGAGTTGGGGTCCTCCTTAAGACCCCATTGAGACAGAATGACAGCCAGATACTGGCCCAGTTTCAAGATCATGGGTTTTAAGAAAAGAAGTTGAATGCCATGGCAGTCAGTCAAGGTGAGGGGGACCTACAGCTCAGAAGCAAATCCTCCAGCAACCTCTGGGAGCTGTGAAGCTCACCCCCACCATCACCCTAGAAAATTTCAGGTGATTCAGCCTGTTCTAACTGACTAGCTCTCACATGAAGGCATCTGGGAGTTACAGACCCTTGAGGGTTCTGGGTAGTGCAACCCGTCCTTCCCGAGCAGCCCTCTCTCAGAAGCTCCTGGGAGTTGCATACCACATGTCAACCAGGCACCCCTGAAGACTCTGGATTGCACAGCCACCAACTGCCCATGTATCATCACCATGGTGATCCCTAAGACTTGCCAGATGGCCCACACCACTGTGTGAAATCTCACAAGCAAGCCCCAGCTTGCTGGTAGCTGGTTTCTTTCTTAAAAATTGTAGTCACATAATTGAAAGAACTTTTGAATATGGTCACAATGTTATTATCACATTTAAATAGGCCAGAATAATTCCTGAATATACAGTGTCCAAACAAGATGCAGACATCTCCAATCATGTCAAGTCAGGCTCCACCTGGGAGCACCCATTGCATTTGGTGAGTAGAGCTTAAGTCCTCCTGCTTTTCCTTGTTGCCTACTCTTTTACAAAAGTAGGTAATTTATACTGTGGATTTCCTAATCTGTTTTTGGTTTGTTTGTTCTGTTTCTTCTTGCTGTGCCTGGGATCAAACCTTGGTCCTCACATGCTGGACACCACTCTACCACTGAGCTTTACCCACAAAAGTTTCCTCTTCTACCAGACAGAAATACCATCTTTACACCTGAGTCATGTTAAGAGTCTTATTACACCAAGTTCTTAATACTGTCCAAGTACTTTAACACTGAAAGAAATTGAGCCATTAAAACCTGAATAAAAACAAGTGGTGAGGTAGTATTAGCCCCTCCACTGGGACCCCAGTGTGGCCCAATGTCCCCAAACCCTGGATCCTTCCCTGTACTGATAGATGGGCTACTCTCCCCCACAGAAGTTTCCATATCCTGAGCAAAGCAACCTTGTTTCATTTTCCAGGAAGGAGCCAATGGGCTTAAAGGTCGCTCTATTCTCAGGGCAGGAAGTTTCTTCCCCAGACAGGATGGTTTTTTCCCTGGGCAGGAGCCAATAGGCTTAAAGGTTGCCCTGTTCCATGGGCAAAAAGCCAATGGCATTGGGGTCACTCTGGTGCACCCCCCACCAGAAATCCCTATATAGGGTCCTATTTGAGAGACTCACACACAACAGCTCAACCCTGCAGAGAGGAGAGACTCTCCGACAACAACAGCTCATCCCTGTGGAGAGGAGGAAGCCACTGCACCAGCCTTAGCCCCATCACCTCCAGTCCGATGGCAGCTCCCCAGCTGACAGCTCCAGCCTCCAGCCAGACAGCAGCTGCTTTAGCCCATAGCTCCAGAGATCCCAGCTGGTGCAACCAGGAACCCACCTTCTGTTCAGAGCTTGCACACTCCCCTCTCCCTGACTCCTCTCTCCCACCAGAGCTTGCACACTCCCCTCTCTCTGACTCCCCTCTCCCAGCACCTCTTCAACATTCGACCAGAGCACCTCTTTGACCTCCAACCAGCCACAAAGGCTGTTGCATAAATGTCTTGGCTGCACGGCTGTCCCCAGTGTGATTTTTGCCCATCATGTACCATTCTCATCCTGGAGGTGTGTCTCAGAGTTTCTCCTTTCTATGTTATGAATTTGTTCCTGGAAATACACCCAATAAAAAAGAAAAAAGAAAAGGGCTTCAGCATGCTGTGATGATGAGTGGTAGAGCCTCAATAATAATCCCTGTGAAAACATTAAAACAGTCAGGGAAACTGTCAGCTTGCTTGTCCACCCACAGGCAGTTAAAGAGCTTTTTCTTCCATTCCCCTTGCCATTGCTACAGGTTGACCTCAGTCCTGAGCCACAGCAGCATGTACAGAGACAAGGGCCAAGGAAAATCCATGTTCCTCTCTGAGAACCTGAGGGGTAGGGTCATCACTTGGTGGTACAGTGGTGCATAGCATCATTATCTCCAACACTACACCCTATCCCTGATCCTAACTATGCCCCTGCCCACACCCTTAGTGGCATCAGCCCCAGCACTGTAGTAAATGAAACCCTAACCATCTAAAGCTAGTTCTCTAGTCCTAACCCCACCCTGCAACCCTAACATTTTATCCTACCCCTACCTTAAGCCGCACCCTCCCTGTGATTCCTTTGCACCCAGGACCCCACTGCCTGCTCCTTCTTGCTGTCTGCTCCACAGTGCACTCAGTGCAGGTCCCTCCTTACCTGCAGCTCTCTGCAATGCCACAGGGCTCCAGGTCACCAGGACGCCTGACAAATCTGCATGGAGGTCATCTCCTTCCCTGGCAAACCCTGCCTTGTCTGATCGGTGTTCCCCATTAACTTGCCTCTGTGTGCTCCATCACTCCTAGCTGAGGCAGGGCAGGGAGTTGGGGTTGCTACATGCACCTGAGGACTGGCCCACCTGGCTCTCCCAGGCCTGTGGACCTGGCCATTTAACTCTCCTGACTGTCACTGACTGATCCACATGCTTAGTCTCTTAGAAGATAATGGAGGAGGAAACTCCCTGTCAGGCTGGTCCAGGCAAAAGGATTTTTCATCTTCTTTTCTTCTGCGAGGGTAAAGGAGTAAAATCTCTAATAAACGCCTCCTCTCTGTGCTGCGAGGAGATCCGTTTTGCTGCCTGGCTCGCTTCTGCCATCTTCCTAAACCAGAAAATACCCTCACTTCTTAAAATGCACACTTGGCAGTTAGCTTTGAGAACTGAGAATTTCTTCTTTCCTAATATAACTCCTCAGTGCTATAAATTTTCCTTGGCTTTTTCTGTATTATGCACCTTTGGTATATAATGCTTTTATCAGTCTAAGCTTTTATTATTTTTTTAATTCATGAATATTCAGAGTATTTCATGGAATAATACATGAACTTACCTTATGATTTAAAATTTCTAAGAAGATTTTTTTATTATGTTAACTCTTAATTTGTGAATGGTCCCAGTGCCCATTATCTTCTAAGAGACTAAGCATGTGGATCAGTCAGTGACAGGGGATTTGGGTGCCCATGCAGGAGCACTGAGGAGGCTTTCCTCAGGGAGATGTGGAAGCAGGGCCCAGAAAGCACCTGGCTGATGTGGAGCAGCACCTTCCTTGGGCAACTCTCTCAGTAGTAAGCAATTGCATATTGCCCTTAGAATAGGATGGGTTACACTGATGGATTCTGGTTGGCTTACACAGGACTCAAGGCTCCTCACCTTAATGACCCTCCATCACCATCATCATCATCATCATCATCATTATCATCACCATTAGCAGAAGCATCATAACACTCTGATATTTTACTTTGGTGCTTATTTGTATCTTGACTCTTAACCAATATCTGAACTAAAATATTGAAATCTTATGCTATGACAGTGGGCTTAACTATTTTCCCCTTTCTTCTTCTTCTTTTTTTTTTTTTTTTTTTGTACCAGGGATTGAACTCAGGGGCACTCAACCACTGGGCCACATCCCCAGCCCTTTTTTGTATTTTATTAGAGACAGGGTCTCACTGAGTTGGCAAGTGCCTCACCATTGCTGAGGCTGGCTTTGAACTCGCGATCCTCCTGCTGCAGCCTCCCAAGTGCTGGGATTACAGGCGTGCGCCACAGCGCCCAGCTCCCCTTTATTCTTATCTAGTTTTACTTCATATATTTTGAGAACATGTTATTGGGAGCATTTATGTTTTAAATTCATGGTGAATTTGACCTTTGACTTTTTATCATTAGTTGTTAAATCTCTTCATCTCCAGTAGCTCTTTGTGTTTTAAAATCTCTTTTATTAAATATTCATATAGCCCATCTGGAATCTTTTCCCATTTTTTACTTTTTCACCTTTGTCATGTCCAATGTTTTGGTGTGTCACTATACCTAGTACCCATCTTCCCCCCTTTTTCTGTTCAGTCTTTGTTTTTAAGTATGGGGCTATGAGAGCAACTATCTAGCTCAGAGGTATTTTAACTGTTAAGACATCCAAGTCAGTCAACGTTTTATTTATTTGTGCTACTTTTTATTAGTTTACATTTAACACTTTTCACTTTAAAAAAAATTGATGTCAACATTACCCTAAGTACATGTATGAAGACACGAATGATGTGACTCTACTTTGTGTACAATCAGAGATATGAAAAAAATGTGCTCTATATGTGTAATATGAATTGTAATGCATTCTGTTGTCATATATAACAAATTAAAATTTTAAAATAAATGAAAAGAAAAAAATCAATGTCAACACCTTACATTCACCTAATAAATAAAGAACTCAACCCCCTTTCCTATCCCATGGACTCCCTATCCCAGCCTCAAAAGTTTGATTCTAGTGTTTTTTTTTTTTTTTTTCTTAAATCAGTGTTATTATGGAAATCATGTTGGGGGTCGTGGTGCTGGGGACTGCAAGGAGAGCCACAGGCATGCTAGGCAAGTACTCCACCACTGAGCTGCATCCCCAGCTGTGCATTTCTTCCATCTTAACTTTGTTAAGTTGTAATCAACTTTACAAAAGTATTTGATCTGTTTTATTCTATACATTTCTTATAGTGTCCCCTATATGATATTCTTCTCTTACTCAAGTATTTATTTAAAATGTTTAAGTATAAGCATCTGTGGGATTAGCTTCTGAGGCTTTATCTACCAGAAAAGTTTTATTATGGCTTTGTTTATTTATTTATTTATTTGCAGTGCTTGAGACTTGGGCTGACAAGCAACCGCTCTACCACTGAGCCACACCCCCCTCACAGGCATGTTCTCCACAAGCACACCTGGGTGCTCACAGCAAAGACTGGGAGAGTCAAGAAATAACCTCCCTCACAGAGCAGAACTGGGAGGGGGAATAGAGGCTGCAGCACAGGGGACAAGGAAGTTCACCTGAGCCCTTCCTCCTGTCTCTTCCCTGTGCACACATCACCTCATTTCAGATTGGGCTGGGAGGGGCTGGAAATGCTGCTACCTTCCTTATAAGGTCTGTGCAGCTGGAAGGAGAGATAAAAAAAACACCCCTCGACCCCTTGATGCCTACTGGGATCCCTTGACATGTGGGAGGGACAGGGATGAACAGGGAGGATGGGAGGGCACAGTGGGCAAAACCAGCTTTCTCAAGGACTCAGAATATGCAGGAGACCAGGATTTCTCAGCCCATGGAAGGGGGCCTATGAACCACAAGAGTACGGCAAGAACCCCCCATTTCCCTGTAGCCGCCTGAAGCGCTTGGAGCAACGGAGCCGCGGGAAGAACTTCAGAAGCAAACTGGAGACCAACAGCTTTTTATTCTGATAACTTTTCTCTCTGGTTCTAACAACAACTAACATACGCCAAACACACCACTAAAATAGCGCTGACCCGATCAGCAATTTCAGCCAAGTCACTCGAGATCCCGCAACAAATCCCGTGAGACTACGGGTGGCGACAATGGCCAAATCTCCACGGCTCATAGTCAACTGCAATTCAAGTCAATCCCCAAACAGGGCTCCTGCATTTCCCCCTTTTTGTTTTAAAAGAGGTAATGCTCTAGGACGTCTATGTGCAACCAACATTCTTACCCGTCATCGGATAATCAAGGCTGTGCCCTTGACTCTTGTCTTAGGTTGATATGTCGGCCACATGAGACTGTCCCGTGCGACTGTGCCTGTCTTAGGTTGTCCCCCTCTGGGGATCTTACCCGTCATTGGCTAACCAGCCATCCAATGGAGCCCTTTAGGATCGACTATATATGATGACTAACAGCCGTCCAATTGTGAGGAGATGTTGCAGCTTTAAGGCGACAAGCCTTTTGGTGATGAGCCAAATTGCATAGCATATCAAATTGTTTAAACAAATCAGCTGCCCTAAGTTCCATCAAGTAACACACTGAATTCTCTAGACAAATACCCGCAAGGCATTGTCCTGTAAAGTCCCAAACAATGAAAGATCAAAATGTCCATTTGTTATAACATGTTGATCTAGGAGGCCCCATGCATGTAGAGCAGAGGCCACACTGTTGGTGAGGTTGTTTGATGTTTGAGCAGCAGACGTCTTTTTTATGTTTAGACAATGCCACCGGCAAATCTTCAGGGCCCGCTACCTAGAAACTCAAGCATCAATTATTAAAGGAAAGGCAGTGCTATTGCAGCACTGAGTCAAGAGGCGAGTTGTCAAACTACAAAATAGAATAATTAGATTAGAAAATTAAAGTTGATTTTTGTTCACATACATCACTGGTTGAGCTTCTACAAACATAAGTTGGAAAAATGTCATATTTAGAACAAAACAAAGAAAGACTGAGGTAAATTACTGCATTAAAGATAGATTAAAGAAAAGGTAAAGGCACTTGAGAGAAATAATTTGTTAGCTGGAACCCTTGAGTCTCTGTATACAGAGCAATCTTTTACCTGTTGAGATAATTGAAATTAATGAGCTATTAAACAAATGAAGTTAATAACAAATAAACAATCTTAAGTCAAAACACCAAAATATCAGGTTATATAGCACTAGTCATATTGTTTGCTAAAGAGAAGTCCCAGGGACACCTATAAATCAAAATCGAAAGTACCTTCATTTATAAAATTATTTACCTAAATTGAATACTCTTAACCTAAAATGAATTAAAGTTATTTGGATCCATATATATATGTATATTTTCTTTTTCATAAGCGCTTTGTTCTTTGTGACGTCACACTGGACAGACGAACAAACATACAAACATATATTTGTGACGTCACATTAACATGAAATATAGACAAATGTACAGACATAAAGACATGTATAAAAAGAAAAGAAAAAAAAAATACAATTGTGTGCACACTAAAGAGAGATGTCCTCGTCCCGGCCGGGAGGAATGACACTTAAGTTGTGAAATATTTTGAAGGACTCTTTTGAGGGAATCATTCTATACCTTCATCTTGGTCCTCTTGATTTTGTACCTTTTTTATTAATCTTGATCCTTCAATAACTTCATCTTGATCATTTTGATGTGGTACCTGTTTTATTAATCTAGATGGTATCCATATTGGAGAGGATTCGTCTTTTGGAAAAACACAAACAGATCCTCTTCCCCAAATTAATACTGGATCTGAACCCTTCCATGTACCTGAAAGAACATCCTTCCAGTAAACCAAAGGTTTATGTTGTTGGTGTGGATTCCAATGTCTGTCTCCAGCAGAATAACCATTAGAGTCTAAAGTTAAAAAATTTAAGGTAAACAGGGCAACTGCCAATCTGTCCTTAGGACTTTTCCAATTTCCTTCTTTTGTTTTAATAACATAATTTTCAGTGTTCGGTTTGCTCTTTCAATAATGCCCTGACCCTGAGGATTGTATGGGATGCCTGTTTTATGGGATATATTGAATTTTGCGCAAAACTGTTTGAAAGATGAGGACGTATATGCGGGGCCATTATCTGTTTTAAGCATTTTGGGGATGCCCAATGCAGCAAAAGCTTGCAAACAATGAGATGTAACATCTTTAACTTTTTCTCCAGAATGTAAGGAAGCAAAAATCATGCCTGAGCATGTATCTATGGTCACATGAATAAATCGCAATTTTCCAAAACTTGGCTCATGAGTAACATCCATCTGCCACAAATGATTGGGCATTAATCCTCTAGGGTTAACTCCGAAATGAGGATTGGGCAAATGTGTCATACAAGATTTACAATCTTTTACAATTGTTCTGGCTTGCTCCTTTGTGATTTTAAGCCTACATTGCAAGGTGGTGCTGTTGACATGAAACTGGGAATGAAATAAAGTAGCTTGTTGTAGCGCTGAAAGTATAAATACTGTTTTTGTAAGTTCATCAGCCTTTTGATTACCTTCATGGAGGGGACCAGGCAAATTAGTATGTGCTCTAATATGGCCTACGAATAGAGGTTCTTTTCTTGCCCACAAAAGTTTTTGTATTTGATAAAACAATTTAAAGGCTGGAGTATGAGGTGCTATTGGTCCTGCTAACTCTAATTTTGGGACGGCTTGTACAATATAGTGGCTATCTGAAAAAATGTTTACGGGCTGGTCCCTAAAATTTTCCAGAGCTCTTACCACAGCTTCCAGTTCCACTAGTTGAGCTGATTTGTGTGCAGTTATGTAAGTCATATTTTCTTTTTTAGTGACTACTGTAGCAGTACCATTTGAGGACCCATCTGTAAATACATTAAATGCCTTAGGAATAGGTTGATTTTTTATTACCTGTGGAAATATAATAGGATGATTAATACAAAAAGATAATATAGGGGACTTAGGAAGATGATTATCAAAATTTGCAGAAGTAGAACATTTAACTATAGCCCAATCATTATCATTGAAGCATAAGTATTCAATCTGTGATGATGAATAGGGAGTAATAATAGTAGCAGGGTGAATGCCAAATATTTTAGTAGAAGTCTTAAGTCCTTGAAGAATAAGTTTAGCCACCATGGAGGTATAAGATTCAATTATACTTTTAGGAGAGACGGGCAAATGTATCCATAATAAAGGCCCTTGTTGCCAAAATACTCCTGTGGGTGTATATTGTGAAGAAATAATAATCAACATCAGCGGTTGAGTTAAATCAAATCTATCACAATGAGCTCCTTCGATGGCTTTTTCTACTAACTTTAAAGCTTTCCTAGCATCAGGAGTCAATGTTCGTGGTGAAGATGGATCAGGATCTCCACGAAGGATGTCAAATAAAGGTTTTAGTTGGCCAGTAGTGAGATTTAGTGTAGGGCGAAGCCAATTAATGTCTCCCAGTAGTTTTTGGAAATCATTGAGGGTGGTCAAATGTTCTTTATTTATTAAAATTTTCGGGGGCCTAACAAAAGTATCCATGATTTTAAATCCTAAATATAATATGGGAGATCTGGTTTGAACTTTTTCTTCTGCTATATATAATCCATATTTTTTTTAATTTTCTATCACATCACTGAATATATTAAATAAGATTTTTTGATTAGGGTGGGCCAATAAAATATCATCCATGTAATGTAGACACATGAGGTTTGGATATTTATTTTTAATGGGTTGGATAGCCTTGTCCACATATATTTGGCATATGGTGGGGCTATTAGCCATTCCCTGTGGTAAAACCTTCCATTGATATCTCTGATCAGGGCCATTATTGTTCATAGAAGGAACGGAAAAAGCAAACCTGGGGGCATCCAGAGGATGTAGGGGAATAGAAAAGAAGCAATCCTTTATATCAAGAGTAATAAGATGGAAATTTTTTGGAATAGCTACGGGACTAGGAAGTCCAGGTTGAGTAGGGCCCATAACTTGCATGGTTTTATTGATTTGTCTAAGATCATGTAACAATCGACATTTTCCTGACTTTTTCTTGATCACAAATATGGGGGAATTCCAGGGAGAGGTGGAAGGTTCTATATGACCTGCTTCTAATTGTTCCTGAACTAGTAGGTGGGCCGCTTGTAATTTCTCTTTAGATAGGGGCCACTGAGGGACCCACACTGGCTTATCAGAAAGCCATGGTATTTTCAAAATTATTTTCTCAGTGGCCCCGAAAAAAAAATATCTTTTTCCTTTATGATAATGATTACTTTTAGGGTTAAGATTACTCTGTACTTTTTGATAATGTGTTCTTTTAGGGTTAAGATTACCCTGTAGGTTTTCACATTTAACATCTGCAGGCTTGGTTGCAAGGTGTACTCCCATTTGTTGCAAAATATCTCTTCCCCATAAAGTAACCGGTAGATTAGGTAAAACATAAGGCTGAAATGTTCCTTTATGGCCTTCATCATCCTCCCATTTTAAAATTACTGCACTTTTATCTGGGAGGTTATTATATCCCAAGCCTCTTAAACTGGTTGAAGCTTTTTGCAGAGGCCAGTGCTTGGGCCATTGGCATAAATTAATAATGGAAGAGTCAGCTCCAGTATCTATTAATCCCTCCATTTCTATTCCTTGGATTTTTATTTTACACATAGGCCTCCTTGAACAGTCTCGAACCCAGCAAGCCATGGGACTTGAGTCAGTGGAACAAAATCCTCTATTGTTCCCTTCTTGAGGCATACCCATTTTAAATGAATTATGTAAATTGGGAAGGAGAAGCAACTGAGCAATTCTATCTCCTTGATTAACAGAAGTTATACTTTGGGGTGAGCTAAGCATTATTTTTATTTCCCCTTTGTAGTCTGAGTTTATTACACCTGGGGTCACTTGCAAACCTAATAAGCTTTTAGGACTACGCCCGATAATAAGTTCTACAGTCCCTGAGGGAAGAGGTCCCCTGACTCCTGTGGGAATCAGTTGAACCCCCATTTCAGGTGTTAACACTATTCGGGTGGTGGAACAGAGGTCTAATCCTGCATTTCCTCTTGTTCCTCTGGCGAGGGAGTGGATGGGTAGTAGGGATTGTGTCGGGGAAGCATCTGAGTGGATGCTTGAGGATACTCCTTCTGCAATGCCCCATACATTTGTGGGCCCCGGGGTATTGGGCCCCGTGCCCCATTTTTTGAATTCCTGAACAAAGGATTTCCATGGATGTCAAATTTTGAATGGCATTTATTGGCCCAATGATTTCCCTTTTTACACCTGGGGCAGCGGCCTGGGGCACGATATGAGCTTGGTCTTATTTCTCTTTTGGGATTTTGCCTAGAATTGCCTGATTGATTATGATAATTTTGCCTGGAATATCCTGATTGATTATAATATCTACGTTTAGCCTTTGTGAAATTTCGAGAGGAAGCACCTCTCATTGAGGCTGCAATCACATTTCCTGTGACAAAGGCGTCATTTATATCTTTACATAGTTGTATATATACGGAAAGATCCTTTTTAGTTCTCCATGGCCTGATGGCTGCTTGGCACCATTTATTTGCATTTTCATAAGCTAATTGAACAACTAATGGCATAGCTTGGTCAACATCTGCAAACACACTACCTGCAGTTCTCAAAAGTCGATCAGCAAAGTCGGCATACGGCTCATTAGGTCCTTGAATCACTTTTGACAAGCTACCTTGTAGATCCCCAGGTCCTTGTACAGTTTTCCATGCCTCTAAGGCAGCTGCATTTATCTGAGCATATATATCTGGGTCATAATCTGTTTGAGCCTGTAAGTCTGCGAATTGCCCTTCTCCTGTGAGCATGTCTATATTATAGTTTTCAAACACTGCAGCCGCGTTTCTTTTAGCCGTTTCTATACAAAGTTCTTGGAATTGCGATCGCCAAACCAAGAATTGCCCCCCCGCTTAATGTTGCTTTACATAGACTTTTCCAGTCTGAGGGGGTTAAGCTAAAGGTGTTAAGGGACTCCAGCATACTCAACGTGAAAGGAGCTTGGGGCCCATAAGTCATTACTGCCTCTTTGAGATTTTTTATTGTTTTGAAATCTACTGACTGATGGACACTCTGTCCATTTTTCTTTTCAAATGCTGGCGGTTCCCAATGTATCTGTGAGTTGTCCTTGAGAGCGCATAAGCGATCAGAAAGACTTTTTATTTCTGTTTCTAGGGTATGCAAATGCCTAGTAATACCCTTCATATTTTCTGTAATGGATTTCACCCATGGGGGAGTAGTCAGGACACAAGTGACTCCTCTGCCTGACAGACCTTTTTCTCGGTCTTTTAAAATTTCTTTTTCCTCATTTTCTCAGGATCACTTTTACTAGCTTCCTCACCACTGCTAATTTCACTGACAGCAATATCCTGAGGCCCAGGTTCCAGTGAGAGCAAGTATCCTTCAGCTTTCGCCAATAACTCCCGAATAGCTTTAATAGCTTGGATTTTTGTCATTTTTGGGTCTCTTCTAATACTCTCTTTACTGGTCTCAGTTGGCCCAGTGGAATCTACACTTTTTTGATCACTTTCACTTTTGTCTATATACTCCTCACTGAGAACAGAGTCAGGTATATCAAGGAGTCTTTGCATAGCCTCTATCACTTGGGATTCAGTTATATTCGAACCCATCTTTAGAGACCTTTCAGTTCTTACCTGTCCGCTCCGAAGTTCCCCGTACGGGCCGCCACCTGTAGCCGCCTGAAGCACTTGGAGCAACGGAGCCGCGGGAAGAACTTCAGAAGCAAACTGGAGACCAACAGCTTTTTATTCTGATAACTTTTCTCTCTGGTTCTAACAACAACTAACACACGCCAAACACACCACTAAAATGGCGCTGACCCGATCAGCAATTTCAGCCAAGTCACTCGAGATCCCGCAACAAATCCCGTGAGACTACGGGTGGCGACAATGGCCAAATCTCCACGGCTCATAGTCAACTGCAATTCAAGTCAATCCCCAAACAGGGCTCCTGCATTTCCCCACTTGCAAAACAGGACTTAAAACAAACCAATCAGTAATAGCCCTGTGCAGACGGAACATTAAAAAGGGACCTGCCAACATACCAACTTGGCTGGTCTCACTAAGGTCTGCAGGCCCAATAAAGCCAGAAACTAAGGGGGTGTGTAACCAGGCCCCCTGGGAACATGGCACAATTCTCACTCTGGTGAGGGACCAGTAGATGTCCCTGCTGTCACCATCAGGACACCCTTGGTAGGTGCACTGCTGATACAAGTGTGTGCTGTCAGTGACCTGCCTGAGCAGGACACAGGAGCATAAGGGCCACTTCCTCCTGCAGCATCTGGGTCACCCCAGGGCATTCCAACCTCTAGAACCCTGAGAACAAACTTGGGCTATTTTAATCACTAAGCTTGTGGTAATTTGTTATAGCAGCCACAGAAACACAGGCAGACCTAAGTTCAATTCCCTGGCTCTTTCCCCAGTCTGAGACAGGATAAGGCTATCAATATCAGGATGAACATGTTTTCCCTTCTGGACTTTCCCCTATTTTTCCTAACACTTTTCTTCTCTGCTGGCTTTGCCCATCAGACTTTGCATGTTGCCCTCCTTTTCTGTTCCAGTTTTAATCTATCAGTCTTAGTTATTGAGTTTTTCTATCAGACAGCTCCAGCATCAAAGTCACATGTGAGTTGATTCTGATGATGGCTGTGTGTCTGGGAGGGCAGTGTTTGATCTTAACATTTGTGTGACTCAAGTTTTTCTTGAGAACTACATCTTGTGTAGGGCAAGAGAGAGAAAAATCACTTAGGTAGAGAAAAGGGAGGCTAGGAGGGTCTTTTTTATTCGGTTGGAACTTTACCATGAGGGTTTAAGAATGTGCCTCAGAGCTGGGCTGTCTTTGAGGTTTCTGGACGCAATGCTGCAGTATCAGTATTTACTGGAGGACTATTTCCCCAGATCTGCTCCGATCCCTGCCCTTTATCTTCCTTTTTGCTGTGCCTAAGAGAGCATCAGCTTCTTGCAGGCTGGTTTTATTCAATATCTTCTAGACTGGGAGTGGAGGGTGGATAGAAAGGCATTCTGCAATGTTCTCAGAATGCCTCCATCCCAGGCGAGCGCTATCTCCCTGGGTCCTGGAGTGTGGTCTTCTTGGGGTCTTTCTCTTGCCCGCATCTCTGGCAACCTGGAACACATTCCTGCTCCTGCGTCAGGAGTGGAACTTCTGCCCCTTTCCCTCATCCCAGCTGCAGTGGGAGTTCACCAAGGCCCTTCGGTGGCTGTGGTGGTATTTGTTGCCCTTCCCCACAATCTAAGGCACTTTTTGGGTGTGAGAAATTGTCCAGAGGGGACCTCATGGAATTTCCTGCCTCAGGCAGCAGCTCATCTCTGTCTTTGGACTACCCAGATGTGTCCTGTGAGCAAGTGCAGATGGCCTTTGAGAGACACAGTACAGCAGTGTGCCAACTCTCCTGAGCTTCCTGCCTCCCCTACCACTGTACACTTACCAACCTCCACCCTCTCATCAATCATCCCATCTGGGCTTCTCTTACCTGTGTCCTGCTGATCATTTCTGGGTAGGGCAGTGCTCAGGCTTCACTCTCCCTGCAGGTCTGGCTGGTTTAAGGAGGGGTTTGAACCTGCTCTTTGTCTATTCTTTTTAATTTTTAATGAAGTTGTGAGTGATGCTCTTGCCAGCTCTGCACTCTTCAGAGACAAACTGAAAGTCCCATGATGATATTTTGAAAAGAATCTTGATAACATGTGATAGATAGGCTTCGGCTGATGGGCCACCTCCCCCATGGAAATTTCCACAGGAGCAACCTGGTTTCATTTTCCCCAGGCAGGAGCCAATCAGCTTAAAGGTTGCTCTGTTCCCTGGGAAAAGAGCCAATAGCGTTAAAGGTCGCTCTGGCACACCCCCCCCACCAGAAATCCCTACTTAAAGCTCCTGCCTGCCCAGAGCTCAGACACAAAAGCTCGTCCCTGCTGAGAGGAGGCAGCCACTGTGACAGTTCCAGTCTCCACCTGACGGCAGCTGCCCCAGCCGACAGATCTGGAGACCATAGCCGGCACGACCAGGCACCCACCTTCTGTGCAGAGCTTGCACATTCCCCTCTCCCTGACTCCTCTCTTCCACCAGAGCTTGCACACTTCCCTCTCCCTGACTCCTCTCTCCCCATACTTCTTCTACCTCCAACCAGCCATAAAGGCTGGTGAATGAATCTCTTGGCTGCATGGTTGTCTCCGGTGTGATTTTTGCCCTTCAACATGAGCTGGGTTGTTGCCAGCTATATTTGATAAACTATTAAAACAAATACATGAGCTTAGGAGAGAACCAGTTGATTTACAAATAAAATTTAGATGAAATGTAAAAAGCTCAGAAATTCCAAGATTTGCATGATTGGATACTGAATGAAGATGGTTATCAACATTTATATAAAAGTCTTGCTTCATGGCAAGTACCAAAGTCAGCGTAACCAGGACAAAAAAGAAACAAACATGTTATACCCACTTTAGTAATCTGAAAGGCACTAAGTTGATGCTTACTTTTGGTGTGGATGTGATAGCTCATGGAAAGAGTTCAGGTTCACATGCACATAGTACCATGATAAAATCAAAAGAGAGACACTATTAAAAGGATTGTAGGTATGTCTTATGGGATTTGTCATTGACTAGATTCACATAATTGTGACATCTCTCAACCAGGAATCGAGCTGGGTTCCACTCCGTTAATTTGGGGCAGTGAATCTGAGTTCTTCCTCATTTACGCAAATGAGTTTGAGCCCGAGCTCCTTCCAGTTAAATGCCTGGAAGTTTGAACTTGTCTCCTCTTTGCTGATGAGATGCCACCTTTATGCGACTATAGAGGAATTAACTTTGTCTGTATATGCTCTTGATGTATTTCTGCTGTGTGGCCACCAGGTTTGAATACATTGAATTATCAAAAATAAAACCAGTTCTATGGCCCTGTGGAATCTAGCCAGAAGCTAGCTAAACCAGCAAGATAGGTTTTTTTCAGCTAAAGATTAGCTTTTGCAAATAGCCCCTCCCTACAGGGCGCAGCATTACTCATTGTCTAAACTTCTCTCCATTGAAAAGCTAATGGTCTTTTTGTGTGTCTGTAAAAGACTCTTCCTTATCCTTCAGCAAATCTAGGATAGATAAGATTAATCAATAGTATGTACTTAGGATAAATATTTGATTTTTCCCTGATTATATGACCCCGGAAATTCCTGAGATTCTTTAATGTAACCTCCTATAGTTGAAATGTAAATTATTGGAATTCTTTAATGTAACCTTCTATAGTTGAAATACAAGTTACTAAAATTCCTTAATGTAACCTCCCATAGTTGGAATGTGAACTTCTGTGTTTGCTGGAATGTATAAAAACCATTGCTGAGAAAAGTAAATGTAGAAGGATTTCTGCAACCTGACTCCTATGCATTATTCCCATTTCTCCGATGTTTCCCCTCTAGCATCGGTCCGACTCACCTTGACATCTCACAGAAGTTGGCCTTCCACACATAATAAAATCCCCACAAAGTTCCTGAGAAGTTATCTTTGCAAACTCTCTACCAGCTTGGAGTAAAAGAAACCAGACTATTGGGTATAAAAAACTACTGTGCACTCAACTTTCAGCAGACAGGAAGGAAGTGTAGAAAGTCATACAGTCAAAGCAGGACAGAGTTCCCATGCCACCTGCAGGTGTAACCAGGTAGGATAACAAAAGGAAATCTTACAAAGGGTGTTTTGAGAAACGAGAGAGAAAAACTGACCAGAATGATACACACAGAGCACAGAATGAAGATGCAATTAGGGACCAGTTCCTACCCAAAGCAGGAGTCCTGGAACCATAAATGTTTTCTTCCCAAGCTTGGAGTAGATTACCTCCAACAGGTTTCCCCAGTTCCTTCTCTTTCTGTGTACATACTGCTATTTCACCATAAGAGAAAGAATATATTCTTTCTTTCCTCCTGAATTTAGGCTGACTGGCCTTGTGACTGGATCAGCAGAAGGTGGTGCTCTGACACTCTGGAACATTAGTGGCTTGGGGGAACTTCCACAGTGCAGTTGTGCTTCAGTAGTGCCAAAGGTTGCCACGTGATTGAGAAGACACCCTGAGATGAGGAGGTGAAGCAGACTTCCTGGAAAATGCTTGGAGGCCTCAATCCATGACAGGCTGGATGTGTGCTTTGCCAGAGAGCTCAGCAACAACCAGTTGAAAAGTTGCATCTCTGTTGCTCACAGTACCAATGTGTGTGGCCACAGACAGCCCATCAGTCTTTGTCCAGGGACCACTGCCTAGATGAGCACGGCCTCTGATCCACACCAATCACCACAGGGAGAGGGGTTTGTCTCTCCCTTTGGGCTGCAGAAGCAGTGACACCATTAATTTGCTTAGTTTGCTTTTTCCTTTTATGACCAGCAGCAGCCCCATGGAACAACTGTCCTGGCATGCTCACAAGAAAGCAACTTTCTACAGAAAGCACTAACTTTCCCAGCTCCCAACACATGAGAGAGAGTGAGTCAGTGTCCTTGATAATACTTGCCTGTGCGTTCCAGCCTGAGCTGCTGTCAGTTCTCCGGGTTGGGCTAATTCCTTGTGTGCTAAAGGGGGCATTTCAGGGGCATAGCATCACTGTGTTTCTTCTCTTTAAGGGTGATGCACTCGGGTCAAGAAATCTGTAAGGCTTCAACAGTTTCATATAAACACTCTGGCTGCAGGAAGCCAGGCACCACATGAGACGTCTACCCTGAGACCACCATGACAGAGAAAGAGCAGTCCTGCAAGCACCTTGCTCTTTCAATCATCTCACACCAAGCATCAGCCATGAGTGAAAGATCATCTGGGAGATTTTATTCTCTAAAATGCTACGTGGTGAAGTGTAGCCACCTGAAGTGATTGCCGCTTGGAGCAACGACGCTGTGGGAACAAATTCAGAGGCAGACTAGAAACAAACAGGCTTTTTATTTTGCTAACTTCTCTCTCTGGCTCTGACAACAACTCTAACATGCACCACACACACCACCAAACAACCAACAACCAAATGGCGCCGACCCACTCCACTCTCGGCTCAAGTCTCGTGAGATCTTGGGCCAAGTTCTGCGAGATCTCGGGCCAAGTCCTGTGAGACCAGGAAGGTGGCAATGCCCAAACATCTCCATGGCCCGCAGCCAACCACAATCTTAGCCATCTCTCAAATCAGGACTCCTGCAGTGAAGAAACGAAGCCCTGACATATGGCCGTCATGAGCTGCAGCAGCCGCTCAGTCCATCCTCACAGAGTCCTCAGACATCAGGAAGCAGAAAAAACACACCCACTGTGCCATGTCCAGGTTCCTAATCCACACCATCACTCCATTGCTTTTATCCCTCTGGAGTGATAAACAACAAGGACAAAAACTCATAGGCTTAGTATCCATATTTAATTTTATGAATCATCTCAAGAGTTTTTGGATAGTCCAAGATGGAAACAAGTATCTGGTTTTTTTTTCTTTTTTCTTTCTTTACATGGATGTTCAATGACCAGCTCCATTTATCAAAAGAATTTTCTTTTTCCATTGTATTTCTTTAGTGACAATTTTTTAAAACTAGAGAATATTTGTATGTGGATCAATTCCTGGATATTCTACTCTGTTCATTAACTTGTCTTTCTTCTTCAAGGTGACATTGGTGCATCTAGTTGCCTCATGTGCATCTAAGTGTTAGGATCATATCTAGTCAATATCTTTTTTAAAAAATCCTGCTTGGATTGATTCAGAGAGAATCAATGGATCATTCTGGAAAGAATGCACATCATAAAATATTAAGCCTTCCAAGTAAATCTCTCTCTACATTTATTTGTATCATCATTAATTTTTTCTCATCCATGTATTTGAGTCTACAGTGCAGACGTTTTCCGCACCTTTCATTGAATGTTAAACCAAAATTGTGTCGCTAAGGAAAGACCACCGCATGGAAGGAGAAAGGCTGAGCTGCCATGTTGGAGGGTCGGGGCACTTAGCCATCTGACGCTGGAATCCAGTGTAGAGTAGGCAGCACCAGAACTGATAAGCCGCAGGGTCTGGAAGTCCTTCTTGGCTCAGTGAAGACCACACAGCTGTGTCAGAACACCTAAGGAGGCAGACATCTTCAGGTCATCTGCTCACATCCCTGCAGGAATTCTGCCCAGATGTGGCTGCGATGTCCATCTGGGGCTCTAGAATAGGCCGCCACTCCCTCAGTAAATGGATCTGGTCACCCTGAAGAGAATTACAGCTGGGGTAATTTTTTAAAAGAGACTCGGATCCCACCAGTCATCATCAACATTGACTGGCAAATTAATGTGATAAATTCACATCATTTTGACAAAATGGATCAAGGGACACTTCTTCTACTTGTCTGAAAATAAACATGCCAACTGTGCAGTAGAAATTATCTCACTAAGAATTTTAAAAAAGAATCCAATGCTTTCATTTCTTAGGTGAGCAGGTATGGAGTGCCAGGGGGTGATTCAAGGTCTCATTTTGCTCTTCTGTAATCCTCTTTACAGGGTGCTGAGGATAATGATTTGAAGAAGGCCCCTGCTCCCATAGCAATAGGGGTGTGTGGCCGTAACACTGTTTCATTGCATTAAAAATCACGGTAGAGGGCTGCACCATCCCTGAACCATGCTGAGCCCTGGCAACCTGTGTGAGCCAGCTGTGGGCTGCCAAGAAGAAGCTGAGTGAGGCTCTGGGGGACAACGTTCAGCAGCACTGGGCTAACTTAAAGTTGTGGGCCAAGCAAGAGATGAGCAAGGAAGAATTTGACTGGGAAGCACATTGACGTTCCACACAGGACAACGTCTGTCCTCACCACGAGTTCCTCCTGGCCATTCTCAATACTGTCAAATCTGGGTTCCATGCCAGAGGGTGCTGGATCTTTGCACTGGACAGGTGGTTCAGCAGCCAAGCCTGGGAAACAAGGGCAGTTTAAAGCTTTCTTCTGTTTGTCAGCATTCGATCATGGATTCCAACCCCAGAATCCCCTCTCTGGAGCACAGCAGTTCCTGGCAAAGCATCCTCAAGATGCTGACAACTTGAAACTTTGTTCTCACCCATAGTCACTTGAGGGAGAATGACAGAGACCATCTACAGGCATGGGCTAGAGGACATGGAAGAGGACATCATTTCAGCTGTGGTCTACATGGTGGAGAGCCAACTTGAAGTCTTACTGATACCAGTGGTATCCGCAAGGAAAGGCCTTTGGTGGCAGGATGGCAATTTTTAAATGTGTCTTTAGCAGTAATGACCCCACAGCCTTGTCTGAATAATAGTGTAGTGGCTTACAATAGTTTAATCCAAAGTCTTCCAGCTGCATATGCTCCCTGTGTGGGTCAGAACCTGGCTGTGCACCCCCTTGGTGCTGTGGAAACGGCAAGCTCAGCTCCTGGTCGCCTGCTTCAGGGATGCTCTGCATTTGGCTTGGTCTCCAGTGAACATGTATGGCCTCCTTGAAACTTTGCAGGCACACAGGGAAGTCATGCCCACACATGCTGTGTATGCCCTCAACATTGAAAGAATCATCATGAAACTGCATACGTTACTGCAGCAAGAAAAAGTCTACACCCAGCACCTGGCAGCCAAAAAGCAGGTTTTGCTCTGCTAAATTAGGATTTGAGGGTGTGGGACCCTCACCAAATTTATTTCTTACTGAAAATAGTGTTGCTTCCTGACTTAGAGCAACAACGCCACCGCGGGGAGAAAAACTCGGAGGCAGAATGAAGATGAAAGAAGGTTTTTTTATTCTTCGGCTTTAGCAATCTCTCAAAACTCTAACAGTGGCTCTTTCAGCAACCTCTCTGACTCTTTACTTCTTCTGACTACTGACTCTTTACTTTTTACTTTTACTTTCTTAGAGAGAGCTTAGAGAGAGAGAAAGAGAGAGAGAAAGATAGAGAGCTTCTTCTTTCTTCTTCACTTTCTTTTACTTTCTTAGAGAGAGCTTAGAGAGAGAGAGAGAGAGAGAGAGAGAGAGAGCGAGAGTGCTTCTTCTTTCTTCTTTCTTCTTCGGCAGCCTCGGCCTGACTCTGACCAGCAACAATTTCTTCTCTCTATATATCTCTTTGGTTTTCTTCTTCTGACTAAGTTCTAGCCGCTCTGACTCTTTTCTTCTTCTCTGACCCGAACTCTTCTTCCGACCGACTGAGCGACTGAACGACTGACTAAATGAATCCCTTCTGACCGATTTCACCCGGTTATATACCTTTAGCTTTGCGGGTGTGTCACGTGCATTTACAGGTGTGTATGATTATTATCAGGTGGAACTTATGGCTTCCAGCTAGCCGCAATAGCCATCTCCCTGATTGGGGCTGCTTCAAAATGGAATGTTTGGGGGTTCACATTTCGAGGCTGAAGTGTGGGGTGTATGTATGACCTTTTCTATAGAAATGTGACATGTTTTATGTTGCTGATGAGAAGCCATTCATGTAAATATCATGCCACCCCATGTCTGCATGTACGCTGTTCCCAGTTACCAGAGCAGGTATTGAAGTCCTGTGCCCAGTCTGAGGTGGTGTGTAAGATGGACCATCCTATAGTGAAGGCACCATTGCATTATTTCCCCACAAATGGTAGGACATTCTTGTGTTCAGTGACAGCACACATATTCCATATCTGGCAAAACAATATTTCCACCTTTCCTGAAGAACTGAATTCTTTCTTTTTGTTGGAACAACCTATACAGTGTTGAAAATCAGATACCTCCTTTCATTAACAACTACAAGTAGCCCCCCAACAATCCCTCTTTTTAACTCCACAGAAAATAAGACTTGCAAATGCTGTGATGTTGGACAAAATAAAGTTCTTCATTTGCATTTAAAACCAAAACAAACAAACAAACAAACAACCCTCCTGGAATGAAGTTTGCCTTATAAAACTTCTTCCTGCAGTTTCAGTTTGTTTAGTGTTGATATGCCCAGAGATGATTGACGGGTGCATCTATTTTTTTTTAATATCTATTTTTTAGTTGTAGTTGGACACAATACCTTTATTTTATTTTATTTATTTTTACATAGTGCTGAGGAGTGAACCCAGGGCTAGGCACGTGCTAGGAGAGCATGCTACCGCTGAGCCACAACCCCAGCCCGGTGGGTGCATTTAATTATCCTTAGAAGATGTCCTCCTGTAGCTCAGATTTGTGTAGTGTTGATATGCCGAGAGATGACAGAAGGCTCATCTATTAATTATTCTCATACAGCATGTTTTAAGAAATCTTACAAACTGGATTTATTTTTGGTAATTCTCCATTCCCAGAAATTATCTAATTCTACCCTTTCAAGTGGTAAATGGAAAATAATCTACTCTGACAGTGTTACTGATAACTAATTTTGCTTTCTTAGAGATATGCTGCATTTTACTCAAGAAATAGTGTTGATGGATAAATTAAAATGTGTAGATGGGTTTGTCTAGAACTGAATAGTGGTTGTATAGATATGTATATATGGTTCACATAACTGGATCTATATATTTGGCTTTGTACTTCAAATGTAGCAAACATTTTTGGGGAAAAAGAAAAATCATGGTAGAAAAAACTGGGAAAGAGATTTTTGTTTTTCAGAGAGCCAAACAATTTTGGAATTTCAGAAGCTATCAATTGCACAAATGAAACAAAATTTGTGGCACTTTTAACAAGAAACCAGAGAAAATAAGTTTTTTATACTTAAAAAACAAATATACTTTTAACTATTCATATAGCTGTGATATTTAATTTCTACAGGATGACTGTGAATAGAGGGCTTAAAGGCCTCCTAATTATGGCTGATATTCTCACATTGTGGGTCCATTCCTTTATAGTAACCGTGTTTAAAGAATAACCCCTCAAGACAATAAAATACTCCAGCAGATTGAATTAATTTACCCTTTTTAACACTACTGAAGATATTTAAAACTTATGAGGTCCATCAGGGGAAGTTCTGGCTCTGCAGTAGAACAGGACAAAGAATTCCATTGCGAAAACCCCTGAGCACATATCTACCTGAGCACATAAGGAGAGAAAGGAGAGCATGCAGGGTCAATTTTAGAGTGGATAGGACACTCATTCACATTGTTATTCCTTCTGTTACGCCTTTATAAATTATTTTAGTATGCTAGGCCTCTAACAACAAGACAAACATTTGCTTTTGATTCTCAGTCTTAAAATTCTCATGATATACTATTTCAAGATAACTATTTTATAAAATATAGAACAGGCATAATGAATGTGCTTTTTTTTTTTTTTTTTTTTTTTTTTTTTTTTTTGTGTGTGTGTGTGTGTGTGTGTGTGGTACCAGGGATTGAACTCAGGGGCACTCGACCACTGGGCCACATCCCCAGCCCTTTTTTGTATTTTTATTTAGAGACAGGGTCTCACTGAGTTGCTAAGTGCCTCGCCATTGCTGAGGCTGGCTTTGAACTCGCGATCCTCCTGCCTCAGCCTCCAAAAGTGCTGGGATTACAGGCGTGCGCCACCGCGCCCGGCTTGAATGTGCTTTTTTAAGGTATTAAATTACTATTGGTATTTTCATAAATTAGGAAAAAGCAGAGAAGTTGAAGCTATTTTGGAAACCACCAAATCTACACCTGTTATGGCAGTTTCCTAACACAGGTCAGGAAGTCTAGGGGCCACCTAACTTCAATCTCCAGTGCCTTGAAAAATGTTACTTGCAGCTATGTACAAGAGACAAATGTCATGTCCATTCAAAGCATCCTCTGTAACTGTCCATTACAACACATTTGTTGAGTAATTTCTGCCCTGCATGTGAAGCTGGGTATCACATGGCTACAGTACCCTTCACCAACACCACCCTCTAGCTTCCCAGAACATCTGTGATTTGCAAACATACTATTTTCCTCTTCTTTACCTGAAGCCTTATTTGAAATGTGATCACATAGTAATGGGAAATGGATAACAAATGAGGAATAATGAACTAGGAGTTCTGGAGGGAAATTATTTTAATGAGGAGGGCAGAAATCTCTCTTAGGCCAGCCTGAAGAGGCTTAATGCATCAAACCACTGTTGTCCAGATTTCTCCGTGGGGACAGCTCTAGACCATAGCAAAATTCATAGCTGCCTCTGGGTTTGTGATGCACATTTCAGACAAAAAAAGAAAAAGTTTTTTTTCCAAAAAAATCTGAGGATGACTTTTGATACCCAGGGGCAGAGATTCCTTAATAATTGCTTTTTCTCTCTCATCCTTGAATTTACATTGAACTAAAAAAGAACAGTTTTTTAAATGTTTGATAGATTTAAAGTAAGACAGCATATTGTCATAGATTTACTTCTAATGTTGAAGAACAAGGACAATAATTAAAAATGAAAATAATTTATGGATATGATAACTCGGTTAAAATTAAAAATCACCACAAGCTATTACTGATCACATGCTATTTACAAGGCACTTTAATAACAACTTACCACCCAGAATGAGGCTAAGAAGGAGTAAAGACATAGTGGCCCTACCATCAAGGAACTTAGACTCTAACAGGAGACATGCAGAATGTAGTCATGTAATATTAACTAGAAAAACTGTCATTTCATCATAGAAATTTTCCCTAGGTTAAAAGAAATGGCAACATTTTTTATACCAAAGAATTCCATACAGTTTTACAAGAATGTTGTATTAAGTGAAGGGCTGAGGCATAGGAAAGATTCAGTCAAGGGATTTGTGTGGGGCGATGTGGGTTGGGTGATACCACTGAATTCCCAGCTAAGGTAAAGTGGCAAACTTAGTGCGAAGCCCTGCCTGGCAGGGCTGGGGCTTGATCATCCGGTCAAAGACATGTGCACTGCGCACAGCGCACCGCGCAGTGGATAGAGGATACACTGCTGGTCAGAGAACCTCAGTGGCTCAGGCCTGCATGCCACTTGCACACCACCGGTTCATGTCAGTGACCGGAGTTAGTTTAAATTCTCACATCCTTTTCATAAGGACTGTACACCCACTGCTAAAACATAAACCACATATACCCGCTAAGCTTCTGCAAGCATCGTACACTGTCTAGACCCCAGAGGACACCTCTCCAGAACGATTCTTTGACAAGTGTTTTACAACTTTGTAAATTATTGATAACTGATAGCAGTTTAAAGTGATTCTTGTCTATGATGTGCAAATTCAGTCCTGTAAGAGATTGAAGTGACCACCTTCACAGTTGTGAAGCATTTTTTGTCCATTTGCACATTTATTTCACCATTTCTTCACAACTTATAAAACTGTGTTTTTTTTTTTTTTTTTTTTTTTTACTTTTTATTTTTAAAACTGATTATAACATCTGCCTGGTTCCCTCATTGAGTGGAATAAATCTTTAATACATGTTTATTTTATATTTATATCAGAATCATTCCAGTTCTTCTGGGACTTGATTTTTACTAAATATTATTCTTTGAGATTTATGCATACCATGTGTAGCAATGGTTGATTCATAATGACTTTGAATACACTTCAGTGTGTTTATCCATACTAATATATTTTTTCTTTTTTATCTTTTTACAGGCGGGTGCTGTGGCACCCACCTGTAATTTCAGAGAATCAGGAGATCTGAGACAGGAGGATAGCAAGTTCAAAGCCAACCTCAGCAATTCAGCCAGGAACTGTCTCAAAATGAAAAAGGCTGGGCCTGTGTCTCAGTGGTTAAGCGCCCCTGGGTTCAATTCCCGGTCCTTTGATCCACTGGCTGAGTTGACTCTGAGCACGAAATGAAAGTTCTTGGAAACCGCTTCGTCCCGCACACCGCCCCTCATCGCTGCCGCCGCAGAGCCCTCCGCAGCGCGGCCTTCACCTCCTTGTTCCTCAGGGTGTAGATGAGCGGGTTCAGCACCGGCGCGCCCAGGTTGTAGAAGAGCGTGAGGAACTTGCCCTGGTCCTGCGAGGAGCTGTTCCCGGGCTGCATGTACATGTAGATGATGCTGCCGTAGAACAGGGAGACCACCGCGAGGTGCGAGCTGCAGGTGTTGAAGGCCTTCCACCGCCCGGCGGCGGACCGCATCCTGCGCACCGCGGCCGCGATGTGGCCGTAGGACACCAGGATGAGCGCCAGGGGCAGCAGGACGATGAGCACCGCGAAGGCGAAGGCCAGCATCTCCACCGCCCGCGCGTCCGCGCAGGCCATCTTGATCAGCGCCGGCATCTCGCAGAGGAAGTGCGGGACTCTGCGGCGACCGCATCGCGGGAGAGCCATGGTGAGCGGCGACATGACGCCGGCGTTGAGCAGGCCGCTGCCCCAGGCCGCAGCCACCAGCCGGGAGCACAGCCCCGGGCGCAGGAGCACGGCGTATCGCAGCGGCCTGCAGACCGCGGCGTAGCGGTCGTAGGCCATGACCGCCAGCAGGATGCACTCCACGCCGCCGACGGTCAGGAAGGAGCTCAGCTGCACCGCGCAGCCCGCGAAGCTGATGGTCTTGGCCGGGCCGCGCAGGTGGGCCAGCATCTGTGGGATGCAGCTGGTGCTGAAGCACAGGTCCAGAAAGGAAAGATTCGCCAGGAAGAAGTACATCGGGGTGTGAAGCCCGGGGTCCAGCACGCACACGAGGATTATGGTGGAGTTGCCCAGCAGGGCCACGACGTACAGGGGAAGGTTCACCGCGAAGAGCACCATCTCCAGCTGGGGCCGGTCGGAGAAGCCCACCAAGATGAAGCCCTCCTCCGCGCTGCCGTTGGACTCTCCCAGGCTCCCTCTCACGTCATCTGTAGCGCGGGTGGGAACGAAAAGGAGAACAGTAAACCCACACTTCCAGAAGCCAGGAATATCAGGATGTGGGGGAACACGCGCCCCCAGTCGGTCCTTCCCATAGCAAGGTGTTCGCCCTTCGCTCAAACACTGGCAAAGTATTCACCTGGGAAAATTCTGACATCACCATTTATATTAAGTAGAAATTTTCTCCTTATTATTCAGAAAGAAAAATATTTTATCTTTAATGTATATGCATCACATATAATGTCTCTTCATTTGCATATTTATAGGTCGTTACCTGCGTTCAACTGAATTATTTTTTGTTTTGTTTTTGTTTTTCTGGTACTGGGGACTGAACCAAGGGGTGCTCCACCACTGAGCTAAAGCCCCAGTCCTTTTTACATTTTTTATTGTGAGGCAGGATGTTACCAAGTTGCCCAGGCTAACCTGGAATTTATAGGCCTCCTGCGTCAGTCTCCAGAGTGGCTGGGATTACTGGTGTGTGCGCCCAACTCCACTAAGTTTCTTTAAATCAAGACCTTCCCTTTCTTTCTACTCCTCTTCACGTAAGCAGGGTGTCAGGTGTATTATCACGCTAACAACTGCCTGACTCTTAAGTATGCACAGTGACTTCCTCATTGTGACAACCAGGCTGCACTCAGGCCTTGGCCCTGAGGAATACAGGGTGCAGAGAAGCTGCTACATCTCCTGAGCTGGGCGGAGTCTTAGCAGTATGTGGGGGCAGATCCTCTTCAATATCAGTGTCACCTTAAGTACCCCAGTTCTTCTTTCCCAGAAATGATGTCTGTGCGGGTCTCCCTAACTCATTTCTACTTAAGTAACAGAATCCTATAATTTAATTGCCAGGACTGGAGAGGGTATTCTGTCCAAAACCAAAATAGCAACTTCAAGTATATCTTGTCCTCAGTTAGCTTTTTAGAAACATGAAAACAATGTGATTGGCTTGCCTGAGAGAGGTTCATGGCAAGGAATGAGTGGACAGAAAGGGAAAGAGAATGTGGATAATCATGGTAATTTTACAAACAGTAATTTAAAAGACTGAAAAAAATGACCCTAATAAATATGGCTAAGAAGAATGAAGAGAACTAGATTCATAAAACACACACTGTAGGAGATTGAAACCACCTGACCACTGAGCCATATCCCTAGCCTGTTTTGTTGTTGCTGTTGTTTATTTGTTTTTGATACAGGGTTGCTGAGGCTGTCTTTGAACTTCCAATTCTCTTGCCTCAGCCTCCCAAGTCATTGGGATTACAGACATGCTCCTCAGTGCCCAGCAGTACCAAGTTATTAAGTGGATGTTACAAAACACCTGGACTATTGCATGATTTGGTCCTTAAAGGCTGCTTCCAAAAACAGTATATTCAATCAGTAAACTGGAGGCAGGAGGCAGAATACAACTTAACTTTTGTCACAGATCTTTTGATTTTAAAATTTAAAAAAAAAAAAGCCTTATCTTTGGGGAAAACTTCTCAACATTGAAGTTCTTAGAGTAAATTTATTTTCCATAGTCAAATATAGCATAGCAAAGTAAAAGAAAAAAAATCTCCCACTTTCTGGTCACTTAGTCTTGCTGGTGTCAACTTTCCTGAGGGTTATAGGAGGAACATGTGCTAATGTTTTTGCCTGCAGTTTGGTTTGCTATGTGGGATTTTGAGGAAGCTCATACAGTGATATAGGTAGAAACTAAGGAGTTTAGGAGATTGCACCAGAAATTATGAAGAACACAAGTGACTACAAAGATCCCAACTTGCCAATAACCAGCCTGACAGGCCCTTAACCCCCTTCTATGCATTAGGTCCTGTTTCCCTTCTGAAAAGAGTAAAAGCCACTTGCTTCATTTTTCTTAGAATTTGATTAAAGTGACAAAAGCAATGGTATAGCACTACTTCAGAGAAAAGGTACAATGGAGTGATGGGGGCGGGGGACAAGGGGGAGGAACAGTTAAATTTCAGAGAAGAGGCAATCCAGAGAAAACAGCAAAACAGTATTAGCACCCTCCTGTCTACCTGCCATTTGGGCCAACTGCCCAACCTTCAGCAGGCCTCCAGGAGCTGCAAGCCAAAGCCCAAATGAGGGCTTGCTGCCCACCCAAGAAAACAACCAGCACATGCAGGGGCTCTTATAGGCCCCCACGGGAAGATGGAGGACCAGATTATTGCAGCAAAGATGATGACTGGAGGCTGGTTGGTGGCTTCCTGTTGGCACCAGGGGAACTAAGTGGTCCTGTGGGTAATCAGCTGGAGCTGTAGAGGAGAAGGGAGAGGTAACCTTCGGGGAATACTGGAGTAACATCAGGTGGGTAGGGATCAAGACTCTTAGGTTCTTTTCGTTTCAATCTTAGGTGATAGGTGTTTATATCCTCAAGCTTTGAATGTTTGGTGGAGCAAATAGGCTGTTTGGCAACATGGTGCACATGCAAGTAGCTTTTGAAATTTTGAGATTTGTCATTGTTCTGAAGCATTTTAAATTCTAATTTCTTTATATTGCAATACGATTTTCAAAAGGATACTCCAAAAGAGCATGGTATTTTTGTTGTTGTCACTTGACCTACAAATTTTATTTTCAATCTGGAGTAGTAAAATCCCTGGAAGGTAGCACATAAAATGCATACAAAATGCATACATGAAATTTGATTGACTGATATTCTTTAACTTATATTCAAACAAAAAACTGGAACCATTCTCATGACCCTTTGGAGAAAGTGAAATTGCCCCCTAGATCCTCTACAATGACAGCAGTGTCTCAACCAGTAAAATTAAGGATGAGACACATTCATTTATGGGTGTGCTATTAAAGCTACCATGTTTTCTTCCAGTTGATGCCACCTGAGACTCATGATAGACCCCAAGAGCTCATTTCAGAAGCAGAACTTGTATGTATGTATGTATGTATGTATGTATGTATGTATGTATGTAGGGATGTACATACACACACATAAACACACACGCACACATAAAACCATAATTTTAAGTTATATCATTTTATAGTTGTTATGAAATTAAGAATGAAGTTAAAAAAATCAAGTATGACAGCCAGTGAAAAAATAGCAATGACTCAACAAGTTCCAGATAAATCCTGCTAATATATTTAAAAATATTGAAATCATGCACATGTCTGTGGAAGAGAGAAAATATTTTTAATAATCAAATATTTTTTTTCCAACAAATAAGCTTTAAAATCAATGACTATTACAGTCATCTGGACAAAACAAAACAAAAGTGTGAGATACAGTTTACTGAAACAGGAGCACATATGACCCCAAACACAGCATTTTTTCAACCTCATGTATCATTAAATAAATACAAATTAACACAATGAGTTATTATTTTTGCCTATCCCATTACAACTACTTTTCAGTTTGGTAATATTCTGGATATGAGAAAATGGCACTCCTATGTACTGTGTATGAGAAAGTGTATCAGTTTTAAATTGTAGGAGGATGATTTGTATAAAATTCTTGAAAATTTTGTAAAGGCACACATGGAGTTAGTTCCACTTCTCAGAAATATTTTTATTAAGAATATTTGAATAAATGGAGAAAGATACATACAAAGCATTGTGGCTAAAAAAAAGAAACAGACTGAATAACAGTTGACTGAATAATGGTTAACTAAATGTTTGCACAGTCATAAATAAAGAGCATAAACAGGAAAGCAAAATCAAAATATATTAAATATACTTCGTTTGTTATATAGTAAGTATACCAAATGTATTTATTAAATATGTTTAAATCATATTTACTATAGATTAAATAGGAATTACAATATATGCCATATAAAATTAAAATTAATAGAACTATTGTATGTTAAATATATAAACATATCAAACTATTTTTGAAAAATGTCTCAGAATTTCAGATATATTGCAACCGTATTGTTAAAATACTATGGTTTATATAAATATGTAAACAAAACTGGGGTTTGAAAGAAATGGACTTTTAATTTCCTCTTTTCATTCTTTCAATATTTTTTAAGATTGTTAGCACATAACCTTATCAATGTGCAATGTATAACCATGACAGTGTGTTACTGTAATATTTAAAAGTTAAATAAAAGTTTGGGAGAAAATAAAAATAATTTAGCTTGAGTTTAATATTCAGGTTTGCACCACAACAATCTCAGCCTCTCAAAAAACACACGTGTTTGCATTTGATCCCTGAAGCAAAAGCGTCCTGGCAGGCGATGCGGGCTGGAGCGCACTGAGGCAGAGCTCCCGGGTTCACTTCCCACAGCCACAGACTAAATTGATCACTTCCTCATTATTTCCTCAGAGCACCAGGAATTCAGTAGGAAATGAATAGTGCTGATTCTTTCATAGACTAACAGGTGGAAAAAAACAAATGTTTTTTGGTCAAAGCAGAAAAGCTACCTGTAAAACTGAGACTGGTCAAAGCAGAAAAGCTACCTGCAAAACTGAGACCGGGTCAGGGCTCTATTGATAAAATCAGGCAGCATGTCCATTAAGTATTTGCATGTTTCCTCTAAAGTAATCTTCACTTTGATTCTGTGGATTCAGATGCGACCTATAAACACTGCACTCCTGGAAGCACTTTTACACAAACTACTAATTCATTAACAAAGTAGTTTATTTTTCTTCTTGCCCTTTTTCAGGATAATGGTTGGAATGTGTTTGGAAGAAGACCAAGTGTTACAGTACATTGTTTCCATCTTTAAGTATTTTGCAGTGCTTTATATGAGCCTAGGATGTGTGAATCTCAGTAACTGTGTCATTTGTCCCTTCCTGTACCCTGTTTTCTAGGTGAAAAGGAAACACAGCCTGCTACCTCACTGAAGGGTGGACTCATGTGACCTGATAATCATCTTCCAAAGAGATGAGAAGGGAAAGGCAGAATTAGAAATTGGGAGCTCTGAAGAATGAGAAATGTTTGGATTTATTGATAAAAGCAGTTTTTCTTGGGCCATTTCTGTTTTCTGGCCAAAGTGAAATATGGCTGCATTTGCCTCTGAATAACTGGGAAATTCTTGTGGGGTACTCTGGATGAGGAGGTCAGTGGGTGTCATAGGAAGGAGAGAGACTTTCACCTTCCACAGTACCCCACAGAGGCTGAGACAACAGAACCCCAGAGAGCTCATTACAGTGATTATTAGGCAGAGCTACTGTGATCATGATCTTGTTTTCCCTGGGCCCTCAGAGATTCAGCTCCAAGAGGAATAGAACTTTCTAACATGTTCCCTCATGTTGTGTGCAGCTATTAAAAAGTTTCAGGTGAGTTTCATAATAACTGCAAGATGGAGCAATCTCCAAGGACACCTGTCTTCGAGAAGAAGTGGCCACAGAAGGACTGATTACCACGGAGGGCTCAGTGAGCCTGCTGCTGTCACCCGTGGCTTCGTTCTGCTTCAGTCACCTCTCAGAGCTCCATGGCAGCCCTGGGGACTTTCGCAACATGATTATTTACACCATGATTCCTCAAACTTTCCCAACATAACTCAAATAATCATCCCTCACTTTTGCTGAGCAGGGATTTATATTGAGTACCTAAGAGAGCTGTTCTCCATCACTGACATCTGTTCTGTACCGACCCTTCAGGAATAATTCCCATTAAAAATCACTAATGCAACATTACTCTGAGAATGCAATAAATTCTTACTCATCAAACAGATTTTCAGACTCTGTAAAAAAAAAATCTGATTTATAAACAGAACCAATAGGGAAGGACAAATATATGCTAAAAGCACACACACACACAAAAAAAAAAAAAAGCATGCCTTGCCTTTAGTTAATGCTCCATTTTCTCCATGTTAATGAACTCTAATCCAAACACACCAGCAGCAACTGTTTCATTTTTCCTGCTATAAAACTCCCCCATCCCTGCCCTGTTCCTATGAATCTGTCAAACGCTGGTGAAAGTGGCTGACTGCATTGCCATCACAAGTTCTGAGCAAAACAGTCCTACCTGTCTTCATTTGGGGGTACTTTAGTCTGCTTTCTGTTGCTATAACAAAATAACTAAGGATAGTACTTGATATAGAGGTTTACTAGAGTTTTGGAAACTGAAAGTCCATGATCAGCAGCCCCCACATGTTTGCCCTCTGGAGAGGGCTCCCTTGGCTGCATTACAACATGGTGCCACCGCCTTGGTGGCACCATGGCAGGAGCACATGCAAGAGAGAGATCACATGGTGAGACAGGAGGCCGGGGGATTTGGGAGGTCAGGCTTGATATTTTTATGGCAACTCGTTCTTGTGAGAATTGGAACACCGCATTAATCCTTTCTGAGGGTGGTGCCTCCATGACCTGGTCACCTTCCACTAGACCCTACCTCCAGAGGTTCTGCCACCTTAGCACCACAACACTGGGGCTCAAGTTTCTACCACTTGGACTCTCAAGGGCACATTCAAGCAAGGTACAGCCAAGGAGCTTCATCTGTTTGCAAGGCACACACTGCGTCCTGAGAGTGAGCCTTTCCAGGCACTGCCTCTGGGCTCCCGTCTCTCAAGCCTTCAGCAGTCCTGCTGGGAACTCCGTGTTCTCTTGCCTGCCTTGCTGTGTCGTGAGCTCCCAGTCAGAGGCAAAGCCATGAGGGCTCCATGCAGACAGATGGAGCACTGCACAAGACCCCCTGCCAGCTGAGGCTTCCCAGGCAGGAGAGGCCAATCCACCTCTGGAAACATCTGCCCTTGTGAGGATGCGCTGGGGCCCTTTTGGAATGAAAAGGACCAAATGCTGTTGACTTATTACCAAATCGTGGGTTGCTCTCCTCCAGGAATAGCACTGTATCAAGAGAGCTCAGGCAGCACTCAGTGGCTGTGGGAGCCAGTCAGTGTGGCCTCTAAGTCATGGCACTGGGCCTCCTGGTGCCAGTTCCAGTGTGGCCAGAACTGGAGTATGACCAAGGCCACCCAGCTGGGTCTTTGTCTTCTCTTGGCAGTCTGGAGTCTGGTGGTGGTGGGTGATTTGTGTGGAAGTGAGCTAACAGCCTGTGTATTTCATGCTGTGATTCTGAAGATCATGTTTGTGAACATCCAAGTGAACCATTTCAGTTCTGAGTGATGTTAGTCCACGGGTATTACTGATATCTGTTTCTGCCTCTCTCCCTATTTAAAAACACTTTTTGTTCTGAAGTAATTGTCATTCGTGAGAAAAGGCAGATGGACGCAAAGAGTTCAGTGTGTCTGTGCCCCATGGTTCCACAACGCTAACACTGTCAGACCAGGAAACTGACCCTGGAGCAATCCAGGAGCTTAGCAGGCTCGACACCTGCCCTTGCAGCTTGTGTGTCCCTGAGGTTCATCACAGTTGTGGCTTCCACTTCAGGCAATGCCAACTGTGCTGGCTCCACAAGCCCACTTACTGCCCCTTATGGCCACACTTCTCCTCCAAACCTCCCCCTGCAACTGGGACTCTGCCCTCCATCTCTGTTATCTCATAAATGTCTCACAAGCAGGATCGTGTCAAGCTAAGCTTTCTCACTGTGGTAAAACATGTGCAAGTGATTTGCACCATGGCGTTGCAGTGTGTTCAGTGTCACTGTATATATCTAGAGTAGCTCTGCAGCCATCACCACTAGCCCATTCCAAAACTGCATTCCTTTCCTGTGGAGGATACTGGTGGTGCTTCCTTCCTGTTTTGATTTGCATTTCCTAACAACAACAACAAAAAAAGATGTTGATCATCTTTTTTTATATGCTCATTCGTTATATATATCTTCTCTGGTAAGATATTTTAAAATATCGAAACAATGTATCTTTAAATTGGTTTATTGATTTCCTTACTGTTGAGTCTTAAGGGTTTTTTTTTTTTTTTGCATATTTTGGATATAGGACTTTTGTGAGATATAGGTTTTGCTAATATTTTTCGCCAGTCTGTAACTTGTGCAAAGCCCAAGTTCTTAATTTTAGTAAATTCCAATTTATTCTTTTCTTTCATGCATTATGATTTTGATAATGTATTTAAGAACTCATCAAAGCCCTTTAGATAGATTGTTTTCTTTTATGTTTTCTTCTAGAAGTTTTACATTTCACATTTTGGTTAATGGTCCATGTTATGCTAATTTTTGTGAAAATATATAGCCTGTATTTTATTATTTTGCTAATACCAGGCTTTCTTTATTTCTGTAACTTCATAGTAAGTCTTGAAATTGGGTGATAAGAGTCCTCCAACTTTCCTCTCATTCAGTACTGTGTTTGATATTCAAGATCATTCATCTTTCTATTTAATCTTTACAATTATACAGATGACATCTATGAAATATCTTACTGGGGTTTGATAAGAATTGCAGTGAATCTATAGATCAAATTGGAAAGACTTGTTATCTTAGTAATATTGAATCTTCCAATGCATGAGCATGGAATATCCCTACACCACAACCAACCAACAGAGACAACTGATGTTCATGGAAGTCTCCACCAGCAACACAACACCACACACCCTTTTCAAGTACCCAAGGAAGACTATGGAGTGTCTTCTTCAGACTAGGCTGCTATAGCACAATACCATGAACCAGTGGTTTATGAACAACAGAAGCTTATTTATCACACATCTGGATGTTTGGAAGTCTAAGACTAAGGTACTGGCAGACTTGGTCTCTGATGAGGGTCTATATCCTGATTCACAGCTGGTACCTTTGTTGATAACTTACCAAGGGCTTGCGGGGGGGGATCAGGAGTGGAATAGGATATGCCTGAATGTTCATGTGTACACACTTTCTCTGGGGGATGAGGATGTTTTCTAAAATTAGATTGTGGTGATGTTTACTCAATTCCTTGAATATACTAAAAACCACTGAAATGTACATTTTTACAACATGAATTTTATTGTGTGTGAATTATATTTCAATAAAGGCATTAAAAAAGAAAATGAAACAAAAAGTCACATATTGGGAGAACTTGTATCTATGATATATAAAGAACTCTTCTAAGTTGGTAATAAGAATACCAAGTGAACCAGCCAACTGAAGAATGGGCAAAATATTTAGTATTCTACCACAAGAGATTTATTAATAGCTAATACATTCATAAAATGAACCCAATACCATTGATCATTTGGAAAATTAATATTAAAATCACAATGAACTATTACTACACTTGTTCTAGAATGTCTTTTAATGGAAAATACGGAAAACATCATGTGTCACTAAGGATGTGCAGATCAGACCTGTGCATGTCGCTGAAGGAAATGTAGAAGGGTGCCACCACTCTGACAGCAGCTTGTTAGAAGGCACAGAGCCCACACTGGCTCTGGCGCAGAGGGCTGAACACGGTCAGTGCAGGAAAGCAGCGGAATGGCTTGCTCCAGAAATCCCCCTTGTGAAATCACGCAGGTATGGCCACTTCTCTACTTATCATGAAATCTGGCATTTCTGTTTCTTGGCATTTGCTTATGAGAAATGAATTCTCTGATAACCATTAGTGAGAATGACCAAAACTTAAAAAAAAATCATACAGTACACCAACAAGTAAACAGCTGCAAAAATTGACTTAAAATCATTAAACAGTTGAGAATAAACTAATGTTATGCACCTTAGTCAGAGGATAATAGTTATATTGCCTTGAATGTCTACAGATGGCTGGTTCACTCTGACATTAAGTTTAAAATTCCAGTACATCAGAAGTTTGATTTCAAGTAATTATTTTTTGTTCCTGATTAAAATTCCATCTACATTTGTAAACAAACAAAATGCAGCCCCAGGAAATCTCAACACTTACCATGATGTGGACGAATCTCAAGACACCAGTTATGGGAGCAAATGCTGCATGACCTGACTTAGGCAGGTTGACCAGAGTGGTCAGAGTTGGGGGCATGGGGCAGAAGGTAAGCCACCCAAGGGGAGGGAGGAACAAAATGAGCAGTTGCAGAGGCTGAGAAACCTCCTGGAAATGGACACACAGATTGTGACACAGCTAAGGGTGCACTTGATGGCCCTGAGCATAGGGTTAGTGATTAAACTGGCAAATTTTGTGCTTTGTGTATTGTGCAATGATTTAAAACATAAAATAAAATACATTCTTCTTAAAAAATAATTGGGATTAGAAAAATCAATTTTGCAGAATTTCATAAAATGGCATAAAATTAATTTGATGTCTTACACTAAATGAATCCTTTATATATTTTTAAATAAACTCAAGGAAACTGATAATAGCTTAGTTATAGAAATTCCCAACATACAACTCTGTGCCAGCATAAATATCAACATAAAACCAAATCTATCACCATAAACTTAAAATTAATTGAATCAACTGATCCCTTGTTTAAAAATTAACAACTATTTATTTCTATTCTGGAACTGTTTCCTGTTCAGTGTCCTCAGAACCCAGAGAACTGCATGGACATTGGCTTTGAGATGTGTCTTCAAGGATCTGAATAGTCCCTTACTTGGGCAGTCAGTGCCGAGCTAATTTTCAGTGAGGAGGGCATCTTAAGCTGTCACATACTCTATCAATATCTCACATCTATTTGCAGTTTGGACAACAACTATTCCAATAGGGAAGAGAACTGAAGTCAGATGTTGGCAAATCAATTTCTCTCCCGTATGTGTTGGCACCATGGCAGAAGTTTGTGGCATGACTGCATGTTTCAAGGAGAAACAAGACAAACATGTTTTAGCTGCTGTGTTCCTGTGTGAATAACATTAGCAGATGCAGACAATGAAGAGGGTGGCAGCACAGTCGCATAATCATGCCAAGACTGAAGCACTTATGACCAACCAAGAGTCTGCTGAGGATGAAGAGCAGGCCGGTCTCTGAACCTGGTGACTTCACCAGGTGGCATGGGAAATGCGGGCAGGGTTCCCATACTCACAAGGGAACTGAAAGATCAGGGAACTTGTGCGAGGGACAGGCACCCACCAAGAATCAGTGGACACCCTAACATGATGTACTACTTCAAAACCCAGGCTCTGAGCGCTTCAGGGTTTAAGAAAATAGGGACATTATTTCCCACTCACATCCGATGCAGTGGAAATGAGGTTCTCCTCAGTGGAATGAGCTGACTAAGAAATAAGAGCTAAGAGGAAAAAAAACCACAGAACACAGTTTCAAAAGTGGGGGCAGGACAGGCAAGCTGATCAGACAAATCGAGCTTCTGACAAAAATGGAGCCCGTGCCTGCTTTACTTAGGAAACATCAAAGGCCTTCCATAGTATGTTCTTCACCAAAATAAAAGTAAAGGTGGGCTGCTCAGTTCCTAATGGACTACGCCCTCTGGTACTACTATGAGGGACCTTGCTAGCAGAGCAGAGGGGGAGTTCACATGCACTGGGTAATCTATTGCCACGGGAGAGCCATGGAAAGTGCCCAGTGCCAGGCCTGTCCTTCCCTGGCTTCCATGCCCAAAGGAGGTCCTTTTGTATTTCATGGATGACTTCCCACAATTATTGATTGTTGGGAGAATGATGAAAAAATTTCAAGCAAGTGAAAATTTTCTATTCCTTATAAATACCTAGGGCTTGATCTATAAAACAAATAAAAAGGCAAGAAAATGTGAGTACAAAAATACTTCAAGAGAACAGAAAATCTCATTAACCCTAAAAGAAAAATTACTCTGAATTTATTATTATGCTGAGGTGGGAGTAAAAACTTCACACTTGTCAACCTCAGATCCAAATTCATACTGGTTGGTTTCCAAGGTTTCAGCAAACCTCCACATGTGTGAAAAAGTATATGTATGTGCTTTTTTGTGTGTGGTTCATGAACAGTGTATGATATGTTTGTGTGTTGTGTAAGGAGATGGGGGTGATAGGTATATGGTATGTGTGTATGATGTGTGTGTCTGTGTGTGAAATTGTGTGCAATGTGTGGAGTGTGTGTTGTGTGAGGAGGTGTGTCTGGTTATGGATATGCTGTGGGAGGGTTGATGTGTGTGGTGTGTAAGTCTGTGTATACTATGTGTGCAGTGTATGGTGTGTGGAGGTGTATGCAGTGTGTCTGTGTGTGCATGTTCGTGTGTGTGTGTGTGTGTGTGTGTGTGAAGTTCTGGAGAAAGTTTCTGGCAGGTCTCAGACAGCTCTAAGTCACGCTGAATTGCACAAGCATTCCTGGAACGTGTGATGAATCTGGAAGATTTTGTGATTGCAGTTTCTGGTGAACTCGAAAACCATTTCTGGGTACATGTTCAAGGAATATGTTCAGGATCAAAAAGCAAACATAGCTCTCTGTCAACAAAATTTTATTGGAGGGAAGTTGGAAATGGCTCTGTGAGTGAAAACAAGCAAGTTGTGAGCTAAACAAACACCACATTCTGGGGACAGCTTGCTTCTTGCTGCCCAACCCACAGCTGTAGTAAGGTTAGTTTCTTTGGTTTTGAGCAACAACCCACACCCTTTTCCCAGTGCCTGGGAATGGCCACGGTCCTGCTTGAGCTCAAGCCCACAGGGAAACCATGCCACTGGCCAGGTAACAGAGCAGTCAAGACAAGAGAAAAAGGAGGGGACCTGGAGCAATGCCAGAGCTCATCATTTGTACATTCCTATTTCTTGATCGAGAGGACTCTTGCAATCAATCTCTTCAAGGCTTCCTTTACCTCTTGGTTCCTGAATGTATAGATGAGAGGGTTCAGCAGGGGCACAATGACTTCGTAGAAGAGGGACACCATCTTCCCCTGGTCCTTGGAGCTGGGTGAAGGGGGCTGCAGGTACATGCAAATAGCTGTTCCATAAAAAAGTGACACCACTATTAGGTGGGAACCACATGTCCCAAATGCTCTCTGTTGACCTTCAGCAGATCAGATTCTGAAGACTGTGTGAGCAATAAAGGCATATGATAAGAGAATGAGCGTCGGGGGCAAGATGGAACAGCACACTCACAAAGAACGGCTAGTCTTGTTTGCTGTGATATCAACACAGGACAGCTTGGGCAGTACAGGGACCTCATAGAGAAAGTGATCAGTTGCACAGGGGCCACCAAGTGGCAGGTGGAGAGTGGGTGTGGACAGCCACAGAGTTACCACAGCCCATTAACCCAGGAGGCAGCTGCAGGCCCATGGCACTTGATGATAGAGTGACAGAGCAGCTGGCAGACAGCTGCAAACCTGGCAAAGGACGCAATGGCCAGCAGGACGCGTTCAGTCGCCCCCCAAGGCCAGAAACATGACAAGCTGGGCCACACAGCCAGGGTAGGTGATGACTTTGCTGGCACTGCACAGATTCACCAGCATCTGTGGAACAGTGCACGTGGTATCACAAAGGTCTAGGAGGGACAGGCTGGTGAGAAAGAAGTACATGGAAGTACAGAGTTTGGAGTCCAGGTGCCAACTCCAGAATGACGCCCAGATTGCCACAGGCGGTCAGGATGTAAGAAATTGGGAAAAACACAAGCAATGGGAGCTCCAGCCTGGATGGTAAGAGAAGCCCTACAGAATGAGTCCTCCACCGCAGTCCCATTGGCCCAAGTCATGACCGGTGCTACAACTTCCAGTGTCCAGTGTCCGGAAACACAGACAGCAGGGAGTCAACTTACGTTGTGGGGAATCACTCCAAACGCATGCACCTTTAGGTCCTGATGCCCCACCAGGATTTGAAAGATCACTGTAGTCTGGTGCAGTAGTGCCATGACTTGTTACTAGGGCACGTCCCTGGCTGGGATAACAAGGAGGCATCACCCACAGGGTTGAGTTACACTCACCTATTCCTTTGTAATCCTACCCCTTTGCCCTTTTTGGGATAGAATGTTCCATTGAAACTCCCTTTGTCTGCTCTGATTTTGATCCCCACTCAGCAAATGGGATGGGTGTGACCTTCCTAGATGTCAGTCAACCTGCTGACAGTAGACATCAGGAAGCTAGACTCAACCCCCTGAAACCTGACCCTTGCCTCATTTGAATGGCTTCTTCCCAGTGAAAGGGTCCAGCAAGTGCTCCTCATCCTTTTTTTGCCTGCTTGCCCCTTTTGGGTAGCTGAGGCTGAGGAGCAGTCCCTGAACCCAAAGAAAAGGTACTTTCTGTGTCTATGTCTTTTTTTAGCTTAAATTCACTCGGAAGACCCTGACTGGTTATGTTATGTGACATGACATTACACATATGTAGTAACTGCTCAAATCACAATCATCTGACTGAAGATTTACAGAACTGATAGGGCTCGTAACATGAAAAATGTAAGTTGAAAAGTTCATAATTATCTAAATGTTTCTAAAATTTAATGTCTCTATATCATCAACAGTGAAAGCCAAACTTAAAAAGTAAAATTCCTGATTCGATCCATTTTGTGTGATTTGCTCTTTGATTCTCCACCATTTGGCTCACCTCTGTGCACATGGCTTCCCTAGGTTTCTGTGAACAGAACGTGGCCGTCACTCCTACCATATCAGCTTGTTGCTGTTATTCTCTCAATATCAGGGACATCACCTTGTCCTCTGAAACAGACCTATGAAAATGGTGCACATAGGTTCTAGCAAGATACCAGACACACTTCAAAGAAACAAGTTTGACTTTCAGGACCTCATACAATCAGAATAAAAAATAACATGGCATTTGGAGCCAGAGAAGTGAGGGCTCAAGTGCAATACAGAAGTCACTAGTTTTATCATCTGGAACGTTTCTTACTCCGCATCTGCTACAGGCCAGTTTACTTTTTCCTAGATGGGTACCCTGATGCAGGTGATGGATTAAGGCACGGCCGATTTGTTCAGGTAAGTAAAGTCTACCATTGGGGTGAGTGGTCCAGCCTTCTGAATCTCTGTCAGCTTCTGGTAGCATTCCTTCAGGGACCATGGGAAGTATTGTTAATGGCCCCACTGGTCTTAGGGATGCTTTCTTCACTGTCTGGTCCGCAAAATTATTGCCTTGAGCTTCTAGAGTGTTTCCTTCTTGGTGGGCCTTATAATGAATGATCGCAACTCTTGCTGGCAGCCAAATGGCTTCAAGAAGAGCCAGTATCTCAGGGATATTTTTGATAGTTTTTCCTCCTGAGGTTAACAGGCCTCTTTCTTTATAAATTGCTCTGTGTATGTGGGTGATAGCGAAAGGTACCGGCTATCTGTGCAGATGTTGACAATTTTATTTCTTCCAAACTGTAAGGCCTGAGTTAAGGCAATCAGTTCAGCTTTTGGGGCTGAGGTCCCATGTCCCAGCACCTGGGCCCAGATCACTTTGTCTTTTGCCCCCCACACTGGGCCTGGAGCAACCCTGCAGCACAGTCCCTGAAGGAAGCAGTGTCTTCCACCTCCAAGCACCCAGTGCAGGGGTGGCACACCTCCACTCCCCACACAGTGCCTCCTCTCAGAGGCCTTTCCCCTGGGGTCTTTCCCCTGGGGTCTTTGGTGAAGCCTTCCTCATGTGTTGTGGCCAGGACTTCCTGACTCAGGGCGGAGGAAGACAAACTTGAGACTTCTCTTCACACTCAGTGCCAGAAGGTGTCCAGTCCTGGCCTTCTGTCCTCTCCCTGCCTCCACTTCTGGGTCCCTAAACCTGTGGGAGCCTTTCCTTTGGGGCTTCAGTGGTAAGAAGCTTCCCCAGCTGTGCTGATCCAGGAAAGTGGGCCTGGGCCCTTTGTGCAGTTGTTGTAAGTGCAAAATGAAGGGTACAGACCTCAACAGATTCGGGGAAGCTATTAATTGTTCTTGGCCATGGGGACTCATTTTCTGGATGCAAAAATGTCCATCAGTTACAGAGGGAATTTTGGTTTCATAGGGTACAATTAGGGTGGTTTCATCATTGGAACTTGTGGGTGTGCAGTTTGGACAGTCAGGGGCTAGTTATGTAGGTTAAAACTTTTAACTCTGGAAGGCAGCTGTAAAAGGTTGAGACTCATTTTTACTTGGAGAGATAGGAGTCCAGATGGTGAAGGGTAAGTATTTCTTTTTCTGGAATTTATTGTCTCCCAGGGTTTCAGTATCCTCCTCCTTCCTCAGGGCCCATTGTTCAGTATTTACTGTGTGTCCTTCAGTACTAATCTGCAATGGGGGAAGGTCAAGGTCCAGAGCCTAACATTCAGTATCCTCCTCCTTCCTCAGGGCCCATTGCTACTAGAAAATGATTTACCGGAAGGCTAATGCTTGGCTAGTTTTCTCTCCCTTCTCCTGAGCTGCATTGTCTCTTCGCTTTGGGGATTGTTTTGTAGGATTATTATTTCCCATAACTCTTCAGTTGGGCTACTGCACATCCCACCTAAGTGCCTAGAGACTTAGGCCAACCTCACAACTAGCTGCTCCAGCAGCTAGCCAGAGTCCACAGAGCCTCACGCAGAGAACACAGCCAATCTTAGAAACATTTTGTCTCACCTAACAAGTGAGAAATAGTACTTTGGTGTTATTTTTGTCTGCTCTTATCTGTCAGCGCATTTAGATGTTCACATGTTGGAAAACTATGATTATCTGGCTTGTGAGCTGTCTGTGTCTCCATGTATTTATGTGGCCATTGGCCTTCCTCCTTTAGGCTTCATGGCCTCACCTTTTTTTAGAGCCCTAGTCCACTTGGAATTTATTGCTGTTTTGGGTTTTAACTTTTTAGTGGTGACCTACATATTATCACACTTTTAAATAAACCCATCTTTACCCAGCACCTTGGGCTGCCATCTTGGTCATACACTTAAATGCCGTCTATACCTGGGTCTAGTTCTTGGCTTTCTGTTTTAATCATGCATCAATTCCATGCTGTTGTAATGATAGAGCTTTAAGATACTGATGGCTGATAGGGCCAGTGCCCCCTCATAGTGATACCGTATAAGGAACATAGCTGGATGACGGGTATTCCAATATGTTCCCACAGCATGCTAAACATTGGAATACACAGCTGGGGGTAACCAGAAATACCCATGGGAGTAACTCAACACACCCATGGGTGAAACGAATGAATATTGAGCTCAGCGCCAATATAAACTGAAAGCAGGAGACCACCCGTGGCAGCATTTGAGGATGCCCTGATGAGACTGAACACCCCAACATTCACTCATCTGAATTGGCTGGAAGGAACACTATAGCAATGAGCAAAGGTGTGATTTATGAAGTCGAGGGGGAGAATAAAGAATGGCCACATGCTTCTGCCCTTTTCGATGCTTTATTCACTCATATCGTTCAACACAATTTCGCTCTATAGGTTCTTTTTTTAAATTTTTAAAATTTGTTTTAATTAGTTATATAGGACAGTAGAAGGCATTTATGCATTGTGATATATCATACATAGATGGGATATAATTTCTCATTTTTCTAAATGTACATGTTGCAGAATTATATTGGTCATGTAGTCACATATATATGTACAGTAATAATGTCTATTTTATTCTACTATCTTTCCCAACCCCACATGCCCTCTCTCCCCTCCCTTCACTTCCCTCTACCTATTCTAAGGTAACGCTATTTTTCACTAGTGCCCTCCCCACCTTATTATCCCACAAAAATGAAGGTTGAATGTTTTCACTCTACAGGTTCTTGATCAAGAAAATGACAATCTTTAATCAGAACCGTGACTCCATTTATGAAATAAAGCTTTTGTTCATGAAGTTTGCATCTGGCCTGGTCTCTTTGTGCTAATGAATTCAGTATGCACTAGTTTCTGGCCAGCACTTCCTGTAATGGTCTTTATCTCTCCCATATTCTTGTATTGCAAAAATGCTACATTTGCAAACTGGCTTATGCAGACCAGGAACTGTTCTCAGTACATTCATGCATTAGTTCATCTAAGCATCAGAAGAGTCTTTGATACTGGCATTATTATTATCCACATGTTTAAGCAAGGAAATTGGGGTTCAGAGATGTTAGATCTGTGGTTGAGGTGGGCTTCCATTCATTCAAGGAAGTCCGGGGTTGTAAACACTGTCCCTTCTGTAAGTGCATGGCTCACAAATGATGGAGGCCGGAAATGGGAAGTAAACCTCAGATCAGCAAGCTTTCCTTTATTCTACAGCAAAGTCATTCCATCAGACAAGGGAGGGCTCATTTTCTGGGTAAGGGAAATGACCCCTGGGTTACAGAAGGAGTCTGGGTTTTATAGTTTACAATGAGAATGACTTAATCATTGGAGACTGCGGACTTGCAGTTTGGACAGTCAGGGACCTAGCTATGCTGGTTAAATTTTTAACTCAGGAAGGTAGTCGTAAAACATTTGAAACTCCTTGTCACTGGGAGAAGCTCACAATGCATGTTCACTGCTTATCTTCCTTCTTCTAGGACCCATTGTTACCTAGATCTTCACTACCTGCTTTTCTCCTTCCAGGACTCATCTGCAATGAGGAAGGGAAAGTCCAGGGCCCATATCTTCAGTATTTGCCTCCTTTAGGACCATTGGGTTTGGGAAGGGATGAAAGTTTGCTTTTTCCCTCAGAGCACATTGTTAATGTTTGGCTAACTCCCCCTCTCTCCTCCTGAGCCACACTGTCCATCCATTTTCTAGGGGAGCTATATTTTAGGAATATTATTTTTCATGACCCTTCACCTTCTCTCTGTTAACCTCAAGGTTAACTTTACTTTGACACAGAGTTATCAGCTCTGGGTGAGACAGTGGCTCAGAGCAGCAGAGCATCCCTGGAATGCTCTGGGTGTAAGTACATGGAACTGTACATAGTTCCACAGGGCCAAGGTAGGAACTTGCAGTCTCTAGAAAAAGTCACCAAGGACAAACTTCAGAACTTGACCTTTCCTGTTGCAGGGCCTGACTGCCTATTTTCAGATACGGGCAATTAGGGTGATGGGAGCCAAATTAACTTTGTGGAGCTTATGCAACCAAGTAGTGAGGGGGGTTTTGTGATCGTCCCCCTAGAAACTGTGTAGGCATGACTCATTATAGTGTGAAGCTTCTACCTGTCCTTGAGTCCTAAGCTACTCTGCTCCACAGCTACAAAAGGTACAGCTGAACCAGAAGGGCTGTGTGGAGTGCTGCCAGGGTTAATTCAGCACGTTCCGAAGAAGAGCTACGCCTGCCACTGTGAACCACACTGAGCAAGAGTGCTGCTTGGGAACTGTTGGTGAGGATTTCAGCATGTGGGAACTATCTGTGAAGACAACCAGGTTGATGAGTTGCACAAGGCCTCAGTGAGACCCCTGAGGGATTCCTGTTAGAAAACTTGCAGGATAGTCCGACGCACGCTGGAACCATCGTAGAGGAAAAGGGAAGGGGTTTATTGAATTCCCAAAAGAAACACGTGGGGGGATGGGGATGAACCGTGGGGACGAACGGGAGCCGGAGCGAGCGGGAGCAGAGCAGGAACAGAGAGCGGCAGGAACAGTCCAGGGCTGGCTTTAAATAGAGTAGGGGTCATAAAACCCCCTTGGAGTGAGTCCTTGCCCTGTAGGCTATCAGAGGTCAGGGGGGGTAGTGGACAGGGCATTTGCTGGTCAGGTTTTCTGGTCACGCTGAGGATCTTGGGAGGTGTAGTTTTTAACAAAGCACCTGGGGAGGTGTGGCCTCCTGCCTGGAATCCAACAATTCCACTGCTGGTTTTTAGTGTGTAGTGAGAGTGTGTCTACAGAGCCAGCAAGGCATGAAAGACCCATTTGACTGCATTTGGGGCATCATGCTTTTAGGGTGACCCATGCATCTGCTAGTGGTTTTCTATTTGACAAAGAAAGCACCTCCACACCAGGATCACAGGGATAGGGTGACTGGAGCCCATGCCTGGCTCCTTTCACCTCCCTCTCATCACAAAACAACCTTAACTAGATGTTATCTTGTACTCTTATCCTGAAATAAAATTTAGATGCTTAAGCATTGTAATTTTGCATCTGATGAATCTTCTTTAAGAACAGCATCCTGTCAGTGTACACAATGTTGGTTTTAAAATGGAAAGTAGAGGAACTTTTGGGATGAGCTTATAAGGGAACACTTCTTAGAGAAGTGAATTTTCCACTGAATACTTAAAAGCTGATATTTACTTTAAAAAACACTTACAGAATATTGCTGTCTTCTTGATAGTCTGCAATAAACTTTCACATATTATGTATTATTTAATAAATATGATAAAAATGAGAGCAAGAGAAAGGAAGAAAGAGCACAAGGGAACATTTTAGCTGAAATGATCACTATTAAGGGAAAGGAAAGAGAAGTTGTGTACTTTTAAGTCAAAGAGAAAAAGATTGAATTATACAACGGGTCCCATTTAAATCTGCCTTACTATGCTCCCTTCAAGAATTAAGGTAACAGTTTGTCTATTTCATTGTTCTCACATGTTAAGAGACAGTGATAAAACAGAAATTTCTTCTTCCCATTGCACACTGAAAAGAGTGTGCACAGATTCCTGCCAGGTAGCTCCTCCCTACCAGCATCTGCAGACCAGCCTTGGCTTCCTCCCCAGTGCTGAAGACCGGCTTCAGCGGTAAGGAAAGGGTTTCTCCTCTCAGTGCTGGTGAAAAAGTGTTGGAGAACAGAGGGGAGGGGGGCACGGCGGCAGAAACTAGCACACAGACACGCGAGTCAGGCTGCTAAAATCTTCTGCATTTACTTCCTTTTTTGCAAGCAATAAAAGTATATATTTTTGGCAGTATGCATTCTTTTGTGGTTACAAAAACAGTTACAAGACCCAGGGAAATATCAATCTCTGTGGAATAGATTCCTAGACTTTGCTATTTTTTTCTAACATGTCAAGGTCTTGTCTAGACAAGAACCATATACATGCTGTTTTGAAATTCCCTACAATCATGCTTATCTGACCTAGTCTGGGTCCAACTCAAACTTATGAATCTCCTGAAACCATTCCTCCACGCATCTGCTAAGCTAGCTAATAGAAGTTAATTTTTCTGTGTGGTTTCAAAGCACCATTGTCTCTTTATAATAGTCTTTTTTGAACCCAAGCGCAGAGAAAAGGGAAACATAGCCAAATGTTAGCTCTGAAGGACGTTTACTCTAAGGGATTTCTTTACATCTATTTAAAACTACCCTGAAAGTAAAAGAAGCCTTTTTCAGTGACAAAAGGGCTCTTAAAGTTTTTTCTTGCTGCAAGTAATTATAACAAAGGAGGTTAAGTGGCAAGCATTTATCAAGCTGCCTTTTAACTAAAGTTAGCTATATGAGTACAAATTTAGAAAATGTTATTATGTTTCCAGCTTAGATTCCAATAAAATCATATATTTCCAAAATTAGTCTTATTCAAATTAATTGAAATAGCGACACCTGGCGGCCACACATATGAACAGAAAAGATATATTTAGACAGGAGACAGTGGGAACATACATAGATAGGGTTAACTCCTTCAATGCTACGTTTCAATGAACATCTATCCAGTAAGGGGGGGGGGTTGCCGTTGCTTTTACCCCCTTATCTTACAAAAAGAAAACGCCTTGCTCACTCTGTCATATAGATGATGCCACACCCCAGCATCTGCAGACAAGCCTTGGCTTCCCTCTTCCTGCCAGAACTCTGGTACCAACTTAAAGTCACATGGGCCCCTTGAGCCTAGAACTTGCTCCCTTTTGCCAGGTCCAATCATCACTCCTGAGTGTACTTGTTCTTCTGGCATTTACAGCCCAGGACTGGGCTGTCTTCTCCCTTTCAATTTACAAACATGTTATCATCTTTCTCATCTGAAAAGTAATTCTCTACACTTCCACTCACCACCGAGGACCCTTTCCTTCCTCTCTACTATGCAGTCACGTACACTCCTGTCCCCACCCCAGAAGCCCCTCTCAGGCTCACTTCAGGCAGAACTCACCCAGTGCCCTCCCTGCAGGGTGAGCACAGGCCCTCATCACTGATCCTGTGGCTACTTGTCCTGTTAGCTGTACTTTGTGCAGGCGACCACTCTTTCCTTCCTGGAAACACTGTCTCTTCTTTCCCCCAGGATCACCCCTGCTCCTGATCCCCCTCAGTCCCTCCTTCCATTCCTCCCATTCCTCCCCATCTCCCTGACCTGAACATTGTGGTCACTCCTCCCTTGGCTGGGAATACTTCCCAGCTGTCTGCACTGGTGGTGTCCCTGTCACCCTCAGGTCTTTGAGGACTCGCTTTCCTGTACCTTCCCCAAAGCCCCCAACCCCATGGCCCTTCTGTCATGCTCATAACACCTACATGGATATTGCTGTAGAAGTCAATTTTCCTCCTTTTCATGGGAATACAAGCTCAAAGCGGCAATGATTTATTTAGTGTGTGTATAACTGCATATTCTGCTCCAGTACCTAGACTAATGGCTTGCACTAGCAGCTACCAGCAAATGCACATTTGCTGAATGGCTGACTGAGGAGGAAGAATATAAAATATGAAATAGGTGAACATAAAATATGAAATAGGTGAAAATTGTCTCCAGATCCCTTATACCACCTGTTGAGACAAGATAGAAAATCTGATGCTCTGACATGCAGCAGTTGTTATGCTATCCTTGCACAGCTCCTCATTTAAAATCACAGTGGGTACAAATTCCAAAGCACAGAAGCATGGGTAATATTTATTTTCTAGGAGGAACTTTAAGCAGCATGGCTAAGAGTTACACAACTGTGCACAGTGGACAGAATCCTGAAAATCATGTCCAAACCTCCATCACTTTAGGTAAAAGATAATCTGTAAGGTTAAGTTGTGGGTTATTAAAAGAACAAATCCATAAAGAACAAAAACAAAATATTTCTCCTATTCAATTCCCAAGAGAAGTTATACAATTAGAACACATTTAATTCATTCTTGATAAACTCTGTAAACTACTCTATGCACTAAGTAAAAAGGTGGCACTGGGTATGAAAATGTCCTTGAGGACCTAGTGACCTTGTCATGAGCTCTGACATCCATTATCCCTACAGCTTCTGTTAATTGTTCTGAAGATGGTAGAGAAGAAGGTGGTGAAACATGATCTTCATCAAGGAAAAGTAAAGCTTTTAAGAGAATTTGGAATCCCATAAGTGACTTCCAACATGGTACATCTACAGAGATTACACCCTGCCTCCTGATTACCTGCCCCACTCCAGTTGTCAACTTGAAAGTGATGCATGTCCAAACAGTATCCAGATGTGGTAAAAATTATTGACATAATTGTTCTCTGGAGATGGTTCTGAAGAAGTTTATTTACAAAGAAGTAGTATACATTTTATTTGTGTGCCAGTAGGATGCACACCAAGAATTTCTTTTTGCAGAAGGGATGGAAATGCTAAGCCAGGGGCCTACAAATTCAGAAGGCTAGCTGCACTTAAGGATCCCTTAATAAACATCATGGCCTACCATCCCATTCTAATTAGGTAATAAAGTAGGAAGAGTCAAATATGTTGTAATGTTCCCGCTCCTATGAAAATAGCAGAATATCCTCCATCATCAAGATAAATCAAAAGCCCATTCTCACAAACCCTAACAGATCCACATAAAATCTAACCCATCTAGACAAACTACAAGAGTTCATGTTCAAAAACAAGAAAATATGCAATTGTGTCTGGCAATGATGCTTTGAGGAAAATTTATTAGGCCTGTGGCATATTTTCTGGGACATCTAAGCAGACTTTCTTAAAACATTGAGGAAGTGTGCGTGAGGCGTCGCTCTTTCCTCTAGCTGCCAATGGTGCCACTGGCAACATGTTCAAACTCTGCCATCCTTATTCACTTGCAGAACTTTTAACATGTTTTTCCACATTGTGGGATGAGATTCCTCTAAATGATAGGTCAGGTCTGAATGTCCTTTGGATGGACATTTATTCATTTGACATGAACCATTTAAGTCAGTTTCCAATGTCAGTGGAATTCTGCTGTTAGCAGTGTTGGAGTTAAGAGACCAGGTGATGATCAGGATTCCTGTGTTTCCCAAACTCTTCTCATTCCTCCAGCCTTTACTGAGGTTAATCTGATAGCACATGGGGAAGGTAGAGGCAACATAATCTTCAAGCATTTCAAGCAAAAAACCCCATCACCTTCCCTTATTGCTAACAAGTAGTAATCAGAAATCCTCCCCTCAGCGAAAAGCGAAACCTCACAATTTTGCTCTGTGTCTCTTCTTCTTCATGTTCTATTGCTTCATAAAGTTGAACATACATGTCATTGAACTCAGTTATATGAGAGAGTTAAAATACACAGGACCCAGGATTCTCTGGTGTTGGAGGTGCTAAAGTTAAATGATTGGCCAACTTGTTTTGGCCCTCATTCAGGCATTTGGCACTGTAAAGGCACTGTTAGGGCACATTTAATTTTCTAGAAAAAGCACAAGTACTTCTTTTGAAATTCTTGTAGCTCTTTCTTGCCTTGTTGAGGACCTCCTGGGTAGAAGTCACTGTGACAGAACCTAGCACAGCCACCACATTCACTGCTGGTGTTTCCCACAAACAGATTCCTGTCTCACCCTGAGTCAAGCCCTTGAGGAGAACACTTGGCTTAGAGGAACTTAAGAGGGCACTGAGGTTGGTCCACTCTGGGGGAGCTGCATCACCTCAACCTCGCCAGGCCATTTCCAGTCTCATCAAGTGCCTCCTGGGTCTACATTGCCAGATGCCCATTCCTTGGCTAGGTCCAGCAACTTGTGTGGAGGGGTCCAAGGCGATCCCCGCCTCCCACCTTCTCTACTGCACTTGTGCATGCCCCTTCCCCAGCACCTTCTTCGCTGCCTCTTTCATGTCTTTGTTTCTCAAGGTGTAGATCAGGGGGTTCACACTGGGCGTGACGATCGTGTAGAACAGAGTGAGGAACTTGCCCTGGTCCTGGGAATAGGCATTCGCTGGCTGGAGGTACATGTAAATGATCGTGCCATAGAAGAGCGAGACGACAGCCAGGTGTGAGCTGCAGGTGTTGAGAGCCTTCCTGCGCCCAGCCACCGACCTGACGCGAAGCACAGCCCTCGCAATGTAGCCATAGGAGGTGAGGATGAGCAGCAATGGTGCCAGGATGATGAAGATGGCCAAGGCAAAGGCCAGCGCCTCGAGGGTCGTGGTGTCCACACAGGCCATGCCAATGAGCGCCGGCATCTCGCAGAGAAAGTGGTCCACCCTCCTGTGCCCACAGCGGGGCAGCAGCAACGTCTGGGGGGCCATGATGAGGGAATTGCCGAAGCCGCTTAGCCAGGCCGCCGAGGCCAGCTGCCCACAGAGGCGCGGGTGCATGATGACCGTGTAGTGCAGAGGCCTGCAGACCGCGGCGTAGCGGTCGTAGGCCATGACCGCCAGCAGCACGCACTCCACCCCTCCCAGGGCCAGGACGAAGTACAGCTGGACCGCACAGCCCACGTAGCTGATGGTCTTGTCGGGGCCCCACAGGTTGTAGAGCATCTGGGGGATGGAACCCGTGGTGAAGCACACGTCCAGGAAGGAGAGGTTGGCCAAGAAGAAGTACATGGGCGTGTGCAGCCGGGAGTCCAGGGCGGACAGCAGGATGATGGCCATGTTGCCCAGGAGCGTGAGCAGATAGAAGGTGAGCACCACCACGAAGAGGCCCAGCTCCAGGTGGGGGCGGTCGGAGAAGCCCACCAGGATGAAGCCCTCAGAAGAACTTGCGTTCTGCCTTCCCATCACCTGCCACCACCGTTGCCTGTCGGGAGAGAGACTCTGTGAGCATGCAGGCACAGGTCCTCTGGATGCAAGGAGCAGGAGGACTGGGGCAGCCCTCGGGAGTGTGGGGTGCTTGGCCCTGGAGCTCCACAGTATAGAAAAAAATTGGGTGCTTAATCCTTGTAAAATCATCACCTTTTGAAAGTAACTACCTACATCCTGCCAGAATGATGCAAAATGTTGGTATGTAAGTAATCACAGACAGGAGCTCTTCTGAGCCGACTGCGAGTGGTCAGTACTATGGACTACGCCGCGGTCTGCAGGCCTCTGCACTACACGGTCATCATGCACCCCCGCCTCTGTGGGCAGCTGGCCTCGGCGGCCTGGCTAAGCGGCTTCGGCAATTCCCTTGCTTTCTGTTTAATGTGAAAGTATCAAATTCTCCTAGTCATCTGTAACCCAGGGTAGGAGTACTAGCTTGTGTCACTGGACCAGAAAACCAGATTTGCCATCAGGTGGAATCTCATTCTAAATAGTGTGTCATCCTGAGAAGATTGGCATCACATCCAAATCCAACTTCAGAAAGAAGATTTTATCTACACCTGGATTCTCATCCTACTTGCTGAGCAGGACCTCAGTGCCCACATCAGACAAGCTGGTAACAAACACCTCCCATCAGGCTCCACAGCCCTCTCCCCAGCCTACCCCAGAGCTCTGTGGTGCATTGTGCGTCATACCATGGAGGTGTTTGCTAATGCTGGGACTGCTTCCCTGCAGAGAGGAAAGAAAGCAATTCCCAGGCCAACCCAGTGGGACTGATGCTCAGCATCTTCTGATAGCCCCTCCTTTATCAGGCTTTATTCTCTATTCCCAGGAGTCCTGCCTTGATCATTCATTTCTCTTTCCGGATACCTTTAGAGAACTAAAGGCCTTGTATTTTCTATGATCCTTTATACTCTCAGTTACCTGGCAGGGTTTTTTGTCTTAGGGTGAGGGTACAGTATAATGTAGGTCAACCAAAGGCAGAACCCCAATTACTAAAATTTTTGAATATTTTCCAAAACAGTTTAGTAAGGAGTAATTGGGTTCATTAAGTTTTGTAATCGGGTTGTGACTTTTATTTCTTATCTCTTGGGTACATTGGGGCACAAAGTGGGGTTCAAGTCCACTGCTCCAGGAATGCTTTGAAGGGTTAGATCACATGTGGTGTGTGTCCCCCAAAGGCTGTAAGACGTTGTGCATTAGAACTTCGACACTTACTAAAATTGAAGGATTGCCAAGGTCATCCTTGCAGAGGCTGCAACAAGCTTCTACAGGGGTGAAAAGTGGATTGATAGCATTGACAATATCTAAATGGGTAGAGAATGCTTTGATTTGATAACTAAGGGCCCGTCCATATTGTCTGGCTAATGTGTCAGGAAGGGCTTTCCCTTCATCTCCTGTAAATTGAAAATCCACAAAAATGGCATTATGTGATAGTTTAGGGGGAACATACAGGTATGTGCAAAGGGACCAGGAGGGCAGATGCCAAAGTGACAACAGCCAGTGCCTCTGGAGAGGAAACCAATCAGAGCCTGGGCCTTACACTGTTCTATTTCTTTAAAAATCACTAGAAGGAAGCACGACCATGGAGGAATAGTTGTTTATTCGGAGTGGCAGGGTATATGCATTGTGTCTATTAGTCTTTGTAAGTTTCTATGAGTTTTAAAATCTCAAAATATGAATGAAAAATAAAGTTATGAATTTCAAGCCACTTACATATTAGCACGGCTAATATTGTGTCCCTCTTATGAGTTACGTATAGTTACAGTCCACTTCACTTTTTCCTCAGCTGGGCCCAGGAGGCGGGCACTTTCACCCTTCAGCCGTGCTGGCCATGCTGCTGAGCCAGGAGGGTGACGGACCAAGCTGCCAGGATGCAGACCTGGCACATGGAGGCTGCTGCGTCCTGCAGCTTCACTCCACGTCAAGTGGGCAGCAGAGTGATCATACCAGAACTGCATGTAAGGAAACCAGCAAGTCGGAGTCTACAACTCAGGTCTTTTGATTTGTTGCACAAGATATAATAAGCGTCTTCCTGCTTATTAGTTGAATGAGGCAGGTGGGGAGCCTGTATGGCAAACAGGCAGACAGAAAACCACATTTTTACTCAGAAAATGAGGAATGCGGTCAAAACTTTCCTGCCAGGTGGTGTTAATACAGAGTGCATTAGGTGCTGTCTGTCAGAACATCAGTCACAGGAGGAGGTGCAGGAGGATTGGTTGACAGTGACCATCTTGTTCTGGAATGTTCCTATGACATGTTCCTATGACCATCTTGTTCTGGAATGTTCCTATGACATAGGAACGACCATCAGGCACACTGTAGAATAAAAATTAACTCTTTTCTTTCTTGATTCTTAAATCAACCAAGATTATCTGAGGAGGATTGTCCTCATAAGTTTTTCATTCTGACTAAGTTTTTCTGGTGGTTATGCCACCCACTCTGTCTGCCTTGCTCCTCTGGCCCATCACTGTGGTCCTTTACCAAGAGTCCCTCTGTAAGACCTGCATCCTGCCTTCGTGGGCTTTAAGAAACCCATGGCCAATCCTTTTGTGGGCCAAGAATATTATTATTTTAAGTGGTATGTGAATGTGTTTATCCTTGTTTGAGCTTAAAGAAGTGACTTCTAAACACAGTGGCTAGACAGTTCCTCACAAGGGCCACCACAGGACCTATTTAATGGTAGTGAGGCAGTTTACCACTTCTGGAATTTCAATGATCTCCATTGTTATGAAAAACAAGATGAACTGGTTCATGCTCTGTGACTTCTGGATCCTTGACCAGGTAATTTAAATCTCACAAGATTTTTTTTTTTTTTTTAGTGAATCAAATAATACTCCAATATTGGCTATTATCTGTTTAGCTTGCAAGGAGCTATACTGGGGGTTGGCTGCATCTAGTCTCAAGGTTAAGGCAGCTATGGGCACCTCAGATCTGCTCATCCTGTAGCCAGGGGCACGAGGCAACTGAAAAGCCCCAGATGCCCCAGATTCTCCATGATGAGGTTTAGCATCCCAGAGTTGCTCAACATGCATGATTGCTAAGAGTTCAATATTCAATATGTTCTGAAATGATAATAATTAGTATTTTTTATTCTTAAGATCTCCAAGTTCAGTATATTCCATTACTTTCTAAATTCATTTTTTGGGGGGAAGAACTCCAGCTTCCTCACAGAATTTATACATGATCTCTAAGATTCCATCAACCTATGAAAATAAAGTCCTCAGACATCTTGAGTATAAGATTTGGCATAATAAACTTTGTTCCCCTTGACTGGGCTGTAGGCCAAGGTTCTACAAGTCAGATCAGCTGGAGGCGTAGAGCCCTGGGTCATGGTGCTTCCTACACAGGACTGTTAACTCACCACATTTGACCGCACCTTCAGACATGCCATGTCTACAGCTCCTCCTCTTTCTCAAGAAGACACTTGAGCATCCAAGTGGAAAGACCAGAATGCAGGAAAGGACAGGAGAAAGATGGCATTTAGGAAATCTAGGAGGAGGGGGAAGACCAGGACCTGCAGGAATAGGCACAGGGAATTTAAGCCACTTGGTCTGCCATGGGGTGCCTGCAGGAGCCCCAGGTCACACCCCAGCACAGGAGCCAGAGAAAGAGGGAAGCAGTGCCTCTTTGCAGCACAGGGCACTTGCAGATCAAAGGACTCAGACTGACAGACAGAACTAGCTCTGGCACCAAAGCTGATTGGGCTGGCTGCTTCCTTTCCTGCCTCACTCTAGGGAGAACTTTCTTTTTTTTCCATTTCAAAAATCCTCTCAACTAATTATCTATAACAAGAACTGGGAGAGGGTGTGGTCTCAGAGGAGATGTCTGTTCCTAGCACACTTCCACAGGTTCACCCCAGAGAGGAGAGTCCAGATTTCCTCACCAGTGACTTCACCCTCAGCTGTGAGCAGCAAGCCCCAAGGCACAGAGTGGCTTCCACACTCCCTTCAGAATGCCTCCTGCAGTCACAGAAAGAAGCCACACGTGGCCTTGCTGAGTGGCTTTGTTGATCGTTCCGCCTCCTGTGGCAGAGCAGGGCTGACGTCTGTGGCCTTTGCCACTGTGTTTACTTGAAATTGCTTCCTATGCAGATCAACAATAATAAAGCTTAGCTGGAAAACTTTCTATTTTAAGACAGATATGGAGAGAAGGAAGGTGGATTAAAAAAGAAAAAGATTGATTTTGATATTCTAAATCATATACAAAAACTTGGTCAAAATATTAAAATAATTTCATCTCAATTTGCCTAATTTGGTATAAAATTATTAACATTATCTCAAGAAAGTCCATCTGACTGACAATGACTTTATCTAAGCATTAGAATAAATTAACTGGTTTGGATTAAAAAAGAATACCAGTGTGTACTGCTACTTCAGTTCACTTTACTACCTGTTAGTTACAAGGCAAACAGTATCTAAACAACTCTGTATCAAAAGCAAGTATTCTATGTTTAGCTGACGAAGACTTCTAAGGGAGAAAAATGGCATATTTCATCTTGGCAGCTAAAGATCTTGATTGCACACATGAGATACCACATAAATGTGCTTTGTACATTTTAAATATTATTTAAATTATAATAATAGTAATTACTGTTAATGATGTCCTATGGTCTACTAAAGGCAGTGACAATTTCTGGGTATTTTCATCAAGTAAAAACAAAGTATCTGGCCATTACCAGTCAAACCTACTTTAACTCCAAACATCTTTAAAGTCTTATCACACAACCTGGCCACCATGAATTATGGTGGGATGGGATGTATCAGCTAGAAACAATCATGATACAATGATTAAATACAAAGATGAGCAGTTGAGACCAATCAGTCCCAACTTTGATTCTCAGCTACCTTTTGGTCACAGTTGGATAAAGTTTCCTGGAGAGCTGACTGTGGCACATGGCCTCAGGGATTAGTGTGTCCTGTCATTTCCGAGGCCACCATTTTCATATGGAAACTTGGTAGAAATAGCTAGAGAATTACATGATCTCACAAACTTCCTACCTGAGGAATGAGTCCATATAAGGAGGTTAACTCTGAGAAGCATATGAACCTATTGCCAAAGAAGGAAATTCAGAAACAAGCTTCATTTCCTTTCCATCTCTCTTCTGCCCCTGTGCTCACTTGCCCACCCTCCCTCAACCATCAGAAATGCTTAAATTTGTAGCTCATGGGAATGTCACAGCAGCAGAAAGTGCTTTTCTATGAGATAAAGTAACACAGCCCAAGGATTACAAATGACTACAGGATGGCTTCCCTGCACGCTACCCAGACTTCACACACTACAGGACAAGACCAGAGGCTGACTACAGAAGAGTCTGCCTCAGGCATCTTTCACACCCAGTGCAATTACATCCAAGCTGATGCTCTTGCATTGCAACTTAAGCTAATTACTATACTGCAGCTTTCGTGGAAATGAAGGAATTATTTATAATATTGTATGTATTCATAAAGTATTATGTAAAAGATCTACCACTTCTTTGAATTTTATTTTCTAAACCTGCTTTTCATAATTTTCATCTCTGTGATCTGTTCAGCCTCCAAATTTTAACACACCAGTTTTCTTTGGTCACCTCTTTCCCTGAATACGCATGCTCATCAAGTCTGTGCATCCACCAAGATGTCTGTCTCCTGTCTCTGACTTTCCAACTTCTGTTTCATTTCCCTTTCTCTCCACCTGGCCTGCTTCCTCATTAACTTCTGTCCACTTGCTTTATGGGTCCATTAATTTGTTAATGCTTTGTGTCTCACTACTCCTAGTCACCTCCACTTTGCTACCAGAGGGTCTTTTCTGAAATGCAGGTGTTCTTATGCCCCTTTGCAAAGTCCCAAGATGGAAACCCCTGTTGCCCAGAGAAGCACACAAACATTTTTATACTGATAATAGTTCTGGCCAGCACAATTCACAGCTCTATCTAATGAGCTCTTATTTATTTTATGCTCCCACTGCTTTAAACTACTGTTTCTGTAAACAATGAAACATTGAATCATCTCTGGAAAATAACTGGAACGGCTCAAACACCAGCCCAGAAACAATCACTTCAGGCAGAAGAATTGAAAGGTCTCTCACTCAGGAGGCTGAGGCAGGAGAATGGTGAGTTCCAGGCCAGCCTTGACAACATGGGCAGACCCTGTCTTAAAGCAAGAATGAATTAAGACACACAAAAACAAAAACAAAACAAAGTTAGAAATCCTCGTTACTATCACTGGGGAGAAAAATCACTTTGAAGAATTGTTGTGTTGTGAAAGTTAAATGACCCTAAAAGCATGATCCATAAAAGGAAAGGAAATCAATAAATTGACCTTATTTAAAAATGAAAGCCTAGTGTGGTGGTGCAGCCTATAATCCCAGCAGTTTGGGAGAGTGAGTGGGGAAGATTGCAAGTTCTAGGTCAGCCTCAGCAACTTAACAAGACCCTGTCTCAAAATAAAAAGGGCTGGGATATACCAGTGGTACAGTGCCCTTAGGTTCAATCCTTTGTATCAATAAATAAATAATAGTTGTTCTGTTAAAAGCATAAAATCCAGCTGTAGACTGGGAGGAAATATTTGCAAACCATATATCTGGCGAAAGTCTTATAATTAGAATCTATAAAGAACTCTCAAATTCAACAGAAAAAAAAACCACAAATAATTCAGTTAGAAAATGGGTAAAAATATGAACAGATATTTATCATGGAGAATATATTGACAGCAGTAAGTTCGTGAAAATATAGTCACCATCATTACCCATTAGGGAACCGCAAATTAAAATCACAATGAGAAGGCCATGGGTGCAGCGCAGTGGTAGAGCACTTGCCCAGACTGTGGGAGACTGTGGGTTCCATCCCAGCAACACACACACACACACACACACACCAAAAAAAAAAAAAAAAAAAAAATCATAATGAAATATCACTATGCAATTAGCAGGAGGTTAAAATTAAGAATACCAATAATACCAATTCCTGAAAAGAGTGAGAAGTGCTCTCTCACATCTGTTGGTGGAAATGTAAGCATACACCTGCCAAATGACCACATCTCTGAGCCTTTACCCAGAGAAGTGAGAATGCATGCTCACACAGCAGTCTAGACCGCACGGTTTTCCACACTCAGACGCAGCCTCTGCCCAAAGCCATTCAGTGGGGAAGCTGCATCCGTATCTTGAAACATGACTGGATCACACAAAGGAACAAACTGTGGATGTGTGCAGTGGCTTGGGTGGGTGTCAAAGGATCCTGCTGAGTGGAAGGATTAACCTCTAGAGCTAGTGTCCTGTGAGTGTCCCCACAATGACAAACTGGACTGAGTGAGCACATCAGCAGCTGCCAGGTTAGGGATGGGCACTGAGAGGGAAGGAGATGCCCTGCAGAGGGAAACCCCAGGGAGACTGTGGGGATGGAGTAATTGTGCACCTGGATGGTGGCAGCAGCTCACAAATCTGCACTGCAGAAAGCTGCATAGAACTACACACACACATACACACACACACACATGTACACACACATGCACCTTATTGGAGACAGGAACAGAAAGGACAGGAAGGAGGCGAGAGCCAACTCTCTGACACTGGAGATGGATTTGGAGGCCTAGGTATGAACTGTGGTTACACACTTACATATACCCACAAAAAGATGTAAAAATAAAAATGTGAGTGTGTACACATGAGTGTATTCATCATTAATGCTATAACAAAATGCGTTAAGATGGGGATAAAGAAAAAGCATTTAGCTCAAATTTGGGCAGATGAAAGTCCCAAGGGCATGGTACTAGGACTAGTGAGGCTCTGGCAGCATCTCGTGGGATCGTGTTGGAAGCACACGTCACAGAAAGATGAGGAAGCAAGACAGGAAGCCAGAGAGACCACAGAAAAGCCCTTCCACATCACCCTTCTGCAGAACCAACTGGGGCCCCCAGAACAGCATTTGCACCTTCCAAGGCGAAGCCCCGAGGACGCACAGCACTGTGGAGGGCTGGGATCCACCACACTGGGGACCAGCCTCCAGCCCATGGACCTCGGAAGGACAACACAGGGAACCCCAGCGGTAATCACACACATAATCATTTCTAAGATTCTTTTGCTGACAGAGCCTAGAGACAACCAGAAGTTGGGCAATGAACACTGGTGTCTGGATCTTGAATTTTAAGTCTATTCTCCAGTAAAAAGAACCAGAGACCCTCAGAGAAATTGACAGGGGTGGCAAAAGTACAAGATGGCTCTGAGCAGTTGGGGTGGCACAGAATATAGAGGAACTCAACATTAATGGGGACATATTAAAAGGACACAGGTGCCAAGTTGAAGATGCTCCCAAAGGCCAAAGTTGGGACAACATACGTAGCAACATAAATAATGACATGAATTAATCATAACCCATAGGACAAAGCACCACACAGACACAGGGTGCCTGCTCATCCTAAGCAAGTGATCATAAAGTACATCAAGGAGATGTGAAAATAGAGGGCCAACTAAAAGGGACCACCAAGGGACAAATCAAGGACAATTTTAACAGCAAGTTAAGTAACAGTAGTATTGGACTAGAACCAATATGATAAAACAAACATCCACGAGTCCATACTGACTTAAATAAATGACTAAACCAAGTGTGAATGAGGGAAAAGTAGCAGCTCTTTGTTTGTTTGGTACCAGAGATTGAGCCCAGGGAATCTCAACCACAAAGCCACTTCCCAGCCTTTTTTTTTTTTGTTTTTTTTTTTTTTTTTTTTTTTTTTTGTTTTACGGAAGCTTGCTAAATTATGTAGGGACTCACTAAGTTGCTGAGGCTGGCTTTTTTTACTTGTGATCCTCCTGCCTCAGCCCCCTGAGCTGCTGGAATTATAGGTGTGCACCACCATGCCCAGTGCAGCTGTTTTTTTACAGAATAATTTCCAATAATAAATGTAGAATAAATAACGAAACCAGGAATAGAAGTCAAAAGCATTGTTGCTGCAAGAGTCATTGATGAATCCCAAGTGGTGAACTTAAGAAATTAGGAGTTTACTTTCATAATCTTAAAGCACTCCTCCACAGTAATCACCACTTACCAAAGGGCAGCTGTGGAGAGCGTCCTGCCCAGGTGACAAAGTCAGCATCACACCGCTGTGGAACCATGGCTCATTCTCCACAGATGCAGGAAGAGGGCGCTCATCACCAATGCAACATTCAATTCCCGCCAGAGGCACACCCTGGATCTGCACTGGAAGGAATGAATCATCAGACAAACTGAAGGAGAGGGTATTTCTACAAAAGAGCAGGCTTTAAAATGTCAAGGTCCTGAAAGACAAAGGCACCTGGGGAACTGTCCCAGCTGCAGGACGTGAGGAGACAAGGGGACTAAATGCAATGTGAAGCCTGAAAGGGCACTAGAGGGCAGTGTGCAAAATTCTAATATTGTTTTCCTGACTTTAATTTCATGTGCCTTGACAATTGTGCTGACTATGTAAGATGTCAGCTTTAGGGAAATGAGTTGAGGGGTCTATGGGAGCTTCACGAGCTACTTTTGCAACTTCCTTGTAAGTCTAAAATTTTTTCAAAATAAAAGGCAAAGACACAAAAATTCCTCCAGAACAACTCCTTTAAAGAACGTTTAATTTAAATACAAAGCAAATATACATATATATGCCTACCATACATCTATAATCCATACCTCTTAGGAAAATTAAGAATGTAAGGTGTCTTTTAAAAACATTAACTCAACATGCTTGACCTCACTTTTTTCCTCAAAAAAGGCAACCTTGCTGCTTATACTCCATTTGTGTATGACATGTCCAATGCATTCCACGTTCAAGTACAACAAATTAGAACGAATTTTAAAAATAAAATAAAAGTAAAAGGTAACCTTGCTACAAACTCTGACAGCCTCTGTTGAAATCCCTCAATCAGGCTTGCACTGCCTCTGGGTGCACCCAGCCTCCTCAGACAGATGGAGCATCTCAGGGCTTCTTGCCTGTGAGGGCAAGAGCCAGAGAAGCTCACCTAGAGAAGGATGGGCTCCAGAGCTTCTCTGGCTCCAGCCACACAGAGAGCCCACATTTCCTATGAGCTGACCTGTCAAAGACAAGAGCACCGTGCTCAGATGGAGTGTGCTTCTCCTTCAAAATTGAAATTAGCATCCATGACCAATATCACTCCTCAACATGTACACTTAGAAAAATGAGAAATAACATCCCATCTATGTATGATATCCACAGTGCATAAGTGCATTCTGCTGTCATGTATAACTAATTAAAACAGATTTTTAAATTTTTTTTAAAAATTGAAATTAGCTCAATCCATCAGTCCCTCGTGGCAGCTCTAACAAATCGCCATAAACGTGGTGATGTGAAACATGTGCCTTCACAGTTCTGGAGATCAGAAATCCCAAACCCATTTCCGTGGGCTAGAATTAAGATGTCAGTGATGAGCTGCCAGGTGTCAAGGTGGTCAGTGGGTGACAAGCCAAGCTGAAAGTGACACAGTTTCTTCACTGAGGTGGTGTAAGCCAGTGGAAAAATAGTATGTTTCCCAACATTCCTCTGTCCCCGAGGAGCAGCATGGGGCAAAGTTCGGGTGGATAGATTTGGAGGGAGGAAGTTTTGATTGCAAGAATCCTGCACTTTCATGGGCCCAGAGACCCCCCAGGGGAGACAGGAAGGAAGGGCCAGGAGTGGACAATCTGCAACTCCAGCAGAGCGCCTTCACCAGGGCTGTCCTCTCCCCAGGGGCAGGCCTCCAGATAAATAGTAATGAAGTGCAGTCAGGCACTGGGCAAGGAGGGTTGGTCAGTGACACTGTAGACCTGAAGGTGGCTCTGCAGGACTGTAACAGGTAGTTGTTCAGTGACATTGGAGCTGTCATACTATAACAAACTCCCATGTTTGAGGTGAGGCTGGGGTGGGCAAAACTGCACTGTTGAGCAAAAGTGCAGCAGACAGCTGTGCAGCGGGTGCACACCCAAATTCTGCCAGTGCTGCTGGTGAGTGCCCTTACTGCAGTGCACTCCAACTGGTCTGTTAGAGCGCAGTCCATCTGCTCATTAAACAGAGTGGACTACAGAACAGTAGGCCATCTTTTGCAGGCAGCAACCTCCTGTATCTTGAGTTCACTGCATCTCTTTTTTGATGGGCCTGTACCGTTTATGATCTTCACACAAGGAATCACTGAGTGTCACATTTCTCAAAGTATCTCCTGTCCTTAAGGGACCCTGTCCTTAAGGGACTGTATATGAAAATGGCTGCTGGGGGCTGAGGGGACATGGCAGGCAGGGCTGAGTCCCTGACTTCACTTGCTCCAGGGACACACTGAACTAGCTGCAGTGAGTTTGTGGAGAGGGCAGCAAAGGCCTGTGGTCAGGAAGGTCACACAGGACTGTGGTCCAGAACTCCTCTCAGTCACCAGGACTCTTCCTGGAGGTTCCAGGGAGAGCCTGTCTCTGTGCTGGGTCTAGCGTCCAGGGTCCTGCATTCCTTGGTGTGTGGTCCCTGCTGCTGACCTCCACTCTCCTCGGGAAAGCCTTGTGCTCACACTGGACCTGCTTACAGCACCTGCCATGACCTCCCCATCTCCCTGCCTACTTAATCCTAACTACAAAGTCCTCTCACCGGGGACAGTGGCATAGACACAGGCTCTGGAAATTGGCATGTGGGTATCTCTGGGACACTGTTCTGCCTACCACACTCCTGAGAGGGAGAGGGAGGTGAAGATGCAGCACCTTGACTTGGCTTTGAAGGAGATACTTGACATACTCTGGAGCACGTACCTCCAGAAGTGTCCTGACTTGTACAAATGACCTTCCTCCATCGGTAAGGCCACAGGTTCTGACCCAGTCATCTAAGCAGTTGGCTATTTCCAGCTCAGTAGTTCCATTTAGCCTAGTGTCACTAGTACACGGAGCCAGGCTGAGATCCTGGCACATGGCAAGATGGTCCAGGGCACTGAAGCCAGCATCTGACAGGCAGTTGGTATAGATAGGTAAATCAAGTCAGGTCGGACCAAGAAAGCCAATTTTGAAAGAGTCCTGGGAAGTTGGAGACTGTCCCCTGAGGGATTGGAATGTTAATTCCTTCAGAGCCCTTCCTCCACCCTTATCAAGAACATGCCCCTGCCCCAACCTGTTGCCAAGGTAACCTGTCCCAGGAACTGCCCCTCCCTACAGGGAGCTATAACATTAATTAATGTGTCCTGGGCTGCTCCATCCTGCCCTTCCCCCTTCACCCATCTGCTTCTCACCTTTTGGCCATCCCACCCAGCATGCCTGAGCCTGGTCACTGGGCCTGGTCACCTAGGCAGGAAGGAGAGAGATAAGGGGAAGAGAGCAGGAGAGCAACAAAGGAAGCCCAGGACATATAAAAAGGGTAGACCTGCCTTGCTTCTTGGAATACCAGGATACCAGCAATGGTCCCTTTATCCCTCCAGGGAGAAGTCTATGTTACCCCTTTTAACTAAACCCTGCTTTATATCCTTCTTTCCGCGTGCTTCTCTAATGTTCAGACTTCAACATTTGGGGGAGCAGAACTCATCACTGACAACTGGCAATATCAGCACTGCCATCTAAGTTAGGGCATGGAGCTTGGGAGCTGACAAAGCCCTGAGGAATCTGTGTGAAATATTTATCCCCTTTTGGTGTATTGCTTTTTGAAATAAATTTAAAAGGGATAGCCACATTAATATATTCATTCCAGGAACCAGAGTTTAGATTAACCCTTAAGATGTAAGAGGACTGTAACTCTGAGGTCAGTTGCAATTCAAATGGCCTTCTAATAGGGTGCATCAGCATGCATTTCATCTAACAGATTCACTTGTCTTATGCACAGGCCAAAGAGATAATGCAACTGGGAGCTAGTGCCTCTGTCAAGTCTTTCATAGAAGCATTACTCGCTGAAGTTTTCCCTGGAGCAAGTAACCACCAAGAGTGCAGATTTGTGGCAGTCAGATGATGCATGGAGTTTTCATGTGTGTTCTTTCTATGTGGCCCCAAAATGGCCATCATTCTAGTCTGTGGCACTTTTCCTACTCCTGACTTTCTCCTTTCCCTTTGCTAAGCATCTCACTGCAGGTAGGGCCTAAGCTGATTGGATATTTGGGCCACCATACCAGAGAGGCTGTCATCTCTCACAGTACTTGTGTGTCCTTGAGGTCTTTCCACTGAGATACTGTATTTACCAGTGTCCATCCTCTGGGGTAGCTATGAACAGTGAACTTTTACTCCTCATACCATAAGAATGTTGAAAACCCTGCTATATTTTCAGAGTCTTTGGGCATAGTGTTTAGATTTCCTTTCCTACTTTATTTAAAGACTCGTTAAACACCAAGCAGAAAACTGCTTTGTGTCTGCCCTCAATGCAATTTCGTCACTTGTGTTCTACAATACTTATGGGTTTTTTTTTTTCTTCTTTTTTACTTTATTCCTTACTAGGGGTTGTTTTACCAGCTGCTCACCAGAATAATCACTTTTATTTTTGCATGCATAATCAGCAAATTCCCACAGTATTAAGCAACTGCAGTTCAATATCCAAGTTGAAGAAAATCACACATCCACAATGGGGCTCAGGCAAGATGCCCACAGCATCCCTGTTAATCACCACCCAAGCAGGGAACGACTAGGAGACACATCAGAGAGGCACTGGAAAGCCATTGTCAGAGCATTGATACAGTATTCATACAGTGGAATACTACTTAGTAATGAAAGGAAAAGATATCAGGTCTCACAATAATATGGAAGAATTTCAAAAGCATTATGCTCAGTTGAAAGTGCAGGTGAAAAGTTACATGCTATCTGATTTCACATGTAAGCAGTTTCAGGGCAATGGAAGAGTGTGCATGGCTTGCACCAAGTACCTGGAATGTGTGAGGGTGTCAGGGCTCAAGTGAGGTGGCCTGCATGATACGGAGATTGACTACAAGAGGAATGCAGAAATGAGTATTGGTGAGCCAGGTTTCTTCCACGTGGGAAGAAAGGCAGGAGACGTGCATAAACCCTATTGACTGGGTTAGAACTGAATGTATCATTTGGAACTCCTGTATTTACTGTATATAGATGTGTTAATTAGCTTTCCATTGCTGAGAGAAAATACTTGATAAAAAGATCAAGGGGGAAGGACTTATACTGGCTCAGTCTCTAAGGGTTAGTCCACAGCCATTTGGCCCTCTTGCTCTGGCCCTGTGGTGAGGCAACACAGCTTGGTGGGAGGGCCTGGTGGAGCCAGCTGCTCACCTCCTGAGGAGGGGGAAGCAAAAGAGAGAGAGAGAATGCAAAGGGCCAGGGACAAGAGCTCTCTCCAGGGCACTGCCTAGGGACACACTTCCTCCAACTAGGCCCACCTCCTCCAGAATCTGCCACCACCTAGTACTCCCTTCCGTTAAGGCCCCATCAAGGCATGAAGCCACTGATGTGGTCAGAACCTCATGGTCCAGGCCCCTCCTAAAGCCCCGCCCCTATTCGTGGCTGCACACAGCACCAGCCTGCAACACCTGAACTCTGAGAAGCTTCCCAGGTCCAACCGTGACTGTAGGTGAAGGGGCAGAGTAAGGGAGTATATCTGTATGTACCCGTGGGTGTGGGGACAAGCACACAGCGTCCCTAGATGGGTGCATGTGGGGAGGGAATGGGTACCAGCCCGCATCATCCTTGGTCATGTGCATGTGGGAAGGGGATGAACACACACTATTCCTAGATTGCAGTTTCTAATTTTCATTCTCTAATAAAACATGCCAGGGCTCTTTGGAGAAACAGTGATTCCAGGCACAACCAACTGTGCTGAGATTGAGGAAACATTTGTAGAACCAAGGGGAAGAGACAAAGATTACAGGAACCAGCTGGAAGGGACTTCCATTGGCAACCTAGGAAAACTGGAGTGTCAAAACAAAGACAGTAATCTGAAGGAAACGGGAATCCATGAGTCCATGCTACTTTACATTTGTGAACAAGTAAGTTGGCATTTGGCATTTGGTAGAATGCCAACTACAGTGGATAGTAACATTAGAAAAATCACCCTTTCAAAGCCATCCTTGTTGTAACCGACTCAGATAAGAGTCAATAAGGGCTGCAACGAGGGGTAAAATTTGAACAAGATAAAAGATGTCTACACAATTTCAAAGTAATTCTACAGATATTCCTAGTTAATAAATGAAAAATACTTATGAGTTAATTTTAGAGTGGACAAACTTATCAGACTCTTTATAAACCAGGTCATAAAAGACAAAATCTCCACAAAAGAGACACATTGACATCAGTTACTTCTAAATATAACAAATGACAACATAACAGCATTTCTGTGGCATTCCTGCCTATATTAGTCACGGTTCTCTAGAGGAACAGAACCAGCAGGAGGTATGATTATAAAAAGAGGATTTATTAGGTTGCCTTACAGGACCAGAAGTTGGATTGTCCACACTGGCTGTCTGCAGGCTGGAGAGCTGGAGAAGCCAGTAGCTGCACAGTCCAAGATGCTGAAGCCTCAGAACAAGAGGGATCAGTGATGTGACCCCAGTCTGAGACCAAGGCTTCTGGAAACTCCCTGGAGAATCCTTGGAAGAGTCTGCTTTGGAAGAGTAAAGGTCTGATATCCTCAGGCAACTGCAGCAGCAAACAAGAACCCACTCAAGGAGAACTGAGCTTGCATCTACTGCTGCTTCCTTGTTCTTCCAACTTTTATTCCATCCAAGCCACCATTCTATTGGGTGGTGCTGCCCACACTTAGGGAGGGTCTTCACTTCAGTTGGCTATTCCACATGTCATTCCTAGACACACCCTCACTGACATACCCAGAAGCCTCTTAATTTTCAGCATCTCTTAATCCAATCAAGTTGACAATTCAAATTGACCATTACACAGCCCAAAATGAATAATGATAAAAAAGAAAAAAAGTCCCAAAGTCCCAGATAGAGAGACCATCTGCTAAGTGAGGGACCTGTGCCTTGAAGAAGGCCACGTATAGAAGACAAGGAACACTGAAGAGCTGCTCAGACACAGGTAGACAGGGACACTTGACAAGTGCAGGCAGTGCAGCTCTGGGCTGGACCTGATGGAAAGGGTGATTAGAAAGGGCATTCTCAGGGACACTGACAGAATTTGTAATGGTTTGGATGTGAGGTGTCTCCAAAAGCTCAAGTATGAGACAATGCAAGAAGGTTCAGAGGAGAAATGATTGGGTTGAAAGTCTTAACCGAATCAGTGAGTTAATCCCCTGATATGGAATAGCTGAGTGGTAACAGAGTGGTAGTGTGTGGCTGGAGGAGGTGGGAATTGGGGGCATGGCTTTGGGGTGTTTATTTGTATCTGGCAAATGGAGACCTCTCTCTCTGCTTCCTGATCATCATGTGAGCTGGTTCCCTGTGCCACATTACTCTGCCCTGATGTTCTACTTCACCTTGAGTCCCAGGGAATGGAGCTGGCCTTCTATGGACTGAGACATCTGAAACCATGAGTCCTCTAATAACCTTGTCCTCCCCTACAATTGTTCTGGTTGGATGCTTTTAGTCACAACCACAAAAAAAGCAAAGTAAAACAGAATCCAAACTATGTTGTGTAGCTGGGATGGTACTTTTTGTATCAAGATTATTTTCCAACAGAAATGGTTATACACTTTGAAGAATTTGGTGGCAGTGGGCATCATGTCCACACATTGCAAACGCTTCAGAAATGCACACATGAACATGTATGTGTAGGCATGCATGCACACACACACACACACACAAGACATGCACAACACAGAATGTGGAGCTCTGTACTAAAGGCTTTTTTTTTTTTTTTTTTTTTGTTTTGTTTTTTTTCAGCCTCATGGGTGGGATTCGGTGAGGAAATCAGTCTTGACTGCCCTTATTTGGAGCAAGCCCCCCCCCCTTCCTTTGGGACCCTCCCTTTAGGACATTCTCTCTCCCCTGCACTGGTGCCAAGAGTTCATTGTGAACAGTTAGCTAGAGTTGGGAGTGTCCTTTGCCACCTCCACCCCTGGCCCAAGAAGCCATGTCTCCAACTTCTCAAGCTATGACAATATTCATCTTACAGAAAACACCGCTGTCTGTTTACTTTGATACCATAGAATTTGGTTCTAAATGTCAATATATTTTTCCATTAAAAAAAAAATAAGATGGTCAAAAAATAGCATTCAAAATAGACTGTTCCAGAAGTCTTGCCAAGTAAAAAGAGAGCTGTGCTAATGAGTAGATTTCTGAAAAATGAGTTCTAGCAGTAAGAAGGGAGGCACAGGGATCTTTGGGTGACTGTGCAAAAGGAAAAATAAAAATAAACAGAGCGGAATTTCCACATAATGCCCAGTTCCCTAACACATTCTATTTAAAACTGTTTGTACCTCAGTTTCTATATCCATGTGATGGAGACAGTGAGTGAGTTGCTCATGTTCAGGTCACCTGTAAGTGACAATCTGAGTGACAATCTTCTCAAAGGACTCAGCACTAGGCTCCTGGCCAACTGGAGGAAGCTAAGGCCTTTCTGTCTTTCTAGGACCTGGGAAAGTGGGCATCACGTGGTAATTTCTAAGTTTAAGAGTCTGAATTAATGTCCACTTGAGCATACTTGGTCACTCTGCAGAATAATTATTCAGCTTTATTCATGTCTTCTTGCTTGGACTTTGGTTTAGTTTCTTTTTAAAGTAGGGTTTTGTTCATTAAAATTGCAACCTGTTAAAAAATATTGTTAAAATTTTTCACATGTGGTACAATTTTTCTCCTCACCATTCCTGCTCTTGCTCCTGCTTTTCTCTCCAGAGGAAACCACTGATGTCACATTTTTAAAAAAAATTTACATGTACCCAAAGCTTTGCTTTGTCTTCCAGTTTTGCTTCATGTCCCATTTGCCTCCCGCCTCCTCCTCTTTTTTCTCCTCTTACTGGGAAGACATTGCCTCTGCCTCTCCCCAGGTCATTCTCCTTAATTATCTAAGTAGTGTTTATTTTCTATTATTATGGAGAAAAGCACTGTATTTACTCATATATTCTCATACAAATACATGCAGAAAAATCATACTTAAGGTGCTTTAAATCATTATTTTACAAAATTGAACTATGTTATGTATATTTTTCTGCTTTTTCAGAAATAAGAAATATTATTTCACATTAGAGCAAATCTTGCTCATTAAGCAACATCTCAGGAAAATACCTATAAGCCTACTAGAGCAACAATTCCTCATTTTAGACAGATGCATACTATTTCATTCAGTGAATATAGCAATTATTTAGTAAATTGCATACTATCAGACCATCTCTGGCCATTAAGATATTTCTATCATGAACATCACTTTCCCTTTGTCCTTCCCCATGGGATGATTTCTAGGAATGATAGTACTAGGCTGAAAGTATACGTGAATTTCTAGAAAATATTGCCATATGCCTCTCTAGAAAGCCTGTAATATTTCAAAACCCACCATTCATGGAGGGAGAGACTTTTCCTTTAATTTCCATCAGCAAAGACTTTAACTCTTATCTTGAAAATTGGTGAGTCAGGAGCTTTGCAATCGTTACTTTAACATGTTTAATTTTTATTTGATAATCATATCTTGTCATCTTTAATGATCATTTGCATTTGCCATTCTGTAGTTTGCTTAATTTGTATAAGTTGCCATTTTTCTATTGGAATATTTCAGGTTTTTTTTTTTCCTTTTTTCCAAATTTGTAAAAAACTTATTTTTCCTATATCATGGATAACAAAATATTTTTTTCCAGAATTATATTTCTTCCAAATCCACCTATCTAGGAAAGAAACTGAAATGAACCTGCATATTATAGAGTATAAAATATATGTTGCATTCTGGTTGAATTAAATATTATATCATAAATAAATATTAAGCCAGACCATTTCAGTGGCTATATACAATCTCAAGCTGAGAATGAAACTAAGCCTAGAGAGTCAGAGTGCATGAATGAGAAGGTGTACCATATAAGCTGGGCATATCTTAATTATTTTGTAAGTTGTTTTATGTAAAATATGTCCCAAACCAAATTAATAAGCTGTTTTCATAAGATAACTGGAGACTCCTTCTGGTATAGAAACCAAAGGATTGGTAGCCTAACCTCAGATGACACCTGAAAAAGTTAACTTGTGAAACAAAGAAGTCCTTCCTCATGGAAGTAGTTGGCTGCAGAGAACTCACTGAAGAGTTTACAAATCCCAATCCAGAGCACAACTACAGACTGCGATTTTTGTTTGATAAGGTATTTTGGTCCCATTGTCATATCCTCTGTAATAGAAGTTCAGGGTTCAGTCCCCAGACAAAGGCTTCCTTCATGCAAGTCCGTGATGCCAGAGGAGTGTCGTGGTGGAGATGGCCCCTCCCCAGGGCGTGCCCAGCCAGAATAAATGTTGGGGAAGGGACTCTGCAGTGCAGTGCCAAGGGTTCTGCCAGAGACAAGACACTGATAGGGAAAGTACTTGTGCTGCAAAATGGACCAGGAAAGGTCTGTAAGGTTAGCACTGGATGTCTAAGTTCTGAGTGAGTGACACCATCACAGCACACTCCAGCACCTGCAGGGCTGCCTGACACCCGCCAGCTCTGACTGAGACCCCATAGCTTGCTGCTCACTGAGGGGACCAAAGGAAGTGGATGTGTTTCACTGAGTTGCTACACAACTGAGAAGCACAGGAGGATGTCATTTATCTGTGCACTTTAAATGAGTCCTATTGAAAGCAAGACTTCTTGAACACAAAAGTAAATTGATCTATCACTAATGCTAAAATCACAGGTAAGCAGAATTCACTTTTTAAGTTACTGAATAAAATTACATTGAAGTTTGAATGTTACTTTTAATATATAGGACAGTCTTCAGTTCTAATCTTCAGTTTGTTACTTAATTTGCTCCAGGAACTTGAGAAAGCAATTTAATTTCTCTGAGCATAAAAATTCAGGCTTCTGCCTAAAAAATTCATCTTTTATGAACTGGAAAATGTTTATGACAAACATCCTTGTCCTGCTAAACCAATCTACAGAGTGCTAGTTGGGTGGGGAGATTAATGACTTGTATCTTTTATCCTTATACTCTAGCCAAAAGAAGGCTTCTGAAAGACTATCTCATGCGAATGGGAGATAATTTGAGAAAACATAAAACAGTTCTTTGATGAAAGGAAAACATCAATTACATCATGTTATAAAAGGTAAAACTGACATCCAAACTATTAAGTTTATTATAGTTTATAGTTTACTACTATTAAATTAAGGGATGACTTCCAGGCAGATTGAGGACTAAAACTCTTGTTGCCTTTCTTGTCTTGATGTTCTTGCAGGATGAAGTTTAAAAAGACAATCCCAAGACTCTGCTGAACCTCATTTTTTGAAAACTCAAGTTCAGATATGGAATGAGAAAATTCAAGAGGGAGATGACCGAGAAGGTCAAGCGATACACAGGTGAAAAAGGCAGTGATCATCAGTATTTGTCTGGCACGTGCTCTAAACTGGCTTAAAGCACCCTGTGGTGATCACAGACAAACGCTGTAAAAGCCCCTTGAGCAGCCTCTGAAAATGGCTTTCACCAACTTTTGCGTTGCCCCAGCTGTAGTGGTCTTTTTGGTCTGCTGGGCAGCTCATGCAATTCAGTGAATTCTTTTGGTGCCTAATTGCATACTTCCCATTTGAAAAGAGAATAATATTAGCTTGATATGCTGGCAATGCGGCTTTACCGGAAATTGGAGAAATCTACCTGATGGCCCTAAGATATGAGCACCAGTTGCAAATGACTGGGGCAGGTGTTCAAAGGCAAGCGGTCAGTAGCCTGTTGGACACAATGTCAGAGAGGCAGATCAGGCACCCTAGTTCTATGTTGTTTTCTTTTACTTTTTATTTATTAACACTTCACTCCTGAAATCAGTGATATGAACAGAATTCAAATTACTTAAAACCTGTAAAGCAAAATGTTACCACAACTGTTTTATCTAAAGATATGCTGCTAATAGTGAATGGCACTTGAGGTCCCTGGAAGATGAGCTGATGTGCAAACACTGGGTAACCCTGGGTGTGAGCAAGTGGTGCCCAGAGACACCCACCCCTTGCCCTCCAGCTCCATCCTCCTTATTCTTACCCAGGTCTTCCTGTTAGTGGTCAATACTCTCCATCTTCCTGGAGACCGGAGTACAGAGCATGTAGCGGACAGGGCAGCTGTTACTTGTGATGAACTGAAGAGTGAGGAGGTCAGTTGGCTGACAGGGAACTCACTCTTCTCTCCTGTAATCTCAGCAGAGGCCCCTGAAGAGGCAGCCTTGCTGAGTTCTAAGGAGACTCTCCAAATCCAGGGCGGGTCAGGAAGGGCTGAGACCCAGATTAGAGAGAGAACAGGCCCTGGTCCCTGGTGGCCAGAGGGCTCCGAGCAGTAAGGGAAGATCCCTCTGTTCCTTGGTGCTGCAGCCAGGGCCATCGTAACCATCCACACCACGCAGGAAACCCAGAGCAGAAGTGGCTCCATCTGCAGCTGCACCAGGACAGCAGGCGTGCACCCAAGGCACATGGCCACCCTGACAGTGTGGGCTTGAGGGAGTCTGTTGGACACCGTGAGGGTCAAGGACTCTGTGAGCTGGGGGACGTCTGTCACTGAGCCCCGTACCTGCTTTGCAGGATTCCTAGCTTCCCCGGCAAAATATATTTTGACCAAAGGAAGATGAAAAGCTCCCAAAGCCCATCCTTTAGGTCCTAGATTCTGCCTGAATTTTAAGGAAACATTAAGTGTCTTAAAAAATTGATTTCTTATGAAGATCTGTACCTGTATGGAGACCAAAGTGGTCCCTAAAGCAAGGCTAGTCTGAGAGACGAATGCAGAGAATAAACTGGTGAGTAAGGCAATCTTTTAAAAATTTCTAAAGTACCACATGATTATTAAAAAGTGTGTGTGGGGGGGGCAAATTTGAAAGTCAAGTTGGCTTTACATGCCCACCTTAGTTTCCAGGGTGAGACTTTCTTCACAGTGCTCAAGGTAGCCTTCTGTTTACATCTAACATGCAGCTGATCCTATGTTCCTCCTTTAAGTTCAGTAGCTGCTTCTCTCTTGGAGATACCCTAGGACATCACTTCACATCTGTATCTGTCTGTATATCTCAGATTTCTTACCAGGTGAGGTCAAGGGTCATTTTTCAGGGGGCTGACAGTTCTAGAATAAGTAGGAAAAATTAAAACACATACTGCTAACCTTTGGGTGAATGTGAATAAAGCCAAATAATACATTCTCTGATATTAATAAAATAATTTAATTACCACTGAGACTTCCTTGGGCAGAGTTGGCACACTAGACCTTCAGGGTTAGGCTCTGAGCAGACTCTTCTGGGAGCATCACAGTTCTCACATGAGCATTGTGCCACCACAGACCATGGCACTTCTCTGTGCTGGGCACTGCACACAGAGGACATCTGTACTTCACGACAGATGGTCCTGTGTCTCTGTTGCTGAGGCTGATGATTGGGTCTGGTCCCTGTGTCTGTATTGCCGAGGCTGATGGCTGGGGCTGTTCCCCATGTCTCTATTGCTGAGGCTGATGATTGGGTCTGGTCCCTGTTGCCCTCTTCCTGGGGCTGATGGCTGGATCTGGTCCCTGTGTCACTGTTCCTGGGGCTGATGGCTGGGTCTGGTCCCTGTGTCCCTGTTCCTGGGGCTGATGGATGGTTCCTGTCCCCAGTCCCTGCCTTCTGGATAGCATTTGATGTCACATGAGGAATGGAAAGCAAGTTTCGTCAGGCAGCACTGTTTCCACCGGCAACCCAGGAAATCTGAAGGTCTGAACATCATAACCCTCTATGAGTACCTCGTTCCTTGGATCACTGTACTTTCTTTCACCCATACCCGTGTTCTAGAGAGCAGTGCATAGACTAAGCAGTGTGCAATCATGCTGCCTATAGGGAAAATAATTACTTTTATTTACAAATGAGGAGCTTGAAGATCAGAGGACCAGAACTTTCCCAGGGCATTGTAACTAACCCAAAAGGGAGCTGTCTGACCCAAGGCTTGTCAATTTCAAATGTCATATTATTGAATTGTCCTGTACAAATTCCACAAATTTCTAAAAGTGGAAGGGTGTGTCTATTTAACTATGTCTGACAACTGTCTAGGAAGAGCCTATCTGCATTCATTTGGGAGGTGGGTAGGAATAGTGGGGAGGGGAGGTTAAATAATTTAATCCCCAAGCCAAGGAATCTCATTGGCATTGAGGACAGGTCGGAACCAGAGCCAAGGCAGGAACTGTGTCTTCATCTGCCTACAGAAAGCAGTGAGGACGGAGCACTTACAGAGCCATGAAACACCGAGGGAAGCCCTGTGAATGTGGACACCGATGATACGCTCTGGCTTTCAGAGTCATCTTGCTAAGAAGCTGTTACAAAATTGTCAATTTTTGAAATACCTAGACAGGTAGATATTTATATTTTTATCATTTTTTCACATTCTTAATATGATCAGTCTATAAATTTGAGCAAGTCAGCAGCCAAATGAGTATAGCTGACTGACATAATCAATAAGAACATGTTCATTAACTTACTGATTTTTTTTCTTTCAGGGAACCAAAAGTCAAGTCGCTTATCATGAGCTGGGCTAACGAGAGTGTTCCACAGGAGTTCATTCTGCTGGGCTTCTCAGATAGACCCTGGCTAGAGCTTCCGCTCTTTGTGGTGTTCCTGGTCTCCTACATCTTGACCATCTTGGGCAATATGACAATAATTCTTGTGTCCCATCTGGATTCTAAACTCCACACCCCCATGTACTTCTTCCTCACCAATCTCTCACTCCTGGACCTGTGCTACACCACCAGCACTGTTCCACAGATGTTGGTGAACATCTGCAGTGCCAGGAAGGTGATCAGCTACGGTGGCTGTGTGGCCCAGCTCTTCATCTTCCTGGCCCTGGGTTCCACTGAATGCCTTTTGCTGGCTGTCATGTCCTTTGACAGGTTTGTGGCTATCTGCCGGCCACTCCAGTACTCGGTTATCATGCACCCTGGGCTCTGTCTGCAGTTGGCAACCGCCTCCTGGGTTAGTGGCTTCAGCAACTCAGTTCTGCAATCCACGTGGACCCTCCAGATGCCGCTGTGTGGCCACAGGGAAGTGGACCATTTCTTCTGTGAGGTGCCTGCACTGCTCAAGCTGTCCTGTGCTGACACAACAGCCAACGAGGCCGAGCTGTTCTTCATCAGTGTGCTGTTTCTCTTAATACCTGTTACACTTATCCTCATATCCTATGCATTCATCGTCCAAGCAGTGCTGAGAATACAGTCAACAGAAGGTCGCAGAAAGGCCTTTAGGACATGTGGCTCACACCTAGTTGTGGTGACACTTTTCTATGGCACTGCCATCTACATGTACCTGCAGCCTCCATCCCCTACCTCCAAGGACCGGGGGAAGATGGTGTCTCTTTTCTATGGAATCATCACACCCATGCTGAACCCCATCATCTATACCCTTAGGAACAAGGAGGTAAAGGGAGCTTTTAAAAGGTTGATTTCAAGGGGTTTCTTAATAAAAAAGTAAGGGATACTTGATGATTCACATGGCTGAGATTCACATGGCTTAATTTAGTCCTTTCTGCTGCTTTACGCTCAGGAAGATTATGGTGATCTGCAAATGAAAGGCTTCTATGGAAAACTGTGTTTGTTTTCTACTGCCTAAATGTGTTTATTGTGTGGTCCTGAGAACTGGTCTTTTGTGATTTCCAAAATTCTGTGATTTGAAAATCTTTACATTCTAAAGGTTTATAACCCTGGTTAGCATATTTGGAGAAGAGTCTTGGACTTCTTTGAAATTAAAATAAAAGCCTAGGAATTCTTCCTCCAGAAACAATTATTTTATGTGTGTGCGCGCGTGCACACACACACACACACACACACACACACTGATCTTTTAGACATTTGCAGATCTAACAGAAAGCTGTAAAGCTACCCATAGCCCCTTTTTAATTATAAACAAGGTTAGTAGACCTAGCCTAAATTTCAACTTATTCCCAATCCACACAATACTAAAATCCATGACAATTTTTCCAACAGTTTCACACTCTGATCTCTCAGTCTCATTTCTGTACTTTCCATGTCTCCTGCATTGAAATCCCATCCCATTCCACCCACCAAATAAAACTGCAGCTATAGCTCAGATCCCAATCAAGTCACTGCCTCCTGATGCTCTTTGCAATTTACCCTGCTGTGTATATTCTCTCCCCTTCTAGGCCTGAAGTCTGGGTAGCTCATCACATAACCACCTCCACTGCGCATTCAATGCTCTTCTTGCAGGAGGAAAGCTCAGTACTCAGCCCTCAGGGAGCACAGACTGTGATTTGTTCTTCCTGCACTAGGACTTTATGGCTCATCAAAGTGTGAAGGAAGTATTTCCATGTTTCAAATACTTAATTAATTAATTACCTGGTTAACTGTTTGATTTGCTGCATGGAAAATTAACTGCTTATTCACTATCCTTCTTTTTCCAATGCTTTCTTCCACCAAATATATCAAAAGCTGAAAATGCAACAACTGGGGCTGGGATGTGGCTCAGGGGCAGGGTGCTAGGTTCGATCCTCAGCACCACAAATAAATGCATTGTGTACAACTAAAGCAAATAAATAAATATTTTTAAAAAAGAAAAAAAGAAAATGCAATAACTAAGAAATGCCATTGGGTCATTTTTTTTTTCTCGATGCCTTATAGTAACAACTGATATTTTGCCTCACTATAATGCCAACAGTACATGGTTTATCTTGACACTGTGACATACATCCAAGTCCCTTGGAGGGCTTTTAAAATTTGGGTGGCTCTTTTTGTGTTTTTTAAAATGAACAATTAATTGTGTACTAGTAAATTTTATAGAGATTCATAACAAAATTCCATAAATATTTTGCTATCAAGATATTGATAAATACATATAGTAAAATAATTTGTAAGTAAATATACATATATAAAATCACTGAAATCCATTCTAGATTCATTTAGAACAATGACAACAAAAATCTAAACTAACTTTAAGTGCTTTAGAAGCTGCAGACTGATTACAGTAGGGAATATCGTGTGTGTGTGTGTGTGTGTGTGTGTGTGTGACATGGTTGATTTCTGAGTAGAGTTTTCAAACATTTCTCATCGTGCTTTTGCATAATATGGAGCAATGATGACCAAGATGATAGAACAATTGTTTGTTCCTATCTGCTTGTGAAACCCAACTCAAAGTGAAAATACAATACTAGGCCTTGGAAAGAAGCCCTACTGCCACAGACATATGTCTCTGTCCTACTAGAATGAGCATTTAGTGACACATGGCATGAACTGTATGAGGACAGGCTTAATAAGCTAAAAATGACACTGAAGGGAGAGAAATGTTGTCATAAAAGCTAGAAATAGAATTTTAAAACAAAAGCAATGAACAAAGGGGTGGAATTTAGCATGACTATATGGACATTTTACTTCATTGTGCCTTCTGCAGGCAGTGGAAATAGGACAGGCAGTGAATCCTGTGAGAGTCCCACCTGGGAATAGGTACTGATAATCAGAGGCTGATAAGCTGTTGGTTTGGGGATTTGTGTTTAAGAGCTATCTACGAAACTAAAATACTAGCACAGGGCAGTGGCTGGAGCATGGAGTGAGACCACAGTGCATCCTTAAGAGATCTGGAGCTTTAGGTGCGTCCACATGGAGCAGGGAATGCTCAGGCCAAGCAGAGCAAGTGGCTCGCACAGTTGGGTGGTCATGAGCACAGTGTAGTTTGTTTCACAAAGGTCACATTTCCAAATAATAGGTGAAAATTGGCAGATCACTAAGGATGATACAAGAAAGGACTCACACTGTGATGAAACAGTTGACCATTCTGGTATATGGGGAAAAAAGAAAGCTGAGATTGCGTTAAGAAAGCGACACAATGCATTCCTTCTTTAAATTCTGTTTTAGGAACTTCCTACAGTGAAATCAAATTTTTTCATAATCATTTAGCCTGTTAATGATCAAAGGAACCAATGCAGGCAGGGAAAACCATGGCTATGATCAAACCTGGGAGAAATGTCAGACTGAGTTGGTCTCTCGTAGCATGTAAGGGAAGGACTGGGGAAGCTATTCTGACTTCACACATGGAAGTCAGCCCTGGAAAACACAGAATGACTTTGTGGGCAGACAGCTCTGTGGAGATGTGGTTTCAACACTGGCAGAAGCTGGGCTACATGGCTTGTAAGACCCTTCCGACCAAGAAGCCCATGGCCTTATCAATACAATATAGAAGGAATCCAGTTAGATATAAAAATAACTTCCAGAAAATGAAATTTTGGATCAAGTGAAGTGACCAATGGTATTAGTTTCCTGCTAAAGCGAACTGCCACCATTATGGTGGCTTAAAACAACAGAATTAGCTTTCCCAAGTTCCAGAGGCCACAGTCTGAAATCCAGGGTCAGCCAAGGCCACACTCACGCTGGAGTGTGGAGGAGAAAGTGTGGGGCCCTGAAGGGTGTTCTGTGCTCCTTGGGTACTTCTTCCCTGGAGCCATCAAACTCTAACCTATAGGGGAGGGAGCTTCACATCCTTCTCTTCCTCGGGCACCTCCGTCAAATCTCTGTCTGTATCCTAAGGATTCATGATGGAATCCAGAATCCAGCCAGATAATTTAAATGAATGCCTCCCCTTGAATATCCTTACTATGTCTTTTGCAAGTAACTTTCATAGGTTACAGGTATTACCACATAGAAATGTCTTTTGGGGTGGAGGGCATCACTCAACACACTATACCATCTGTATTGTCGAAGACTGTGTAGCCCATCATAAAATTAACATTTTGGGGGGAGGGGATGTACCAGATTGTATGAAAACAGACCCAGTATACACCGTCTATAAGATATAGACTTCATTCTTTTATTTTTATAAATTAAGATTACTTTAACTCATAAAATACTAAAATGTACATATTAATGGTCTACCATGTGGTGTTTTGATACATACATATATTGGGTAGTGTTTAAATCAAGTTAAACATATCTCTTTAAGCATTTGTCATTTTTTTATGGGGAAGACACTCAAAGGCCTGTCTTCACACTCTGTGAAATGTGTGGGGCATAACTGTCATCCATAGTCACCCTATTGTGCAACATCACAACAGAGCCTCTGGCCCCATCTGCCTTGGGCCCACCGATCAGCTTCTCCATTCTCCCCATATTGTGGTTCCCCCACTCTTCTCTCAATTCCTGTGAGATGGACTTGTTCTTGCTCTGCTAGGAGATGTGCAGTCCTTGTCCTTCTGTACCGGGCTTAGCACACTTGATACGTGATCTCCAACAGACAGGATTTCATTATTTTCTATAGCTGGAGAGTCTGCCAATGTGGATGCTTAGGACACACACACTTCCCCAAAACATGACTGCAGGAGGCTGGTGTAGTGTCCAAAATACACTCTGGTGGCATGTTTTAAGAGACTGCAGATTCAGGAGGAGCTCTGAAAAGCTGCCCTCTTGCAGAGAAAACTTATATTAGCAAACATTCCTGTCAGGAGGCGGGCTGCGCCAGCTGCTTTTGTAACCTGGGCAAGTCTCCTGCATAAGTCAACCCTGAGTCACTGTGCATTTCCTCTGCTCATCCTCTTCCAGTTGTGTTAGAATTTGGGCAAAGTTTCTTACGCAGGGAATGCCATTTTAATAAAAGGGAAGTTTATTAGGGGCCATGCGTGGAAGGGGGAGAAAAAGGGAAAATAGGGGACGGTTCCACAGGGGCAAGTGCGAAGAGAGAGCGATTTCAGTCCGGGGGTGGCTTAAATAGAGTGGGGGTCAGAAAGCCCCCTGGAGTGAGTCCTTGCTCTATAGGCTACCAGAGGTCAGGAGGTGATGGCCAGGGCACCTGCTGGCCAGGTTTGCTGGCCATGCTGAGGATCTTGGGAAATGTAGTTTTTCACAAAGCACCTGGGGAGGTGTGGCCTTCTGCCTGAGAGGCGCAGCCTCCTGCCTGGAATCCAACAAGTTGGTCTCCACCAGCCACCTCATGCCCCTTTTCTGTCTGTAGCTCTGGGTGCCATATGAGTATCAATCATGGGTCTCTGTTACCCAAAGAGGCTGGCTTCACAGCCAGCACAGGATGCCAACCATTGAACCAATGGGTTCTGCAGAAGAGAAAGGGATTATTCGCCAGGTGTGGGGAGGCAGGAGCCCTAAGTCAAACCCTCCTCCCTGAGGATATGGCTTAGGGGCATTTGTAGGACAAAGAAGCCAGTGGTCTGAGGTGTGGGGACAGACTGGAGGCAGGGAAAGTGAAGTAACTGGGCGTTGCACCTGCAGAATCAAACACAGATCTTCATAAGCCATACATTCAGACGATGGTGGCCTCAGCATGCTCTGAGGGTGGAGCTTTAGGCTCTCTGGTAGAAGAAGGTCACCATCAGACAGTTGTGAAAGTCCAGGTGGAGGGTCAATGGACAGAAGTGGCCTCCACACTCCTTGAAAACAAACAAACAAAAAAAGCAACTGCTACTATATTGTGACCCCATAGTTAGATGTGTCAGCAAAGCTACTGGTATACACTGCTCAGTTGTGTGATCTCTAAAATTGGAGATGTAAGCAAGTAACAAAGAAAACAAGCCCTATTGTACTGGGTGGCTTCTGTCTGTGTAGAACTTCTCTATATGCACATGTAACGTCACTGGGTTTTTCATTGCTGTCTTACATTGGTTTAATTTGCAGCTCAGCCCAACACCCTGCTGGACTATTGGTGATGGTAGGCCTCCTTGGGTTTCCCCTTCAGTCTGCTCCTATCAGCTCAGACCTTTTCTTGTACAATCACATTTCTACACGGCTGTCCATGCTTCATCCAAAAATAGTTCACCCTGGGACTTTCAGAATAGTTCTGAAGGTTTCCATGCCAAATGAAACTTACATCAGATAACTTTGTTATTCTTTTCTTTTATAAACCTGCCTTTTCTTACAGGCATGTAGGCCTGTACGCTTTATGATGGACAGGAAAGGGGTGATCTCCTTTGTTGCCCCTGCTGGAAAGAACCAGGGTGTGAAGAATTTAAATGAAAGGGTGACATGATCAACTCATAGATTAGAGACTGTTTTGCCCAGGGGCTAGCTAGCCTCAGAGGGCTTGTATATTGGCTCAGGACAAGAGGGGCCAGAGTTTAGGACCCTGAAGGAAAAAGTGTAACCCAAGCATAGATAGCAAACATTTTGTTCTGATCGGCCAGTAGGGGGAGCAGTTCAGTTTGGCTTTACCACAGATAAACAAGTGGCAACTGCGGCTTATGTCAGGGAGGAAGGGTAGAGGAAGGGAGGGTCAGAGGAAGGCCTGGCTTCCAAGGCCTTGTTTTGGTGTCATCTTCCAAGCCCAATACTTGGTCCCCTCTGTAATGGAAACACTTTCTGTGCAGCTCTTATGATCACAAATTGCCATGGCTGCACTAGTCCCCCTTCCTACGGACAGAATCACTTTCTCCCTTGCAACAGGAATTATGAACTGAAACTGCTTCCTAGCTGAGACTTTGTTTTCTTTTGACGCTTGCAAAACTAGGGTGTTCTCTCCACGGCAACCGTCTCTCTCTCCCTGTCACAAGGATCCTTTGAAGTAACCTCTCTTCCTAATCTGAGTCGATTTTTTAACAATACATTTTGGATAAAAGTCCTTCCTCAGGTAGGCTATTTACACTTCCTGTCTGTGCATGGTCTTTACATTCCCATTAAGCACGTTTTTAATTTTGAAACTGCTGGGTTTTTCCCTACCATTTAGCTTAGGATTTTTGTGGATACTTTCATAAAAGACATTGGGATGTTATTTTCCTTTGTCTCTCAGTATGTTTTTAAAATTCTAAAAGTTCTGGGGAATTTCCTCGCCCCTTTTTCTTTCTGGAGAGGAGTCTGTGCAAGACCGCAGTTGAACTCTGGCGGGAGGTGGCCGCACGGACGCCCTGCCTGCCGCTCTACTGGGCGCGTCTGCACAGGGCACGCGTGGCCTCGCCTCACTCCAGCACTGCGGGCTTCTACGGCAGCCTGCACTCGGGCTTCCCGGCTCCCGTCGCCCCTCGGCGCTAGTCCAGCCCTCCCCACACGGCGAGCGCACTGCCTCCGCTGCACGCGCGGCGGCTGCACCTTCTCGGGCACGCTCCTTTAGAGCCCTGGCTCTCCATCTCCCTGGAAGGAGCGCCCAAGGCTCCTGCGCCGCGGAGCTTCTGGTCCGGGACCCCAGACTGCGCGCGGGCGTCACCGAGCGCCCTCGGCTCCCGAGCCCGCGAGCATGTCGGAGCGGCGCCTCCGAGTCCGGGAGCTGGGTCAGGAGCCGCACGGCCCCCACGACCCCGCGCGAGCCTCAAGGCACCGCACGTTCCTCAGGAATCCCCCTCAACCCCGTCCAGCACAGAGAGCCCAGCCTCCGTCTCGGCCTGAGGCTTTCAATTCACAGTGAATGGGATTTCCCTGAGAAGAAAGGAAGAAGGGGCAAATGAAGCTGTTAGTAAAAGTGAAGTTACTCAAACTTTTTTGAAAGAAAAACATGTCAACGTTTTTATTTAAAATAAATAAATAAATTAAAGCAGGCAAAACAAACATTTCTAGCGCCAGGAGAGGACTTTTACACTGGGGCATTGGTGGTTCAGTGGTAGAATTCTCGCCTGCCACGCGGGAGGCCCGGGTTCGATTCCCGGCCAATGCATGTTGCTTTTTGTGCCTTTCAACCTTGTCACACGTCGGCACAGGCGTGAGCACTTCCTTCCAGTAACGCCTGGCTGCCCGTGCTTTCCCACTAGCAGCTGGCGCACTTCGCTTTTTCCCAGCGAACGGAGCCAGCAGGCTGCCCACGAGCTATTTCCCTACGGGAACGTTGAGCTGCTCTCCTTTGGGACGTTTTGAGTCGTTGTCCTCTGGATGCTCTTATTTAGGCATGAGCCAGGCCAAACAATTTTCTTGCAAGGAACTGGAAGACTTATGGGGGAGGGGGGGAGCGACCCCGTCTGATGAAATAATAAAGGTTCTATTTTTCAGCCTTGTCTTCCACAAGCAGAGTGGCGCAGCGGAAGCGTGCTGGGCCCATAACCCAGAGGTCGATGGATCGAAACCATCCTCTGCTAGTTTCTCTTTTCTCTCCACCTTTCCAAAAGAATGTTTTTACCCAAAAATTCTTCTAAAACGGAAAATGGACATGTCAGAGAGCAGACTTTGGTTAAGCAATACGAGGCACTGAATTACTATTAACCCATCACTGAGAATATTTCCGTCTCAGTCATACTGTGAACCGGAAGTAAATTAGAGTTTATAAGTACTTTACTGCCGCTTTCAGTTGAAAGGAAATAGGATTATGTAAAATGGCTGTCCCGACAATCTCTTCCCCTGCTGTATTCCTCCTTGGCATTTATTAATATGATGTATTTTATTTACTCATTTAGATTTTCTCCCCCGTGGGAAGTCAATCCAGCAGGAGAGAGATCTTTGTGTCTTAACACTGTAGTTTTTCATTGTGCTTAGAACAAGGCCTGGTGCCACCTGGCACATCTTAGGTTCTGTTTTGGTTGATAGTAGTTAAAAACCACAATGTCTAATTCACTGAACACCATCATTCAACATTATTCTTCACTTTCTTTTACTTTTTTTAAAAACTATGGAAGAATACAAAAAAGACCACACAGAATTAATCTATTATTTAATATCATGACATATTGACTACAAATCTATTTGTAGATTTGTATCTTTAATGAAAAAAAGAAAACAACCATCCATAATATGTAAGTACTGTTCAACTACATCCCCAGTCCTGTATCGACTTATCATAGATGTTCATCTGTCCCATTCCATTTTCACTCTGGCCTAAATATGGGTATATGGCAATATAATTTTCATCTGTCTTGAATTTTTAAAACACTTCTTGGTAACAAGATTTTAAATCTCACAGATGTCCAAAGACACATGTAATTTGCCTTCAATAATTGCCAAGCAAGGAAAAAAACATTATTTCCTATTTTATTCCTGGGCCCTTTTCAAATAATGGATTTTTAGTTTCTTCTAAGATATTGTGACCACAAAAGAACATTTTTTTAATGTAGGGAACTTAGTTACCTCCTAATTCTGACAAAGACTAGTTCTTGGCTCTCTGTAGTTTTCTGTTGGCAAGCATAGAAATGAAAAGGGAACAGCTGTATAATTGTACCATTTTGAAAAGAGCCAGCCCACAGGCCTCAGAACAAATTCTCTTTGTATAGCACTCTTTCTAAAACTGAAACAAATCTCACCTTGGTTGCATCTGTTGTGATAGTTTCACTGACCCACAGGCAGGAGACTTATGGTGGAAGACATTCTGGAGATCACTTTTAATTGAGGTGAAGGGGACCAGGAAGACCAGACCAGTAAATCACACAGAAAGTGGTGGCCAAGCAGCAGGGTGGAGGACAGAACTTAAGCCTCTGCTTCCTCAAAGTGTTAGTCTTCAGTTGCCCACTTTATACTGTGAATGCCAAGTATGGAGATTTCCAAACCTCAGAATTTCCTAGGGTGGCCTGGTACTCTCCCAAGTGAGAACTGCATGTCTCTGTGAGGTTTGGAGGAGGAATGGGGACTGAGACACCATATCTGCCTTGCTTCCTTTCCATACTCTCCACCCGGAATAATTTGGTATGTTATATGTTGTTTTTACACCTTAAATTCTCCCTCTGTTGAGTTGCAAAATAGTCTAATAAATCAAGGACAATCAAAGATGCAAACCCCCATAAGTCAGCTCATTCTAGAGGCTCTCTTCATGATACCAGTGTACCTACCTAGAATATCCTCTGTCCACTTCTAACTAAGTGATGACTCAGGCCCTTTTATAGTAGTCCCTTTCTTCCCTGTTACTTCTCCATCCAAGTGTTCAGCCTTAAGTCTGTTTTTATCTAAGCACTAAGTTGACTCTTAAACATCTCACCTTGAAAACACAGGCCTCCTAGTGCTGGAGAGACTTCCTCACAGCTTCAGAGGGGCAAACATAACTAGTGGGCATCAGAAAATAGACCCAGTGCTAATATTTCAGGTGAAGGATTTTCAAAGGCCACAGACTTAGGAAGACTTTCATGACACAAGGAAGTCCTGCCTAAGGTCCCAGCTACTCAAGAGGCTGAGACAGGAGGATGATTTGAACCCAAGAGTTTGAGGAAGGCGTGGGCAACATAGTGAGACACTGTCTCAAAATAGCAAACAACAAACAAAACAAGCTAAAAGTCTGTCATTGACTTTTAGTTTTGCTTCCAAAAAAAGAAAAAAGTGTGCCCTATAAGATGCAAGTTGATATCTTTTCCTACTCAAAATGTTCCTTTAAGCTAGACAAAGACAACTGATTCTTCCTCCTCTCACATGAGTAGAGATAAAGTTAAAAAAAAAAAAAAGACTAAATCAGTGATTCATTAGATTTCATTAGATAGATGATTTAAACCTACTCTGAAATCCTGTGCTTTATTTCAATAGACTGTAGGAAGCAGTAAGACGAAAGAGAAGGCATCAATCACAAAAAAAAAAAAAAAAAAAAAAAAAAGTGGCAGGGAGTTCTAGAGACAGGACCAAAAGAACTCAGCAGAGGGGACTACATTGCAGTAAGACAGAGGTAAGGGGTAACAGATTTCCTAATCACTCCACATTGTACACATATATCAGAATATCCAGTGTACCCCATTAACATACACAACTCTGATTTGTCAATTAAAAATAAAAGACAAATGCAGCAAGCAGCCCACACCCTCCACTACTTCCATCTCCTGCTGTCAGGAGGCTGAGAATTTTAATTTTTAGTTCACTTCTGTATACACTTGAAGAAAATGGCTCTTGACTGCCTGGAGAGACTTGCATTAAAGAGGTAATTAATGGGCAAAGGGTGTAACTCAAGGGTAGAGCATTTGCCTAGCATGCCTGAGGCCTGGGGTTCAATCCCCAGCACAAACTCCCTCTCACACCACAGAGGTAATCAGGGTTAAATAAGGTCATAACTGGGAGGCCTAACTTTATAGGACCCAGGAGAAATAGGCGAATGTGCAGAGAAAAGGCCAAGAAAGCACAACCAGAGGCAGCCTTCTGCAATCCCTGGAGAGGCCTTGGAGGAAACTGAGTCTACCTACACTCAGATCTTGAAACTCCGTCCTCCAGAACGGCAAGAAAATAACTGCTGTTCAGGCCACCCAGCTTGCGGCACAGTGTTGTATCAATTCAGCAGGGTTGACAAAAGTTTTAATAGGATGTTTGGACACAGTGAGGCAGTAGAAGCTGTCAAAGGAACACTACCTACAAAGAAGGCAAGAGAGCAAACAGAACATAATACAACCACCACATAGATGTGTTTAAAGGGAAAAAGGGAAATAAAATGTGCAAATCATTGAGGTTTCCAAGTTTACATTGGCCAGGTCACCGTGGAAAAACTGCAGTTTGGTCACACAATCATCTTGCCCCTAGGTGTTTTAGCCTAGGTGATTATTTGTCTGTCTGTTTTGGTTTGATATTTGGTTTTCCTCTGTGACCAAAAAGAATAATTTTATAGAAAAGTTTATTTAAGACTCATGATTTCAGAAGTCTCAGTTCATAGACAGCCAACTCCATATCATTGAGCCTAGAGATGAGGCAGGTCATCAAGGCAGAGGAGTGTAGAAGAGGAAAGAAATTCAGGACATGGCACCAGGAAGCAGAAATATAACTCAGCTTACCAAGGACAAAATACAAGCTCCCCCTCCCCCCAAAATTAAAAAAATAAACCCCACAGTGCCCCTGTTAACATATCCCCTCCAGCCACACCCCATCTGCCTACAATTATCACCCAGCTGATTTATATCTGAGGATTAATCCTCTGATTCAGTTAAGACTCTCATATACCGTTCATTTCACTTCTAAACTTCCTTGTATTGTCTCACATGAGCTTTTGGGTAACACCTCACATCTAAACTTCAAGTCATGACAAACCTTCCAACAGCAGCCTAGCAAAACTCAGGAAGATCATTGTTTTTGTCAGGTGTTTAGGTTTACAGGAAATATTCAAGTATTTGTTATTTTGAGGGCCAGAACTAGAAAGCATTATCCTATTATTTTCATTTATTTTAGGATACTGACAATTTTGTTTGTGTTTTTGTTTTAGACAGTTTTGATCAAACCACACAACGTCCTCTCGCTCCTTCCACACCCTGCCCTCTCCATTCGCCTCACCTCGCCCACGCTCAAACTTTAATCCTTCGGTTAAACGGAAGCAGAGGTGGAAACCTTCTTCTAACATGCTGACTACCGCGCAAAGCGAGACGGGTCTCAGTCCCGTTAGAGCAGCGCCTTGGGCGTGTGCTTGTCTTTTGCCACACGATGGCAGTAGAGGGCAGCGAGTCTTCTCCGCGGGCTTCCGGACGTTCATCCCTCAAAGATGCGGAACTGTCTTCCAGGAGAGCAAAGAATGAAAGGAGGGGACCATTGCGAGACCTACAAATTCAGGAACACCAGGAAGGCAGCTCTTTGAGGACTCTGTCCCCCGTCCCAGTGCGGCCAGCCTGAACGAAAGCGTAGAACTGGGGGAGGAAACCCCGTTTTATAAAAGTAAACCATAAATCCGTGCATTTTGCAAGCCGCACTGGCCTGTTATTATGACTTTGGGGCTCTTTGTTGTCCGTGACTGACAAGACAGAGAAAGCAACCCACAGCTTCAAGGAAGGCGACGACAGAACAACAGGAAAGAAAGCCTTAAATGGTGGTTTTGGAGTCTGTGGTGAGATTTTGGGAGAGTAGAACATGGATTTACAATATAAGTATTTTTTTATGGCAGAGAGGGGATAACGCGGTGGCAGAGGGTGTTAATACTATGAAATGCCAGAAAGGAGAATTTAAGCACCATTGGGATACTGGGGAGGGAGAAATTGAAGGATTTTACATGGAGCATTCAAAGTCTCCAGAATACTTACAGCGAGCTGTCGCGTCTAGTTCACCTCCTACCTCTGTAGCTTTGTTGGGGTCACTTCTCTTTAAGCGTTGGGTTCTCCAACCTCTTGCTGACATTCAAATTATGGACTCTCAAATCACAGCCTGATAGCTACCTCCCTGCACCAGCGAATGCATACCTTCTGGTTAAAGATTCTACGAAAGCGGCTTCCCCACGTTGCTGGATTCCTTGCTCAACATTTTAACTTTAAGGAGCTTCCCTGACCTGTTCAGCTAGGATGCAGATCACTTCAACTCGCCTTATTTGTAGCACTGCAGGGCTGTTGTTACAGAGCTTATGCAAAATGGGCACTAAGAAGTTAACCTCGCCCCTGATCCGACCACAGAAAATACAATGGTTACTTTACAACTCTGGCTTTTGGCTCCAGAGCTAATTGTACTTTGGAAGATAACTGAAAATTCTTTTACCTTCCAAAGAAAAGCACAACCCCTGTGAATATCTGACAGTTTGCAACCCCTGGCGCGGATTTACAAGTACTGCTACTTCCGGGAGTTCAGGGCATTAATTGCATTGATAAAGTGTAACCAAAAGCGAATTTTGTCTATTGTAGCAGAGAACTAAACTGCAATCCTTTTTCCAAACGCGATAAGAATCACAAATTAACCTGACACTGCCTTTAAGTACATACATTTGCACGGCTTTTTACGTTCTACCTGCGCCTGCGGATTACCTTCCCTTCCAGCTTCATTGAAAGAAACTATACAAGAAAAACTACTACTTTCCTAGTAGAAAAACTACTATTAGCTACTTTCCCTGAAAGCGTGGTGGGCTCTGAAGAGAACCTTTGTGGTGTGGGCATCCATGGGCGAGCTCACGTGGCTCTGGTGCCTTGGTGCCCTCAGACACCTTGTACTTGGGCAGCCGCAGGCACATGGCGGTCTAGATCTCCCGGACCTCATGCGAGGTTCTTCCCCTCCTACTTCTGCGCCTTGGTCAACACCTTCCAGGAGCCTTTGTGGGGACCGAGGCGGGCTCCCCTGTCTTGCTACAGACAAAACCTAAAGTACCCAAAGGAGATTGACTGCCAGAAGAGTCCAGTCCTTTTTATTTAGAATCAACATGCAAATAACAGCAAAGTCTAACATATGATTGGAGGATACGTGGAGCTCACGGCTCAGTATCGTCCAATCAAAATGCGTGTTTTAGAAATTGCATTTACAGTATTTAAAATGAATTTACAACTTCAGCCAATGGCTTAGCTTCTTTTTCGCGCCCAAAGTGGCTATAAAGTGTTCGGGTTTTTTTTTTTTTTTCACAGACTTTTTGTGTAGTTTGAGCCTTCACGTCATGTCTGGACGCGGCAAGCAGGGCGGCAAGGCGCGCGCCAAGGCCAAGACGCGCTCGTCTCGCGCCGGGCTGCAGTTCCCGGTGGGCCGAGTCCACCGCCTTCTGCGCAAGGGCAACTACGCCGAGCGGGTCGGGGCGGGCGCGCCGGTCTACCTGGCTGCGGTGCTCGAGTACCTGACGGCCGAAATCCTGGAGCTGGCGGGCAACGCGGCCCGCGACAACAAGAAGACGCGCATCATCCCGCGTCACCTGCAGCTGGCCATCCGCAACGACGAGGAGCTCAACAAGCTGCTGGGTAAAGTCACCATCGCGCAGGGCGGTGTCCTGCCCAACATCCAGGCCGTGCTGCTGCCCAAGAAGACCGAGAGCCACCACAAGGCCAAGGGAAAGTGAAGTCTGACTTCACACTAAGCTTCCTAAAACCAAAGGCTCTTTTCAGAGCCACCAACCGTTTCTGAGGAAGAACTCAATACTGTATTATCTGAAACTGCCAGAAATGCCCGGTTGAGTTTAAACATATTGAAATAAGAGTTTGATCAAGAATGGTCCTTCAAAGATAATGTTCGAGTACAATCCCCCATTCTATATCGTCCCCTTCCTCCAAATATAACAGGGTGTTTAAACATTTTGGTTATTTGCTGTAGTATGATAAATGCTCAAACGACTTATTTTTCAGGGTCTTTTCTAGGAGAGCTTGATGCTCTCTTAACTAACCTTCCTAACAAACGGCCTTTCCAGGTTACTTGTCCACTGTAAGGGACCTTAGTATTGACCAATGTAAACGTATCATCACTCCGCGGGTAGTAAGGGAACCCTGAGCAAATTGAAGCAGCCATTTGATTGCGTCTCGATTAGTTATGTCAGATACTATTGGTGTCATAGTCAAGCACATTTTTAACCTTCCCCCGCCCCAACCACTACTTCCCCCACACCAGGCAGGACAAACAAAGTCTCTCAATTTCCAGGAGCCAAAGTGCCTGTCTATTTTTAAACGTTTTTCTTTTCCCTTCCCCCTGCCCCCAAGCTTTGGTACAATCGTTGAAAGTAGTTATAAAACAAATGCTTTTATATACTAACGAATGCATTATTCCACTCGTAACTTTTTCACATTATCTGAAATAGGAAACAAAGCTTCAAAAAATGCTTTGGTTTAAGAACAGTTTAGACCGACTCCCACGAAGTCCAATTCAAATTCTATTTTCATTAGAGGAATCTTATTTGCTCGAAACCGTAAACACAATTAAAAAAAAAAAAAAATTCTTTCGGAAGAGAAAATGGCCCAGAGGAAAACGGCTCGGAGGAGGGGTAAGAAACGAAGATTGAATCAGAAGCCAATGAAATTACAGCTTCAACAGTTCTGGCCAATCAGGATGAGATCGTCAGTATAAATGCGGGTCGCGGCAGCAACATTTCAGTTCCTTTTTCTGAGGTTTCTGGTGTCTTCCCATGGCTCGCACTAAGCAGACTGCACGCAAGTCCACCGGCGGCAAGGCGCCGCGCAAGCAGCTGGCCACCAAGGCCGCCCGCAAGAGCGCACCGGCCACCGGCGGCGTCAAGAAGCCCCACCGCTACCGGCCCGGCACCGTGGCGCTGCGCGAGATCCGCCGCTACCAGAAGTCCACCGAGCTGCTGATCCGCAAGCTGCCGTTCCAGCGCCTGGTGCGCGAGATCGCGCAGGACTTCAAGACCGACCTGCGCTTCCAGAGCTCGGCCGTCATGGCGCTGCAGGAGGCCTGCGAGGCCTACCTGGTGGGGCTGTTCGAGGACACCAACCTGTGCGCCATCCACGCCAAGCGCGTCACCATCATGCCCAAAGACATCCAGCTGGCGCGCCGCATCCGCGGGGAAAGGGCCTGAGCTCAAGACTCTGCCTAGCCACCTCCCCAAAGGCTCTTTTCAGAGCCACCAAAGCTCTCAGTGAGAGTGCTGCTCCACGTTAACCTAGGCTTGGAATTTTCCTTCCATTTTCTCGGCTGTGATTGCAGCTCAGTTGTTAAGCGCTTGCCTTACAAGGCAAGCCCCAGCACCACAAAATGTATTGTGTCCATGTACAATTAAAAACCCTTGTTGGAAAGGCGGAGCCAGGAATGTAAGTTAATGCGGTTGACCATAAACTTGCGGTCCTCCCATCGGAGCTTGCCGGGGGGGGGGGGGGGGGGGGGGAGGATTACAGGCGTGCACCACCACGCTTGGCTGAGGAGACCTTTTAAAACGGGCGATTTTCCACCAAGGTAGTTTTGCTCGCCTCACTTTAAAGGTCATCTTGTAGGTTGTGAATACATAGTGTCCCTACAGGTTCCCAAGAGGTGAAATTTATTAAGGCAATGTTGATGTTTTGCCCAGGGTCTAACAATAGCGGGTGTGAAGGGCTGGCACCTTACAGGAAACTGAGGCACCCAAAAATGTACCATCTATTCATGAGATCGGGTGAGGAAATTTACATACCTCAGAGTAACAGGCACAAGTCTAGACCGGATGAGAAAGGAGAAATACGAACACTGGGGAGTGGTCCTAATTGAGTCCCCCTGTTTTTGCCTCAATGCCCTGCCCCCTTAATCAGCTTATTACCCTTTGAACAGCCACCACCAAGCTTTCTATATGAGGGTCCTGATGTTTGGGTTGCCAGGGTGATGGGGGAGTTTAACAGTCTCTGATAAGGGAAGGTCCAGGCCACCTGGGAGGGTGTGACTTGATCTAGGTACGGGGGATTGAACCTTGGGACATTTTAGCACTGAGCTACAGCCCTTTTTTATTTTATATTTTGAGACAGGTTATCACTAAGTTGCTTAGGGCTTCCCTAATTCGCTGAGGCTGGTCTTTAACTTGCAATCCTTCTGTCTCAGATGTGACTGTGGGTGGGGGAGGTTTGACATACCAGGCCCCATCTTCCAGGTGGTTATCTGTCAGATAAGCCTCCCTGTGGTTTTCAGTCTTTTCCTGCTCTTCCATTCATGGCCGATCAGCTACCTAACAGGTGGGTCTCATATTCTCTTACCCAGTACTATGATTTTTAAAGTGTCACCCCTGAAAGAACCAAACCTGAATTCAGCTGAGCTAGCTGAACCTCTGTGTTCAGATGAGCATTCTGTTTCCCATCAGAATTGACATTTCATCTGGCAGTAACTCACCTGATAACCTCATAGGATAAAGCTCTGAAATGTTTAGTCTCCATTCCCATTCCAAGATTGTGATATTGAAAAGTTAGCACCTTAGCCCTCTGGTCTTATTTGCTAGGTTGCAGGAGTCTTGTAGTGCAGCCATGTGCCTCAGGGATACTTCATGGGCATTAGGCCAGCGAACTTGATTTACCAGGCAGAAGCCAGAGTGGATACCACCAGGTACAGATCTGTCCCACGTGGGGCTTCTAAAAACTTGGAACCTTGTATGACTGATGTGCATTAAGTCCTAACCCAGGAGACAAGGTGATGCCTGACATCTGTGATGCTAAGTGGTAACAGTTACATTTTGCTATTTTTTCTCTCTTGGTAGAATATAAAAATCATAGACCAAAGATTGTTGTTGTTTTGCTCACTGTTTTATTTCTAGGATGGATTGCTAATTTGCTATCACTCAGGCACAGATAGCTCCAACTCAGCCCTCTGAAGGCTTCAGGAAAACAGAAATTCCATTTTGGAAAAGATAGCAATAGCCAGGGCAGAAGGCCTGATTTCCTTCAATGGAAAAGGAGACACACAAGGCCATGCAATGGTCTTCCTGCTCCATTTCAAGGACAGCTGGCTGGGATTTTAGAGTCTTCTGAGGTCTGATGTTTCAAATGGAATGCACACTTAGAAATTATGGTGTAGACTTAGAAATCATGGTTTTTATCTGATGCTCCTTCCTTCAAAAACTGAAGCCTAATTGCAGTCCCCTTGCTTGTATCCTGAATTTAGAGACGAGCTTCTAAGGAAAAAAAATTAAAAGTCCAGCCGCTTAGAGACTAGGTCATGACAAGCACTGTACTTCCTATTGGCTCAGTTTAGATGATCTGGACTTCAGCTGCCATGTGGAAGAAACTTCCAGTAACCTTTTGGAAGGCCTGCCTAGGAAGAAACAGAGGCCTTCAACAGTCAGCAAGGAATTACAGCCAGGAAGTGAGCCAGTTCTGGCCCCGTCAAGCCTCAGATGACCTCAGCACCTGCAACAAGTGGACTCCACATTTCCCGAAATACCCCAAGCCAGATCAACACGATGACCACTGTGTACCTCATCTTCAGAAGGCGAGAAATAGTAAACTTGCTATTTTAAGGTACTACTTTTTAGTAATTTGTTTCACAATGAGTAACTGATGCAATAGGAGACTGGAGAGTCTGGAATCATCCTACAGACTTAAGTAGCCCAGGTGGGATGAGTGCCCACAAATTGGTCCCTGGTACAGGAAAGTCCGGTCCACAGGACCTTGCCTTTCCTTGCCCAGGAATCTGCAGGATTTATTTGTGTTGCTATTCAGAGGCTGAAAACCTAGTACACTAAGAATTTAGAAAGAAAAGAAAAGCTATTACCTCCTCAGGCAGGGCAGCTGTGCAGGTAGCACCTTGGGCTAGCAGCTTTAGAGGAGAAATAAATCTCACTTTTATGTTTTTCAGTTCACTTAGAAATGAGTAACACTCCAAGAAATCAATGTCCCTATGAACAAATATTGACTTATTATATTTTGTTTTAATTTGCTATTTCCCATAGACTGGCTAAGAATTAACTCAGTTAAGACAATGTATATGCAGGAAGCCTCTCTGACCTTGCTCTGTTAGTGCTGACAATTGTTTCATGCCCTTCACTTTTAAGCTTTCCCACATTTATCACATCTGACTATTAAAGGAATATTGTGAGGTAGACACACAGGGTGCAGTTCCTTCACAGGGGTGGGAGAGGGTTTTCAGCACAGAAAGTGTTCTTGGTGCAGGTGGGGCCCGGGATTGTGGCTGCACAGTCCTTGCTCCTTCAGTGGACCTTTCTAGTTTTTGAAAATTTTCTGCCTGTCCCCCCCCCCCCCCCCCCCCCCCCCCCCCCCCCCCCCCCCCCCCCCCCCCCCCCCCCCCCCCCCCCCCCCCCCCCCCCCCCAGAGGTACCATCTCTAGTGGTCCTACTGTTTAAATAAGCCATTACAAATCATTATTCTCCTTTTTCTACACCCCACACAAATGTATACCAATGCAGGGGAGGAGAAATATATTCCTTCTACTTAAATTCAGAAGCCAGGGCTTCTGTAACAAAAGATTAATGAGAGAAAAGCATGCACATGTATTAAATGTAAATTTTATATGGACAATTTTGTTAAGGCAATGAGCACTACCCAAAAAATAAGTCCTTGTCCCCATGCCAATCCAATAATGAGGACACAATTTTAAGGAAAAGGAAAAACAAGTCTTATTACTTTGCTAGCAAAGGAGAAACACAGGGGACTTCCACCTTGAATCTGCCTGTCAAGGGGAACAGAAGACTTTCTTAAGGGGATTCAAAGACTACATTCCAAGTTGTTCTTTGTTATGGGTCATAATTCACTTGTAGCATTAAGAGAGAACAATTTCTTAGACCTTCTGGTGCCATCCCTGAAGTCTGAAATACTTAATTCCTGTGGGGCATGAGCTCAAGAACAGATAACCTGGCCCAGGATGGGAAGAAACATAATCTTGATTCCCCGAGGTTAAGAAGGGGGAGAGGGAAAAGAGGTGGGGGAGGGGGATATCAGTTTTAAAATAAGCCTCAGTGGCAGAGCAGCAGGGGTTGTGTACAAAGCAAAGCATGAAGTGGACCTGTTACACTTGGACCCAAAGTAGTTAAACTGGAATGTTTCATGTGGGGCTGTGGGAGACAGTTACCAAGGCCAGCTCACTAGAGTGAGTCCTGTGGCTCTCTGTCATTGGACATAAGGGCAGTCCTTTCCTCTGGACTTAGGACTTCAAGGGAAGGTCAGAAATCCTTCTTTCATGTGTTGTTTCTCAAGTTCATGCAACTTAAAATACCCAACATCCTGGGATAGCTTGCTTTGGATCCATCACTAATAGTTGATTTCATCGGGGTTATTTGAGATGCCATTTTCCTGAACTACAAAACAGGTGCTTCCCTTTCTTTAAGAGATGCTACAGAGGTTAAATGAGGTGATATGTGCCTTGATCAATGCCCCAGAGAACATGTTAGTTTCATCTCTGCATTTTCATTTGGAAAGCTGGAGAAACAAACCTAAGTCCTCTGATGAGACTGAATTGGGGTTTAACTCTTGTCACTGGTCAAGACCTAGGAAATCATCCAGTTCAGTGATTAACTCATAAACAAGTCAATTTTATGGATAATCTAATTGGCAAATAGCTAATCTTATTTCTTTGACAATCTGTTAGCTTTTGTTTTCCACAAGGCAGACTCTCCCACACCTCTCTTCCAATTCTGGACACTACATGGAGCATAGGAAGCATCTATCTAGGAGGAAGAAAATATGTTGGAAACCAATGCTCACAGGGCTGCTGGTGCTCCCCAGAAGTGCTGACGTCCTGAAAGGCATTCAACAGGAGAGCAAGCAGAGTTACAACCATGCACTCTAATCCAAGCTCAGGGAGGTCTCCACTTCATAACAGGAGCTGCTGCCAGAAGCACTTCCCACTGGCATGGCTCTTGTAAGGATTCTGGCGGTGAAAAATGTACAAGGCAGCGTTCCTCTGGTGAGCAAACTCCCAAAGGCTAACAGGCACCCTGTTATCCACACTTGGAATATTCTACAGTTTCTCCCTGGAACTAGTAAGATAACTAATACATGCTCAATACCTAGCTGCTATGGTAATTTCTTTGGTGAAGAGGCTCTGTGCTAGAGTCTTATCAGCCTCGAACTTAATCTCAAGATACTCAGCTTCTGGGAATAAAGGAACTCTCTTAGAAAACACCAATGTTGGGCTGGGGTTGTGGCTCAGTGGTAGAGTACTCGCCTAGCACATGTGTGGCCCAGGTTCGATCCTCAGCACCATGTAAAAACAAATGCATTGTGTACAACTAAAGCAAAATAAGTAAATATTTCAAGAAAGGAAAACACCAATGTGTCACTGGGCCTAAACCTGCCCACATAGCAGCAACTTTACTCAATGAGCAATGTGTACTAATGATGTCAATGACCTCATGTCACCTGTGGATATAAACAAAGCTGGCAGCTCAGACAAGCAGTGCCCTTTGCCCCTGCACCTTGCTTACTTCTGTCTTTTTTTGTTTTTTTACAGGCTCTCATCATGGAAGAGGCTCTAAGATGTAAAAAATTGAATGTATTTAGGTATCCCTGCTGATAACAAAAAAGAAGAAAAAAAATCATCTTGACTACATTTAAAATGCTGTACTTCCTGAAATGGAAAATGGGAGAAGCTGTATGAAAATTTTCTTTTACATAAGTAGCCTGAAAGATGGATTATAAGTAACAGTTCTATATAAGAAAATATGCCTTGAGTGTTTTAATTTAAATCAAAGAAAAATCTTCAGATTTTTAATGGAGGAAAAAAAAATTCAACTTCACATATATTCAGAGACATTCAAATCAAAACAGCAATGAAGAACTGTATTACACCCATCAGATTGGCAAAATAAGAAAGCTAGTGTCTGAGTCCCTTTGCACTGCTATAGCAAAAGGTTCTAGAGCCACCTGTTTGGTGGCTTGCAAACAAGACACTGCCCTCAGATCTAGGCTAAGAGGTCAAGTTAGGATCCATTTCCTTGTTCACTGAACAGTGAACCTCAAGCTGTGTCCTAAGACAGCAGAAGGGACAAAGCAGAGCTCTGGGACCTCCATTATTGCTCTGATCCCATCATAAAATCCCTGAACTTGTGACCCGATCTCTTCCTGAGGCTCTGGCTCCCAGCACCATCACTTGGGGGATTGGGCTTCAACATATGAATTTGGGGACAACGGGAACGTTCCATCCATAGTGCCTGGGTAGTAAGTGGAAAGACCCATATGCTCAGGTGGCCCTTCGCAGAGACTTTCAAGATGTGTTGGAGAACTGCCTAGCCATCTTTCCCATGCCAGGCCTGTGAGCCCCAAGGAAGTCTACAGATCCACAAAGTCATATTTATGATAATAGGAAGGCAGGGAGAATTTAAGGGAATAAGTAAAATAGAGTGGAGGAATACTAAACAAAAATGCCTTCTTTGGTCTAAGGTAAGGTTAGAAGTAAATGGCAAAAGCAAAAGCTGAACTCAAGACTCAGTCAGCCTGGCTACGGCCACCCGTTCACACCGGGGCACACCAGTGCTGGGAACTACAATGTGATGGCCTAGCTCTACTCCCAAGTAGGCTGATTACCACAGAAGGAATCCAACCTGGTGACTTTGAAAGAACACCACATGGAGAGTGCCTGTGTTTTGAAAACTCCTGTCCTAGCCTAAAGCCAGAAAGGAGAGTCGGCATGCTAGTAGAGAGCCACTTCATCTTCACTTGGATTCTGTTCTCTCGACACCCAGGTTGGGAGATGTTAGCAAGAGATGAAGGAGAGAAAAAGAGCTGACAATTGCATGAAAACCAGCAAAACTGAGGGAAGCCTAGAGGGGAGCATAAAGGCCACAACTGGCTACATGACACCATAATGTGTCACCCAAAATATGCCTCTTTGGCATAAGGATTATTTTGAGCAGATGGTTTTGAGAAACGACAGATGTGGGAGAAGTTCTGAGAGCAAAGAAAGGGTTCTTTTGTAAGGGGAATTTACATCTAAGCTGGAAGTCTCCATTTTAAGGCTGTCTCCCTCTCTGTGCCAGGAAGGAAAGGAGAGCTGACTCAAAATGGACTCTTGGTGACTATGGCTGGCCACTTGCAGGTCAGTTCTTATCTCGTTGCCATGCTTCTCTGAGTCCCCAAAACTGGCTCCCCACACCTGCTCCTGTTCCAGCTGAAGATGGTTTCTATGCCACTTCTGTGAGGTGCTCATTTTCCTTGGTATCTTTTGTATATATACGAAATATACATCTCAATGAAGATCTGTATGTTTTGTTTTGTTTTTCTTCTAATTACCTATCTTTTGCTATAGGGTGTTCTACTTTTAAGAACTCAAAAAGAGTAAAGGAAAAATTGTTTTTTCTTCCCTGCATACATGATACTAGAACACTGCAAAAACAGCCAGGGCAGATAGAGCACTAGGTAAACAAGGAGGAAGCATCAGGTACTGAAAGGCTTTGTATATTGGAGGGCATGTTTGGCTCCTTTTTTTTTTTTTTTTTTTTTTTTTTTTTTTTCAGTACTGGAAATTAAATTCCAGGGGTGCTTTGTCACTGAGCTACATCCCTAGTCCTTTTTTATTTTTTTTATTTTGAGACAGGATCTCCTAAATTGCTGAGACTGGGCTCAAACTCACAATCCTCCTGCCTGAACTTCTTGAGTCATTTGGATTACTGTGGGACCATACTTGGGTCTTGAGAGAATTCCAGGAGCAAGTAAGGGGTTTCTCTGATGAAGTGGCTTTGTAATCAGATTCTAAAGGCTTTGGAATAGTGAGCCTTGGGAGAGATGGTGGGATAAAATCAAGAGAAGAAAAATCTGGATGGGCAGTGTTTTAGTCAGCTTTTTCACTGCTGTGACTAAAAGACCTGACCACAAAAATTTAGGGGAGGAAAGTTTATTTGAGGGCTCATGAATCAGAGGTCTCAGTCCATAGACAGCTGACCCCATTCCTCGGGGCTTGAGGTAAGGCAAAACATGACAGAAGAGTGTGGCAGAGGGAAGCAGCTCACATGATGATCAGAAAACAGAGAAAGAGAGAGTCCATTAACCAGATACAAAATATATACCCCAAAGGCAGGCTCCCAAAGACCTACCTCCTCCAGCCACACTCTACCCTCCTTCAGTTACTACTCAGTTATTCTCCTCAGGGAATTAATTCCCTGATTAGATTAAGGCTCTCACACTCCAATCATTTCTCTTCTAAACCTTCTTGCATTGTCTCATGTCACATAAGTTTTGGGGAGATACCTCACATCCAAACCATAACAGGCAGTGAATTCTGCATCTGCAACATTCTTTAATTGGTCTTATAGGAGCTTAGAAAACAATAGCCCAAAATATGCCACTTGTTTTTCCCCTCAAACCAAGAGCATTTGTGGAACAGCAAATGCAGGGAGGGGCTTTCTCTAAGTTCTTGTCTATCTAAAGGCCTGATCCTCCAAAAGATATTCAATGTTGCGAATCCCTTCCACAGATATCTCATCATTTGCAGGAGACTGGGTGCACCTGGCAGAAAGACTAGAGTTGACGACAGGACTACAGCCCAGAGAGACTTTTTCTCAGGTTATTGCCTATCCTTTGGTCCCATCCATGCATTCTTCCACTACAATTGGCAGCATCCCTCACTTCCCTCTTCCCTGAGAGGAGAGTTATAAGGTGCTTGACTCTGTTAGGAGGTGCACATAATAGATTTGCATGCCTTTTCTCTTGCTAACCTGTCTACTGCCAGTTCACTTTTCAGACTTGAATACCAAACCTTCAGAGGGAAAGAGGGGTCTTCTGCTCCTACCGTCCTAATGACACATGGGGGCAATGCAAACTTAAGGATCTTTAAGGAGGGTAGAGATGGTGTTTATGCTGAGCTGTGACCAAGGAAGAGGGAAAACTCCATGTGTCCCGGTCTCATGATCATGTTTTATCTTGAGTAAAATGTATGGAGGAAGGATTTGGGAGAGTAAGTTCATGGGAAGAAAGTAAGTTCATGGTGCTTTGCATTAGTGCATATGTACATGAATTCACACGTGTATTTGGGAGATAGGAAAATGAGAATCAGGAGAGGCAGTGATAAACTATTTTTGAAAGAAGAGAAAGAAAAGAAAATGATATGCAAACACAACCTACTAGCTAATTCCAAAGCTCTAAGCAAAATAACCAGGACAAAATCAAGTATCAAGGAGATAAGTAGGTAATATATCAAACTGAAAATTTAGTCATATTAAAAAGGATTGAGGGTGGCATTTGTAGCTCAGTGGTGAAACACTTGCCTCACATGTGTGAGGCACTGGGTTCATTTCTCAGCACCATGTATAAATAAAGGTCCATCAACAAGATTAAAAAAAAAAAAGTATGAACCCCAAACTTTGAATCAAAAACATTAAGAAATTTTCAATAAGACCAGTACAGATCAACAAGAAAAACGTAGAGCCTCATTTACTCCTCTGATCAGGAGGAAAGGGAATTATATGTAACCTGAAATGGCCAACATTTCTCTTGAAAATGTACATCTCCCCTAATGTGAGAAAAATGCACAATCATTTATCGCAATAAAAATTTATTGGGCAACTCATGCTAACTAGCATCATTATTTCCTGAGGAAAATTTTAAAAACCCCACAACATTTTGAATATACTTAAATTTAAATGAAACTAGATTTTCAAACTCTTTAAATTAAGAAATCTCAAGAATCAATTTATTTCCTCCAAACAGGTGCAAGAAGAGAATTTAAAAACTCTGATTTGACAAAGAAAATTTACAAGTTTTCACATCTCTGAAAAATATACATGTCCATGGTGTAGGGGTGACCCGTTTCCTTACTGTCATACAGGTCCTGGCTTGCACTTCTGTGACAAAAGACAGGCCAGGGGAAGAAGACCACAACAGACATGCCTCATCATTTTTCCATGACAGGGAGCCTTCAGAAATGAAAACCCAACAACTCAGCACAGACTGCTGATTTTTATGTTTAGACTTGGTGAGGAATGGGCAGCTCTGGAGAAACATGACTGGACAGAAGGTTGAAAACCTAGGGTCCAAGGACTGAAGGGGAGCCCGGAAGGCCCACCTGTCCAGACTCTTCCTGGCCTATCTGTGGCATGCCTTACTTCTGGGTATGGGGCAGGACCCCTCCAGAATGGGGTCTCAAGATGGGATTTAGGGCCTGCCTCTTTGGGAAGAGAAGATTTCTAGTTTCTATCCCCCCCCCCCCCCCACACACACACACACCTGCCCCTTAGGGAAGAGGAATTCGGGCTTCCATCACTCCTTTGGAAAAGAAAGAAGGGCAGGAGAAGGGCAGGGGAAGACTTGTTTCTGAGGCTCTTCAGCGTGAAGTACTAGTGCACAAAATGCCAAACTTTGGAACATTGCTTTCTCAGCCCCAACCAACAACTAAATATTCTCAAGACAAGCCATTATTAAGCCAATCCAACCAGAGCCCTTCCTGAATTATGTTTGCAGGGAACCATAACATTCAACTGCAAACTAAGGTACTTGGGTGTAAGGAGCAAATTGTTTCAAGAAACAGCAAACACAAGAAAAGTGCAAAAACAGAGAAAAGTTCACTCTTGAAAAGAAAAAGAAAGAAGGTGGGGGAAAAACCTTACATTTGTAAAGAAAATTTTCTGGAGCAAAATTGTCTTCTTCTGGCATACCAGAAGAGGAGAATGACTCATGTGAGAACAGTCTCATCCCCTGAAATGACTAGAATCTGCAGACTTTACTACATAACCTTTATCTTTTTAAACACTTATCTCCCAGTAGTTTGCCCTGTAGGTTTACCTTGCCCCTTTAAGATGGCCTATAAGCGCACCCCCCACACACACACACACACACTTTCCAGGGCCTATTTACTTCTTTGGACTTTCATTCGTTTTCTGTAAAATCTCCCACATGCATATTTAATCCCCCCCCCCCCCATGTTAATATGCCAATTTAATTTGTAAGGCCTAGCTACTAACCCTGAGGTGGAGGAAGTCTGCTCCTGGCACTTCCTTCACTACATAAAGTAACACTCCTAAGGGATTCACATTGTTTCAAGATTGCCACATATGAAGCTTCACTTTAAAAAGACACATTCAAGAAAAATTGCCACTTAACAGACATAATGCCCTTGGATTTTCAAGTTGCAAGGGATGCAGGTTATGGTGATCATTCCAGCAGAAGACGCAGGGTTAACAACTTCAGTATTAAACATGGGGATTCCATTATTAGCAAGAAGACAAAAGACACCAGTTAAATGAGAAACAGATTATATAATAAGAGCATGTAATTAATGCTTTGTATGTACAATAATCATAGTTTACAGTGCAGTTGGAGAGACTAACTTCTAAACTAACTTAGACATTTGTTTAAGGAGTAAAAAACAACCAAATACGCCTGAAACAAAAGGTAAACATTCCCAAGGTTGGGAAAAGGGAAGGAACAATGGGAGCTAGAGAACTCAAGACTTGCACCAAGGCAGCTGGCCCCTAGAAGACAGGGAGGGCCAGAGGAAGTCAACCCAAACTACTGGAGACATGGAAAGCCCAGAACTCTGCCTTACTAAACACTTTCTTTTCTCTGGAAAAAGACATCCCTGGTTTCCGTATTGGGCACGTGAAATTCAGAGCTGTGGACTTCCAGATATTTTCTTCAACAGAGAAGAGGGGACTGGAAGGGCCCTAAGCTACATCGCACTTGCTCCACTCTCCAAAAAAAAAGAAGGTAAAGACGCCCTTCCTCAAAGAGCTTCCGCAAGCTTTTCCCATGCAGAATAACGACAATGCTAGTCACTTACCCCCAGAAATATGGCGGCAGATGAGAAGGGAAAAGTGAACCATGAGAAGGGTAGACAACCACACTCTAGACCAGCGAGGAAGCTACTCCTGAGCAGAAAGGGCAGTGGTCCCTCCTGGGGCTGACTACGCCAGACCTTTAGAAAGCACTGTGCACACCAGCTAACTTCCCAAATACCCGTGAAATGGCCAACTCGATTTCAGAAGCCAGAAGGAACTGGTGCGGCCGATGCTAAAGAAGAGAGAAAACTCTAGGAAGGGGCAGATAAAGGAGCGAAATGGTAGTGCTGGGTAGCGCAAAATATTATGAAGTTGGCCAGGAAAAATTTTAAATAGGTCTCTTTCTAGAATCTACAGTTTAAGCACCGCCCTTTAATTTTTTTTTTCTGAAAACGTGGGAAGGGCTCTCACATTTCAGTGAGCTTGTGCCACTGGCGCCAGAAGTTCCCAATCAGGTCCGATGCTCTGGTATATACCTCACCGCTCCGGAGGCTACAGTCATCATTTGTTCAACTTAGCGCAATGTCTGGTCGGGGCAAAGGCGGCAAGGGTCTGGGCAAGGGCGGCGCCAAGCGCCACCGCAAGGTGCTGCGCGACAACATCCAGGGCATCACCAAGCCCGCCATCCGCCGCCTGGCCCGCCGCGGCGGCGTCAAGCGCATCTCGGGGCTCATCTACGAGGAGACCCGCGGCGTGCTGAAGGTGTTCCTGGAGAACGTGATCCGCGACGCCGTCACCTACACGGAGCACGCCAAGCGCAAGACGGTCACGGCCATGGACGTGGTCTACGCGCTCAAGCGCCAGGGCCGCACGCTCTACGGCTTCGGCGGCTGAGCGCCCTGGTGTCGCCATCGCTTGGGAGTCGCTCAACCAAAGGCCCTTTTCAGGGCCGCCCACGAAATCTCTTAAAAGGCTGTAAGCATTTTTAAGGTTTGTTCCCGAGTTGTTCAAAATCCTTGCAGCATAACAAAGGTTTACCAAATTGTCCTTTTTAGCATTTCTATGAATTGGGTGGGATCAAATATCCTAAGACCCCGAAGGCAATCGTTAGAACTGGTTTTGTAAGTTAAGGAAACTATGGCTCCCTCTGGATTCCCTTTTGCCTTATGGTGGCAAGGACTGAGTATACACTATTTTAATATAACTATAGGAAATTAAAAGTGCTGGCATGGCGCATGTCATATTGAACCACTAAATTATTTTACTCGAAGCCGGGCGCGGTGGCGCAGGCCTGTAATCCCAGCACTTGGGAGGCTGAGGCAGGAGGATCGCGAGTTCAAAGCCAGCCTCAGCAGTGGCGAGGCACTTAGCAACTCAGTGAGACCCTGTCTCTAATAAAATACAAAAAAAGGGCTGGGGATATGGCCCAGGGGTTGAATGCCCCTGAGTTCAATCCCCAGTACCAAAAAAAAAAATTATTTTACTCGCGAGTATTAAATCGCGATTCCCTTACACGTTTCCCAGCATGCTTTATTTTTGATCTTCAAAGTAATGTAACTTGACTCCCCACATTTTATAGGGTTTTTTTAATGCATTTAAATGCTAGAAGCTTTTTTGCATTAAGCCAATAAAAATTTCGTGGTACATTTCTTAAAAGATCAACGTAGAAGCGGAAAAGCTTCCCCTTCAACGAGGATTGAACTGAGAACCAATTCCGGAGGTTGAATGCGGAGCGGCAGTCTGTTGTCCAATCAGAACGCGAAGCTCGCTATAAATACCGGAATTTCTCGCATCTTCCCTCACTTCCAGAGTAGCGTAGTTTGGGCATGGCTCGCACGAAGCAGACTGCGCGCAAGTCCACCGGCGGCAAGGCGCCGCGCAAGCAGCTGGCCACCAAGGCCGCCCGCAAGAGCGCACCGGCCACCGGCGGCGTCAAGAAGCCCCACCGCTACCGGCCCGGCACCGTGGCGCTGCGCGAGATCCGCCGCTACCAGAAGTCCACCGAGCTGCTGATCCGCAAGCTGCCGTTCCAGCGCCTGGTGCGCGAGATCGCGCAGGACTTCAAGACCGACCTGCGCTTCCAGAGCTCAGCCGTCATGGCGCTGCAGGAGGCCTGCGAGGCCTACCTGGTGGGGCTGTTCGAGGACACCAACCTGTGCGCCATCCACGCCAAGCGCGTCACCATCATGCCCAAAGACATCCAGCTGGCGCGCCGCATCCGCGGGGAGAGGGCATAAATTCCTAAAGGTCCAAGTCTGCACTACCCCCAAAAGGCTCTTTTCAGAGCCCCTCAGGTATCACTAAAATGGAGCTGTTCCACGAACAATCCCACGGTCGGTGTTCTTGTTACAAAGGACTCTACAATATGGAGGTTTTTAACAACCCGAACCAACTGGATGCCTTGGCAACCATCCCTTGGGAAAGGGCATTATGGCACGGAGTTTTGGTGCTTGCCTTGAACAAATTCACCTTATGTAAGACAGTGGATGTCCCAGGTGGCTGAAGATCTGCATGCTTGAAACCTAGCTGTCCTCAAAATCTTTGGTTCTAGCCCAGACTGAACGTTTGCTCAAGTCCTATTTCGCCATATAATCATGGTAGCCTGGTGTTTGATCGTTTGTTTTAAAACGGATGGGAATTGACTTTGGGTGGTGTTCTGAAGTTGTAAACTTGTTTCCACAAAACACCAGCTTGCATCTTTCGCTGTTGCCTTATGTGCTTTTTCTGTGTAAGTGTCTAATTTTCCCTTTTGCGCTGTACATCTTGACTAGGATAGTTATGTGGAAGCTGAATTTTGTTATTCTAGATGTCAACCAGCTGTACCTTCCCTTCTAACCCCTATTCTTGAATTCACTCTTCCAAACAGGCTTATCAGCAACTGGCTCTAAAGCTTTCTGGAAACTGGACATTGATTCAGGAGAAAGTTCTGAACTACAAGACTAGAAGCATCTTCTAAATTAATCTCAATCTCCCAGGTGTACGGACTTTCTGGCTTCAGACATTGTTCTCTCCCCACTCCTATCATCTTCCACACTAGAAGTAAAACCAGGAGTCTAGGTTGAATCCCACAACTGTCAGCTACTAGCTGTATAGCTTGGCAAGTCATTCTCTCTACAAAATGTGGCAAATTAATTAAAACCTGCAGAGCATACTTAAAATCACTTCCTGTTGCTTATTAAATGCTCATATTGTTATGTACTTGCTCCCCTCAATGGAGTTTTGGAGTATTTCTCCTCAATCTCAAGTTTTGTGATTGAAATAGTGGAAGATTCTTGGCTGGCTATAGAGTATTGTTGACATCTTCTTGTCAGTTTTAATTTGCTTTGTACTGAAAGAGGCCTATAGCACATCTTTCTGGAGTTCAAAACAGCAAAGGGCCAAGTAACAAATATATTTTTAGGCTTTAAGAGACATATGGTCTGTCACATTTTTTGTTTTTTTACCATCCTTTAAAAAGTAAAGACTTCTTAATTTGAGGATCATATAAAAACAGACCACTATCCAGAAATGACCACTTTGCCAACCCCTGCATAAGAGAAAAGTATGTTAACTGCTTTAAACTTCCCTGTAACCGTTTTGCACTGGCAAGTACTAAAGCAACTTGTTTTTTTATTGTTTTAAAAATCCTCTTTTTTTTTGCTCAAAAAGGACCTTAAAAAAAAAAAAAAAAAGTTGATTTCATTTGAGAATTGAATAAATCTGTCTGAACAAAATCCTGTTCATTTCCCTTTCCTCCCCAAAATAACACCTTCACCCACTTTCAAGGTCATTATCTCAATAATTCTAAGTCACTCAATATTCAATACAGTCCATATCTAGTTGTTCTTCCACAATATTTGTCTGTCTGCACCTACACGCACAAAAATACCCATGCCCATGTATGTTGGATATGTACAAAAAAGTATTTCTGATAGTGCAGCTTATTAAATGCTGATGGAGATTTCAGTGTGAACACTTTCAAACCTCACAAGGTCCCAGACCATCTGAAGAATTTGTGCTTTTTAGGGTTACAGGGAATTCTCAATTTTCTTCGGGTTGTAGAATTTTTTTCTAAAGCAAATTATCTGTATTAATTATCTTTTCCCCATTTTAATGAATTTGCCCAAGAAATAAAGAAAGCACTTTGACCAGAAAACATGCCAAATTTAAACTTGAATTCAGCTGGCTGGTTTCTGAAGTTCAAGTGATTTCAAAATCTGCCTCATCAATGGAAGAAATCACTCTGACAACTGAGTTTGCCACACTGCAAAAACTCATTCTTTATAAAAGACATCCCCACATGGAAACTAGTAGGAGGCAGAACCGGTTTTTAAAGTAAGGTCTGAGTTGTTAATTTCAGATTGTAGGCCACCAGACACCCTGTGCCTGTGTTACTTGATACAGTTAGAAACAAAGTTTATGCCCCAACCAAGGAAACTATTGTCTTCCTTCTTGCAAAAATCAAAGGTGGAAACTACTGACAAACCCTTTCAAATAATGTTCCTTGGACACTTACTAGAAGTTTTTGCAACATAAAAGTAACTAGCAGAGTCCCTCAGTCTGGTGCATTCTTATGAAAAACTAAAGGGAGTTTTAAAAACACTTTTCATCTACTGGGTGTGATTCCTGAAAACAGACAATCGTGTGGACCTAGGGGATGTTCTTTTTTTTTTTTTGGCGCTTCAAAGCACCAAATTCTGTGCTGTGGTTTTCAATATTTAATCAAATTTGGGGGACTAACAAGCACAGTTTGGGAGTTCAGCCCTGAGCCACAGCAGCCTGAGGGCGGTGGATTGGACGCTCCACCAATCACAGGCCAGAGCCGGCTTATATAAGCCCCAAGCCCGGGCTAAGGAGCATTGCAAAACTTGCTCTTTAGATTTTGAATCTACTCTCTGGCAGCTCTTCCTGTCGCCATGTCAGAAACCGCTCCTGCCGAGACTGCCGCCCCGGCGCCAGTGGAGAAATCCCCTGCCAAGAAGAAAACCACCAAAAAGGCGGCCGGTTCTGGCGCTGCGAAACGCAAGACTACAGGACCACCTGTCTCAGAGCTGATCACCAAGGCCGTGGCCGCCTCTAAGGAGCGAAACGGCCTCTCCTTGGCTGCGCTCAAGAAGGCGCTGGCGGCTGGTGGCTACGACGTGGAGAAGAACAACAGCCGCATCAAGCTGGGCCTCAAGAGCCTGGTGAGCAAGGGCACCCTGGTGCAGACCAAGGGCACCGGCGCCTCGGGCTCCTTCAAGCTCAACAAGAAGGCGGCCTCCGGGGAAGCCAAGCCCAAGGCCAAAAAGGCGGGAGCGGCCAAGGCCAAGAAGCCCACGGGGACCACTCCGAAGAAGCCCAAGAAGGCTGCTGGAGCCAAGAAGACAGTAAAGAAGACCCCGAAGAAAGCGAAGAAGCCTGCGGCGGCTGGTGTAAAAAAAGTAACCAAAAGCCCTAAGAAGGCAAAGGCTGCTGCCAAGCCCAAAAAGGCAGCTAAAAGCCCAGCTAAGCCCAAAGCGGTCAAGCCCAAGGCTGCCAAACCCAAGGCTTCAAAGCCCAAGGCAGCGAAGCCAAAGGCGGCCAAGACAAAGAAAGCGGCTTCCAAAAAGAAGTAGGAAGGAAGCGGGCGTGTTCCTGCAACTGAAAGCCCCAAAGGCTCTTTTCAGAGCCACCCAGAGATCTCAGAAACGAGCTGGACACTCTATTGCCCCAATATTCTGCAATCAGGAATAACAGGTCTTTGTGCAGACGCAGTAAAGTGTCTCTGAAAAGAGCCTTTGGTCTACTTATTAACTCTACTTCCCCTTGACCTTATGGTGGCTCTCGGTTTTCTTAGGCAGCAGCATGGCCTGGATGTTTGGTAGGACGCCACCCTACGCGACTCTTGTCGCGGGCCGCGTTGCCCGCCAGCTCCAGTATCACGGCTGCCAGGTAGACCGGCGCGCCCGCCCTGACCCGCTCGGCGTAGTTAGTTGCCTTTGCGCAGAAGGCGGTGGACTCGCCCCACCGGGAACTGTAGGCTCGCGCGAGACGAGAGCGTCTTGGCCTTGGCGCGCGCCTTGCCACCCTGCTTGCCACGTCCAGACCAGCTCACTTACAACTCGCCATGGTCCCCCAAAACCGAGGCCGAGTGGAAGGACGCACTGTTTATAATCTCCTCTGGGCGCGAAAACCAAGCTGTACGGTTGGTTGAGTTTCGTTTTCATTTCGACCAATGGAACGTGCTTTTGCAGGACGCGGACTTTGATTGGGCAAAACTGACATCTGACGACAGGCAAAGTTAACTACCAATCTCTACTCCTCATTTACGTAACATTCTGTACTTAAAGAGGAGCGAGTTGTAAATCCTTCACTTTCTCCAGTTCGTTTTCAGCATGCCAGAGCCAGCAAAATCCGCTCCGGCCCCTAAGAAGGGCTCCAAGAAGGCGGTGACCAAGGCGCAGAAGAAGGACGGCAAGAAGCGCAAGCGCAGCCGCAAGGAGAGCTACTCGGTGTACGTGTACAAGGTGCTCAAGCAGGTGCACCCCGACACGGGCATCTCGTCCAAGGCCATGGGCATCATGAACTCGTTCGTGAATGACATCTTCGAGCGCATCGCGGGCGAGGCGTCGCGCCTGGCGCACTACAACAAGCGCTCGACCATCACGTCCCGGGAGATCCAGACTGCCGTGCGCCTGCTGCTGCCCGGGGAGCTGGCCAAGCACGCCGTGTCCGAGGGCACCAAGGCGGTCACCAAGTACACCAGCGCCAAATGAATTCGTCTGACTGCCCACGTCTAAAAGGCTCTTTTCAGAGCCAACCACGCTTTTCAAAAAAGACTGACACTTCAATCCTTCTGGAGTAGCGGCCCAAAGGCACTTTAAATCATTAAAAAGGTACATAAAGTGAGGTTCTGCTCTTCGAAAGTTTTATGTTGATATTCAAAGACGGGAACTTCAGTGTTAAATTTCCCTTATCAGACATGAGTTAAACTAGTAATATCCTGTTATTTCTTGGGTGGTGGGGGGGATTGAACCCAGGGAATGCAACAGCTACATCTTTAGCCCTTTTTACAGTTGTGTGCTACTGTGGAAGACGGGCAATTTCAGATGCCTTTTAAAGTAAAAACTAGCGATGTTAATGACCTTCTCTAGCAGGTCTTATTTACACCACTGCCTTCAGGCCTCTCAGAAGCTCAAGCATGGCTTCTCTCCCTAGCAAGGGTTAGATCCTCACTTCCTGGTCAGGTGCAGTGCTGGCCTTTTTAAGTTGTCCTAGATGGACCAGTTCTCTGCACCCCTCCCCTACCTCTACACCTTTTCTAGGGATATCAGTCCCCTGCCTCCTCTCCTTTAGAAGTTCTAATTTTCAGAGATTTTGGAGATAGAAACTTTGAAATGATGTGTCTTCTAGCTTCCCTCTGTGACTGGGCAGAACCTTCCCTGAAACTGAGGCAGCATGAAGACACTCCGCACTTCATCCCATGCTTGAGATCAGACCTACACACACACACACACTTCACCCCATGTCACTTAGAATAACAGGCATGAGTTTCTTAGGACTGTGAAGGGGGGAAATGGGTCCTCAAGGGGGAGAGTGAGTCCTCTCCGAAGGGCAACATGCCTTTCCTGCCCTCCAGTTTCTTTGTGGTGCCCAGGGAAATTTCCAGAGTCCCACCCAGGTCCACCTCTTGGTTTTTGACTTTCAAGTCCCCACTGCCGAGACAACTCTAGCTCACTTTGGCCTATGCTGACCTTTTCTAATTGGATCCTGTTCTTACAGATTTTATGGTTAGGGGGAATTATCTTCCTGAGTTCTGAGATCTGGTCTGTGTAAGGGTCACAAAAGTCACACACACACAGGCCTGCATTTCTCCTGCAGATAACAGGTGGTTTGCCAAGGAATGTGATATACCCTGTCCACTTAAGCCAAGCAGGGCTGTAGGTAAATTTCTTTTAAAAATGAAAGCCTGGGGCTGGGATTGTGGCTCAGCAGCAGAGAGCTTGCCTAGCACGTGCGCAGCCCGGGTACATGCGCAGCCCGGGTTCGATCCTCAGCACCACGTACAAATAAACACATTGTGTACAACTAAAGCAAACAAATAAATTAAATTAAAAAAAAAAAAAAAAACAAAACTGAAAGCCTGTGGGGGCCAGCACAGTGGGCCCAGTTTATAGAATTATTTCCTTAACCTTAGGTGCCCCCCCCCCCCCCGCATCATTTCAAAATAGGCTTTGAATAAAAACTATTTTCCTACCAATTTGACTTAGAATATTTCAAAAGCAGCCAACCTCTTCTGGTGGATATTAGAGTCCCCTGATAACAATTACAAGAGTTTACAGAAGGTCAAGGGTTGTATGTTGTCTCATTTGTGAAGGCTAGGGAGGAAAAGGAAAAGAAAGATGGTGTTGATGGGGGAATCTCATGAAACTCAAAATGAGATCAATAGAGTACAGGAAAGGGACCAATGGGTGGGAGGAGAGAAGGGAAAGGAGAAATACAATATTGACAAATCATATTGTTATATTATGTGCATGTACGAATATGTAACAATGAATCCCACCATTATGTACAACTATAATGCACCAATATAAAAATGAAAATTGCAAAAGTTTAGAATGTAGGTCAGTTTCTTTTCTAAATCAGCTGCACATTTTGTTCCACTATTTTGCTCTCAGGTTGGTTTTCTTTCTTTCTTTTTCTTTTTTTCTTTCTTTTTTTTTTTTTTTTTTTTTTTTTTTTTGGTTGTTTGTTTTTAATGAGGGGAACTTTCTAAACAAAATGAGCTTTTTGCGCCGGGCGCGGTGGCGCACGCCTGTAATCCCAGCACTTGGGAGGCTGAGGCAGGAGGATCGCGAGTTCAAAGCCAGCCTCAGCCATGGCGAGGCACTTAGCAACTCAGTGAGACCCTGTCTCTAAATAAAATACAAAAAAGGGCTGGGGATGTGGCCCAGTGGTCGAGCACCCCTGAGTTCAATCCCCGGTACCAAAAAAAAAAAAAAAAAAAAAAAAATGAGCTTTTTGCAACATGAAGGAGAGATAGAAAGGAGGCATCTTCTTAATCCAAGAGAGAAGTGCAATCTCCCAATGTTTAGGCTTGCAGAATCCTATCACCCCTTTCCAGAAATCAGTGGAAAAATAAGTTCCAATCATTCCACAGACCTTAAAACCCAAACACCTTTATTGTTTTTCTAGATATTATTCAATCTTTTCCATTAAAAGGCAGGAGACCTTAAATGGACTCACAGAAGTAAAGTGAACAAATTTGTGCTGACTTTTGAGGTCATGAAGCAAAGGGCCAAAAGTTCAGGCTTGTCTGCCAACAGAACCAGTGCCCATTCTCCTGTGCCTCCAGAAGGTGGCTGCAAACACCTGCAGAACCTTTAGAAGTCTAATATTAGTCAATTTTGCTACTAGACTCACCAGCCTTGTTGAATTTGAAATTAGTATTGATACTGATGCAAAGAAGAAATGGATTATTGGGCTCACAAAGTTATTTTTTCCTGAAATGCACCTTCTCTATCCACCAATCAAATCCTGTCCTGTGGAACCCACCCTATGGCTCACCTCCTGCAAGGCCTTTCCTGTTACTGAAGCTTGCACAGCTTCCCCTTTCAGCCTTTCTCACCACAGCCCTGCCTCTGTTTGGGGAGGGAGAGGGGTGGCTTTCCTGTATTTCCAGTACTTTAGCCCAATAACCTCAGAAGAGTCATTTGTTTCTAGAGTCTTCTTTGAATTAATGTTTTGTAACACATGCTTAGCCAACATGCCTGTCCCCTCTACTATGGCTGGTCTATGTGGGACATGCACTGGCTCCCAGCTTTGAAATTAGGAGACTCACCCCAAAACACTGGGCTACTTCAAGAGGTCAAGATTTCAACTCCTAAGCACTTAGCTCCTATACTTGTAAACTGGAGACAGGAGTCATTCATAGTCATATGAATGTTGAGGCTGAGAATGCTTTTTGTGGATTTTACTTTTTCTTTTCTGGTGCATTTTCTTGTATCTTTAGTACCTTCCCTCTGTCTTCTACCTCCTTCTCTCTCTCTCTCTCTCTCTCTCTCTCTCTCTCCCTCTCCCTATGTGTGCATGTATACATACATTTTATTTTAGAATTTTTAAAATTTTCAGCATTTCTATTTTTAAATTTTTTTAAATTGCTGTATAAAAATGAAATTGTAAATATTAATGGGTACCATGTGATGTTTTGATACACGTGTGCATTTTGTAATGTTTAAATTGGGTTAAACATGCCTATCTCCCCGAACATTTACCATTTCTTCATGGTGAAAGCATCAGAATTCTTTCTAGCTTTTTGAAATATACAGCACATAATTGCTATCTATGGTTCACTTACTGTGCAACAACACACCAGAATCTCTTACCCTTATTTAACTGTTACTTAGGAACTGCTGATCAAACTTTCCCCAACTCCCTCTCCCTGGCATTGTGTCTGGCATGTGAGAGACTTCAGACAGCCTTGCCACTCATACAAGAACCTCAAGGTTCAGCCCATTCTGATTCAAAAATTTTTTTTTTCAGTAGATACTCTTTGGGTACCTGTTATGTAACAGGAACACTTCAAGGTACCAGAAATATAGTAAGAACTAAACAGGTGATAAGTCATGCACTCACAGAGTTCTTTTTCTATTAGAGAACATACCAACAAATACATTTTAAAAGAATGCCAGATAATATTAAATGGGAGAAAAACAAAACAGAACAGAAAGATAGGTAGGGAGTAGATTTGTGTGGTTCATTTTAAATAACATGATCACAGAATGCTCATCAAGAAGGTAAAATTTAGCTAGGCAGTAATTACCTGAGTACATCTATAATCCAGCTACTGAGAGGCTGAGACAGGAGGATCACAAGTTGAAAGTCAGCCTGGGCAGCTTAGCAAGACTTCCTCAAAATTTAAGCAAAAAAATGAGGTGGTGGTGTGGGTCTTTGGGGAAGTCTTTTATAGTGGAAGAAAGAAGAAATAAGAGACTCTGGGGCCTGTGGGGGTGGAGGTGAGGAAGAGGAAGAACTGAGGGAACAAGGCAGAAAAGACAGGGCTTCCCAGATGTGGAGCCCTCTGTGACTATAATGGCTTTGGATTGTGTCATACTTACATTCCCAGTGCTGTTGAAAGCCGCGGGTTCTATGGCCTCTGGTCCTGATACTGGACGCCAGGGATATTGCACAAGGCTCTTTTTGTAAGTTGTCATTTCCTTTCACTTAAATATCCTGGAGGATGGAAAGAATTGCCAGACTGTGGGGGCATCTGAATTCCAGAGAACTGTCAAATCTGTCCCTAAAGATGTGGGGACCCCAGGCCTTGCATTCCCAACATTTGCATTTGGTTCCAGAAGAGATTCAGTTCCCACAACCCCTAAATTCAGCAAATGCCTGTTCAAGAATCTTTTAGAGTCTGTTTCTTGTTGGGGACACCAGGGATCATACAAACATGGGCCTCTGACAAAGATTATCCTTGAAACACTAAAGCCACCACTTGATGCATGTTTCTACTCCTGGGTTTGAAGTTTTCTGCCACTTTGTAAAGCTACATTTTTCCCACCCTTGTCTCCAAAAAATGAAATATCTCAAACTTCCCCCTGTGGAATGTTACCCATGCAACTGAGCTATAGTTAACAGGACTTTTCAATTGAATCTCAGTCTTATGGTCTCAGCTTTCCATTCTCCGTCCAGTGGTACCCAGCTTCAGCCAGAAGAACTGTTTTTAAAAGCTTAGCCTTGGCTAGCCTCCTCCCCAGAGGTTCTGCTTCAGTGCATCAAAGGCTGTGAGGGTGAAGACATGTGCATTTCTGTACCAACTTTGGGAAGCAGTCTACAAGATGTCACCAGAGGACCCCTGCCTTCTGATACTGGTTCCTACACATGCCTTTCCCACACTGTGCCACAGCTGGTCACAGGAGGTGGCAGACATGATGGTGTGTCCCTCCCACCATGACAAGAGATCTCTGGCTTGATGGCTCCTCCTTCCCCTTAGAGCACTCCCTGTAGAGGAAGGGAACCAACCCTCCTCAGGAGCAGCCTCCATGAACCCTGAGGCTCCAGTCCCCTGCAGCCTGTAGATGCTGCAGCGGGTGACTGATCAGAGACCGGGAGAACACCAACTCCCACTGTTCCCAGAACCTGACCTTCAGAACTCTGGCAAGAGTTGCTAAACTTGGGGTAACATGTCACACAGCAATCAACAACACCTTACAACAACCAAAGTCTCAGCAACTGTTTCTTTAAGGGTTCACCCTTGTCATGCCTTTTCCAAGAAATTTCCCAAACCATCATCTTCCAGAATGATATTTACCCTTCCACATCCCTACAGCAGTCAAAGCTAAATATAATAATAATTTATATATTATATAACTTGCATAGATATTTGTAAAGATAATATAAAACAGAGTTTTATTTTGCCATTTATGAATTTATAAAATTGCTCATATTATTTTGTTTGGGGTATTATTTAAACCCCATCATTTGAGTACCACTCCTCTACTTGTTTTGTGTTTTGATGTATCTGGGTACAATCTATTATTATTTATTTAATATTTTTCTTTAAACATACTCTTTAGAAAATAAAATCAATTTATTTTAAAGAGCAGCTGTACATTGCTACCAAGTAGAAAATGTCTACCTCTGTCTGTAAACAGAAAGTGTTGTACCCAGAGAAATACGAATTAAAACTCCAAGCCACGTCACACTTGAGAAAAAAAAAAAAAAAAAGGGCTTTATTAAGTTGATCAGCAGCCACCATCCGCACACACCACACAGAGTGACAAGACAGCACACCGGCAGTTATTTCCAAGGGTTTATATTTGGTTGTTCAGCCAATGCAAGCAAGCCACGGTACAGAAGCTGAATTTGGGCAGTTAGCGAGACAATGCAAAGGGTACATTGGTATTTCCTATGGGACTTTTCAGGTTGGCATAGCAACAAGCAAATAGAAGGGAAGGGGGAGGAGTCAAAATGACCTTAGTTGAGTGCACGTCAGAGGATGGTTACTAACGTCTAGACAATCAATCTCTGATAAGGTAGTTGCCCAAGAAAAATGGAAATCAAAGAGAACAATTTTACATTGTATAAGAATTGCTATTTTTTGTGTTGCCAAGTATGTTATGCTAGGTAACGATTAATGGGTACAGAGGCAGGGCTTTCTGTGTTCTATTATTTCTGAGAAACAGAACTATTTCTTGGAACTCCTAAGATGGCTGCTGAAGGACACATTGGAGTCCCTTTAGTTCTCTTATCACAAAAGTAACTAGAAAACCATAAAATAAAACAATAGTATTGATTAAGTCATATGTATTTTTCCACCTATCGGCCTGAGACCTGTTCTTTGTCATATACTTTTGAAAAAGAGAGAGAACAAAGTTTTGGTAAGGCCCCAAAAACCCACCAGCACCATTGTCACTCCCCCAAAAACCCACCAGCACCATTGTCACTCCCCAGGCACTTAATCTGAAATATTCACAGAGAGTAGAAAATGAACTGATATTCCCACTTTCTGATTGACATTTTAACAGCCCAAATCTGTAAGCCATCTAATACAATTTCCTTGGCCCCCAGTAGTGTTTGATACAGATCTAGGAAAACACTGGTTTAATTAATGTAATATTTCTTTTTTTTTTTTTTTTTTTTTTTTTTTTTTGGTACCAGGTATTGAACTCAGGGCCACTCGACCACTGGGCCACATCCCCAGCCCTTTTTTGTATTTCATTAGAGACAGGGTCTCACTGAATTGCTAAGTGCCTCACCATTGCTGAGGCTGGCTTTGAACTCGCGATCCTCCTGCCTCAGCCTACCAAGTGCTGGGATTACAGGCATGAGCCACCATGCCCGGCTAATGTGATATTTCTTTTTGGTTCTTCTTCTTAAAAATATAATTTGTAGCCGGGCACAAACATTACATTAGCCAGGCGCAGTGGCGCACACCTGTAATCCCGCACTTGGGAGGCTGAGGCAGGAGGATCATGAGTTCAAAGCCAGCCTCAACAATGGCGAGGCACTTAGCAATTCAGTGAGACCCTTTTTCTAATAAAATACAAAAAAGGGCTGGGGATGTGGCCCCAGTGGTCAAGTGCCCCTGAGTTCAATACCCAGTACAAAATATATATATAATTTGTGCCAGGTGCAGTGGAACACACCTGTACTCCCAGTGGCTGGGAAAGCTGAGGATTTCGAGTTCAAAGCCAGGCTCAGCAACTTAGCGAGGTTCTAAGCAACTTAGCAAGACTCTGTTTCAAAATAAAATACTAAAAAATGGCTGGGGATGTGTCTCAGAGGTTAAGCACCCCTGGATTCAATCCCTGGTACAAAAAAAAAAAAGATATATACATAAATAAAATTTGTTCCAAATGACAAAAAAAAAATGTGATATTTAATTGAACTATTATAATATGCCTAACTCAGCAAATAGAATGATATAGGACCTGGAGAGATTCATATTTTGGTAGAATATTTATAAAGTCATACTTACTTTTATTTCTTAAACTTATTTTGTTGAAAGAAAAAAAAATTCTGTTCTGAGGTGATTTCTCCATAGCTTTCATATGTATACCTCACCCAGGTTCCAAGAAAGCACTGGCGAAGTCCTTGCAAAAGAGGAAGCCTTATCCCACCTCTGTCTTGCAGACAGTCCGGGGTCACAGCCACACTGCAGATTCCAGGTCACCAGCTCAACCATGCAGCAGGGCATCTATCTCCCCGGGGTTTCCAGGGCCTCTCCCTCAGGCAGCTTTGTTAATGTGGAATATCAGAATAATCTGCATTAGTACCTGTCCAGTTTTTCCCTTTACTGAATCTTATTCTTATCCACATATTTGTTACTTGCCTCCCTGCACATCTGAAAGTTCTTGATTTGATTTGCTCTAATAGTCTGGTGTTCTAATGTACTCTCAGAGTTCATTTGATGGCTTTGCACATAAGAATCTTCTCTCAAGCAGTGAATAATATGGCCCTTAAATATTTTTTTTTTACATGTTGTGGAACATATCGATGGCATCATCAGCTGCCACTTCTTCAGCACATGCTGTCTCCTAGATACCATGTACTATCTAATTTGCTTCCCAGTCCTGCAAGGTTGGCATTAGTGGTGTCTGACCTGTAGGCAAGGAGAGAGAAGACTAGACATGTAACAGCATATGAATGTGTCCACTGTTGTATCTGGCCTGTGGGCTGTTGTAGCAAAGTACCACAGACTGACTAAAAACAAGAAATCTATTCTCTGCTATTCTCTGGCAGCTCCGTAGACTGGAGACCTGGTTTCCGCTAAGGTCTCCCTCCTTAGCTTGCAGATGGCTGTGTCAGGAAAAATAAGGTGTTGGCTTTTCTTCTACTCATGGTGTAGAGCAGCAAGTGAGGCAGACAACACAGTGTGGTCAATCCCTGAAGGTTTTAGCTACATATTCCACTAGCCAAAAGACACTTAAAAACACTGAATATATTGTTGATGTGTTACTTAATGTGTGTGTACTGGAGTTACGGAATATTCAAAAACTGGACAGTCAATGCCTTTGTAATTTCTTGGTGTTCTGTTAGAGTGAGGGTGTTAGAAAAATGAAAATTTTGTTTTCTTTTCAAATAAGTGGAATATGTCTGATAATGACTGGAGACTCATGTCAACTTAATCACTGCAAAGAGAAAACCGCAACAATGTTCTTACATGTATTAGCTGTAGACTCATAAAATCAACCTTATACAACTGTATTTTAAAGATTTTTAAGGACAGAAAGTCCTAGAATGGGGCTGAGGTTGTGGCTCAGTGGCAGAGCACTTCTATGAACATGTGAGGCACTGGGTTCGATCCTCAGCACCACATAAAAATAAGTTAACAAAATAAAGATATTGTATCCATCTATAACTAAAAATTTGAAGGAAAAAAAAAGAAAGTCCTAGAATAATTTAGAGCTTGGCATTTATGAAACATTTTATAGTTTGCTGTACTGTGGAGTGTATTTTTAGTAATGGTAAATTATGACGCAGATCAACCCTAATGCTTAGAACAGCTAGGAAATCATCTGATTGACACTGTAGGTGATGAAGTCTTTCTTTGCTCTCTTAAGGCTCCATAATGAACTCTTAAGAAATAAATAGTAGGCAGGGCAATAGGAAAACTGGTACAAATTTGTTATGTGTATCACAAGAAAGGAAAGGGGAAAACCCAGCACAGGGGAAGGGAAAAAGGCACCTGGGGGAGTATAAGATTGGGGGAAGTCAAGTGGGCCCTCGGGAGAACAGGGAACTGCATGTAGCAAAGTCATCTGGGCCACCTGTGGACCTCCAGCCTCCTCTCCTATGATGCCAGCCTTCCCTGGTGGACACATTCCCAGGGAAGGAGTTCCTCACCAGTGAGTCTCCCTGAAGGATCTGTCTTGGGCAGATCCTCAGTTTGAACTCCAATCAGCATATTTTGGAAGGAATTTTCTAAACTCCTTGGAAAGTATCAGGTGGCTACCAAGACAAGGCAGAATTACAGAGCCAACATCAGAAAAACAAAGTCCAGAGTGTTTTACAGCTGGAAATAAGAGGAAATCCCTACATGCTCTTATGGAATGATCTTCAGGATATATACTTTTTTAAGCGAAATAAGCAAGATAGAAAAAAAAATGTATGTAGTATGTTACCGTTAATCTAATAGGGGGGTCTTAAGAGTACACATATATATGCTTATAATTAACAAAAATAGAATGAAAAATCAAAACATTAAAAATCATTACCTGTCAGTTGATAGAGGCTCTGTTCTAGACAGTTTTTTGTTGCTGTGATCAAAAGACTGACAAGAACAATTAGAGGAAGAAAAGCTTATTTGGGGGTCATGGTTTCATTAGTCTTAGTCCATAGATGGCCAACTCCATTGCTCTGGGCTGGAGGTGAGACAGAACATCAGGGCAGAAAGAAGAGTGTTGCAAAGGATATGACAACCAGGAAGCAGAGAGGGACCTAACCTCACTAGGACAAAATATGAACCCCAAGTCATACCCCCCAGTCACCTACTTCCCCCAGCCACACCATACTTGCCTATGGTTATTAACCAGTTAATCCCTACGAGGGATTAATGCATGGATTAGCTTGAGGCTCTCATAACCCAATCATTTTATGGCTAAACTTTCTTGTATTGTCTCACATATGAGTTTTTGGGGGGTACCTCATATCTAAACCATATGATAAAGGAAAAAGACCTCTTTGAATAAATTTCATTTGACCTTGGAACTATGTAAAAATATTTTATGCAATGATAAAACCAAATATTAAAAAGTTCCAATCCCTAAACATCAACAATGCAATGAAGTAAATGGATCTGTGTACCCAATGGGGATGAACACAGAGAAGGGAATCTTCCAAATAGACTAGGAAACAGGATTTTAACTTCTCCTTTGTGACAGATCTCACAGCAGCAGTTCTCAAATCTTGACCACAGGGCCCATTTATACTCTTAAAATTTAATGAGAACCCAAGGGCAGGGTTGTGGCTCAGTGGTGGAGTGCTTGCCTAGTATGTGTGAGGCACTGGGTTCGATCCTCAGCACCACATAAATAAATAAAGGTGATAATAATAATGAGAACGCAAAGAGTTTATGTTCTGCAGGTCATTATTATTGACATTTTCCACGTTCTATATTAAAACTGAAAAAAATTATAAAATAATTATGTTGCTAATTCATTTTAAGATAATGACAAACTCATTTTATATTAGCATGCATATCATATTTTATGAAAAATAGATGTTTTTAAGAAAAAAGTAAGAGGATGGCACTGCTGCACATATTTGCAGATCTCTCTGAAGTCTCACTTCAAAGAAGACTACTGGATTCTTGCATTTGTTTCAGTGGTCCTTTACCAGGGAGGCCCTCTACCACAGGAGGCCCTTCCAAGGAAGGCCCTCTTCCACTGGACGTCCTTTATCTTGTCCTGAAAAGTTTGGTTTTTGTTCAATCTAATTTACTTTTCTTCCTGATCTGAAAGTTTCATTGTTCCCTGTCATACAAAATATCCCTTTGCCATGGTTAATTTACCATATTTGGGGTTGTTAATTCTAAAAAATGTGTTTAAAGGACGGGTTATGGTATAGGTATGAGGTATATCCCAAAAGCTCATGTGAAACAATGTAAGGATGTTCAGAGGTGGAGTGATCAGATGAGAAAAGCTGTAACCTAATCAGTGAACTACTCCACTTGAATGGATCAACTGGGTCACTGGAAGCATGCCTCTCGGGTTTACATTTTGTCCCTGGCACTTTGTTCTCTTTCTCTTTTAGCCTGGTGCTGCGTGTCAGTAAAAAGGGCGTGAGAACTGAAAATAAATTTGAGGGATATTTTGGGATGGTGTCCCAGGCTAAGCAGCTGCCATGTGCCTCTTCCTTCCCAGGGTGTGTTTTTGTTCCATGTCTAGCCATGAATTTTCACACAGGGCAATTCTTCAACATCTGACTGATTTAGCAGGGAGAAGATGTAGGCATCAGGTGAGCTGGTGGCCAGAGGAGGCTTCTGAGCCTCTGCAGTGCACAGGCTGCTGCAAAGCCTGCCCTGCAGGGCCCTGGGTGGACCTTGCACCTGCTCTGGAGTTGGCATGGCTCTGCAGTCAGTTTCCCATGGGTTCTTAAGGTCTCTGGTATATGTAGGAGCTCCAGTGTCTAGGTGGACCCCAGAGGTGGCCAACCACTTGCAGTCCAGTGTCCTCCTCTGCTTTTTATGTTTATCAGGCTAAAGCTGCATGTGAATCTCATGGCTGCTGCCTTCCTTGAAAGCCAGCAGGGTGGATAACTGCAGATGGAAGCTCCAGTAAAGGATGAGGTGGCCTGAACAAGAGCAGCTGAAAAGGACCTCTGAAGTCGTGACCCTTTGCCCTCACAGGCTGACCGTCACCTCTTCAGCATTAAGACCCTGTGCTCATTCTCATTTCCACAGATAAGCTGCTGGGAAGAAAAAAGACACTTAGAGCCACCAAACCAGGCATGTGGACAAACTGGCCTGTCTGGGCAGCTGCTCTAGAGTTCGGGTGGCACCTCAGCCTTGCAGGCTCTTTCTGGAGACATTCTTGTATTTCTTCTAGACCCTACAGCTTTGATGTGTCCACTGCATGGCTTCTACAGCAAAATAATTAACGTTGGTGTTCTCATAGAACAGTGCAAACCCTTAGGTAACATTCCAGAAATTAAGCAAATCAGCTTTTGGTTGTCCCAGTGATTGGAAAGGGATACACGACTCATAAAGGACTAGACTTCCTGTGAAGAGTTGTCTTATGTTGCGCCTGACTTCCAAGTGTCTCAAAGTAAACCTAAAGGTGAAAAATTTCTCTGAGCCTAGAACCTAATTCCTCTACACACAGGCACAAGAGGTGTATAGTTTTTATGTGTAGTTTAATATGCACTGAATTTTCCAAGAATGTATTCACTTTATGAATTAGGAAAAGATTACATTTTGTTCTGTTCAGTGTCATCCAAGAGTTATTAACCTTTCCAATAAAGAAAAGTGGCATCACTGAGAGTAACTCTTGCTGGCACCTAAGTCACCTGAGTTGGCCAGCTCCATCTGTTTCCAGGGTAATTCCATAGATAAAAACAGCCAAGGACTTCAGCTTTCTAGTGTAAGACCCAAGAATTTTTATGTTGAGACCATGACCTTTATTATTAAAATAACTCTTATTTAGCTTTTATACCATAGTAAGTTGTTTTAGTGACTTTTTTTTTTCTTTTTTTTTTGGTGGTACCGGGGATTGAACTCAGGGGCACTCGACCACTGGGTCACATCCCCAGCCCTTTTTTGTATTTTATTTAGAGACAGGGTCTCACTGAGTTGCTAAGTGCCTGGCCATTGCTGAGGCTGGCTTTGAACTCGCAATCCTCCTGTCTCAGCCTCCCAAAGTGCTGGGATTACAGGCGTGCGCCACCGCGCCCGGCTAGTGACGTTTTTTTTTTTTTTTCCCCAAAACATTAAGGGAAACTTTACTATTTAAGAATTTGATTTCAGGCTGCAAAAGGGATCAAAAGAATTAGGCATAAGCAGGAAGACTTGGGGCTGACAGGTGTGAGAACACTGCTTCTTATACAATTTCCCCTGCAACCCATCGATCCAGGTACAGAAGCTTTGGCCTCACAGGAGTCAGTGGAAGGTCAGAACACCCGCTGCTGCTCTAGATCCGCACTGGGACCTGACCACAACATTCCCTGACTTAGGTGTCTACCTTTGTGCCTTGGGATCTAAAGGTTCTCCTCAAAATAGTAACTTCAAAGCCTCTGTTCCCGTCTCATTTTCCTAATTTCTCAATTCAAAAATAGAAAAGCATCTCTCTAGCAGGACCAGAGAACTTTAGTTCAGGTGCTTTGTTGTTGTTCCTTGAACAGTGGGAGTTCTTGGGCTCCTGTGGGGGTGGATGGCTTACTGGTCCTCAGCACCTACCAGCACCCAACCTCCAGCATTGCTCCTTCCAGCTCAGGTCCTCTGCAAACTCTTGTCAAATCAAACCACTCACATGCATTAACCCCTAGGAATATTTGTGTCCAAGCAATTTCTTAATTATTTTCAAGTCTGGGAAAATGCTCTTATGTTGTGTTTTGATTCACTGGGGCTTTGGTGCTGCACCTCTGCTTTACCAAAGTCTCCCAACAGGCACCACGTTAAGAGTTGATGATCTATCAGAAAAGCAGAGCCCCAGAAGTCAACACTAGGAAGTGTTAGGCAATGGATAAAATGGCCACCTGCAGAAGTAGTGTATTTGAGTGGCTGAGAAGTTTATGGATGAAGAGATGGTAGCAATTTGAAACTTATCTCAGATAACACTGACAAATGCGTCCACTACAGGGTCATAACTAAAGCAGGGTGGCATGCCTGAATCTGGAGGGACTGAAGAAGTTAAGCTCTGTCAAGTTTCTTACCAGCTCCCTGGGAGGGAGTGCTCTTTCCCATGAAGTTCCCTAGGCTGGATAAGGGCCCCTTGTTGTGGTGACACAGCTTGGGGTAGAGTCCTTCAGAATCATATTCCCTCTTCTACTTCAAAGGTCCAGAGTGCTCTTTTCCGCTTCATAAATTGTTCTTCAGGGAACAATTTTCTCCCTAGTACTAGGATAGAACCCAGGGCCCTCTACCACTAAGCTATATCGATGGCCCTTTTTATTTTTTATTTTGAGACTGGGAAAAAGATTGGTAAAGAATATTTGGGACAAATTATATTAATTCTTGAAGATACTAGGCACAAATTCCAGAACAATACAATGAAGCAACATCCTATTTTAGATTAGGAAAAATCAGTTTCCCAAGCTGAGTAGTGAGAAATGGCATCAATTCGTCAAGATTATTCAGCAACAAAAGGTTAGGCACTTGGGTCGCCAAGATTCAAATAACACAAACTCTATCTTTGAGTTCTTTTGACTTGGGATTTGTTTGTTTGTTCCTTTCTCGGTGTGTGTTTCCAGTATTTTGACTCTCTAAATACTGGAGACCAACGATGCTGATATATCAATCTTTTGAGTGACCACAAATTCCTTCTGCTTGTGTTTCTGGATTCTTCTAGAAATCTTCCCATCTGACAACTCCAAGTCTATCATGTGGTCCTGATAGCCAAAACTTATCATATACATGTGTCTTCCCTGTATGATTTTAATAAGCAGTAGCCTCTGTCATCTTCATCCTGGCTAGTGAACATACTTAGACAACTGAACCCCTATACGTCATTTTCATTTCCTCTCCTGGATTGTACCTGCTGCTTCCCTCATTCTGAAGAGCTGGTTAGACCAATACCAGAATTTGCTGCTGACTATATGGACAGAGGTTCAAAGTCACTCGTGCCATAAAGAATCATTAAAATAAATGTAAATTTACTCTCCTCAAATATGTTGGTGGTGAGAAGTGGGAGAAGATATATAAATAAAAAAAGTACAATGCCTGTTCTAACAAAACCGATGGAGGGATGTACACACACACACACACACACACACATACACACGTAAACATACGAAACATACAAAATACACATGCACATAGACACCACAGACAAATGGCACGAAGATTCTGTGAGAGGCTGTGAGATGTGAGGTTTACAAGAGCTGAAGGAACTAAAGGAAGTCTAGACTTACCCAGGTCTCACTCTCCAGGCTCTGGGGTAACAGACTATAGCCAGCTTTGGAGGCTGACTTGGGTTTTAGACAGCTGCAGAAGCAGGGGAAAGAGCATTTCATTAGCTAAATTTCATGAAGATGAATTCTATCAGTTCTGTGCTACATGCAGATTCAATACATCAAATCATGTGAAGAAACCAACTGAAGTCCCATCAGGATCCCAAGTACTTGCTAGAAGCCAGGGAGGGACCTAGTCGGCAGAATCAGGAGCAAAGATATCTGGAGGTTGGCTGCTGAATGAATCTTAACCAAAAGAATGAGCTTTCTGAATCCATGGGCCTTTTTAATGGTCTGTCAGGCTTCTTTTCCCTTCCTTTTCTCTAAAAGAAAGTAATAAAATCTGGAGGAGCACTACTAGGTACAGGGTTCTCATTTACACATTTTTCTGAATGCAAATTAGATGATGTGTGGAATTTGTTTTCACATGTTTCCTTTCACTATTTGCAGTAGGATATTTGATACATGAAGGGAACACAGGTGATACACATGTAAAATATAAAGCAAATTATATCAAACACACAAGGCCAAACTTCCAACCTCCAAAATAAAATGCTGGCAGCTATTTGTCCTTGCCTCTGTGGCTTTCTCCATACCAATTACCTGCCTTTATCACCAGAGGCCACTGCCTGGTATTTTAAAAAAATGTATTTATGAATGTCTCCTTTTAAAAGTTTATAATCACATACATGCTTCCAAATACACTTAAACCCTATATAATTTGGGGTGTTTTTCTTAAGCTCTAAAATAATGATATCTTTTCTTTTACCTTTATAAAATGGTATCATGAAGCTAAGATTGACTTTTCTGAAATTCAACCACATACTGTAATTCACTCATTTTCTCCTCTGTATGATAAACATCCTGTGAACATACCTCAACATAGGAGTTTATTCTTTTCACCATAAATACGAGATTGCTGTTGATATTGTTAATCCATTCTTGTATGTCTGTCTCCTGTTGCACGTGTGCAGAGTATTCTCATCTAAACACCCAAAAACCAATCTGTTAAGTCACTGGAATACACTAACTGAATAAAAGGTATCATTAAACTTTCCACAGATAAAACTGTCGACAGGCAGTCTGGGTTAAGGGATAGCAGAACACTCTACTTTCCTTTCCTTTTAAATATATTCCACTTAGTAGAGAAATATTAAATGAAAGTGACAGAAACTATCGTGTGGAACACACCAAGAAAGGTGGGGAGCAGGAACCAACCCAGTCCTGGAGGGCGAATTCCGCTCAAGAGAAGTAAAGGATAGCTAGACTGGTAAAGGTCCCCCACACCAGCCCAGCCTCAAACTCCCAAATAGTCAAAGAGACCGGTAGCTAAATTTCAAACTGCCCGCGCAGTGTCTGGATTGGCTATTGAACCAACACAGCCCTGATTGACGCGTAGGATACTCCAATAGGGTTCTGGCTCTTGCTTTTTCTTTCCTAACATTTGGGAAATCCAAACTAATAAGGGAGAAACAGCAAGGATCGCTTCCAAAAGAAAACTTATAAATGAGTACTCTCTCCGTTTATCTTTTTTTTTTTTTTTTTTTTTTTTTTTTTTTGTGGTACCGGGGATTGAACTCAGGGGCACTCGACCACTGGGCCACATCCCCAGCCCTTTTTTTTTTTTTTTTTTAAATATTTATTTATTTGCTTTAGTTGTACACAATGCAATGCATTTATGTTTACGTGGTGCTGAGGCTCGAACCCGGGCCGCACACGTGCGAGGCGAGTGCTCTGCCGCTGAGCCACAGCCCCAGCCCTCCCCAGCCCTTTTTTGTATTTTATTTGGAGACAGGGTCTCACCGAGTTGCTAAGTGCCTCACCATTGCTGAGGCTGGCTTTGAACTCGTGATCCTCCTGCCTCAGCCTCCCAAAGTGCTGGGATTACAGGCGTGCGCCACCGCGCCCGGCTCTCTCCATTTATCTTTAAGCCTAGTGCCCCATTAATAAGGGACACTGATAAATTATGCAGTGTCCAACTAAATTTTGCCGGGTACACTCACTTACAAAATGGACGACTGTTTGGGGGGGGGGGGGGGAAATAGTAACCTTCTCTATTAAGCTCATGTGATAATTGAATTGCAAAGTATTTTCTACCAACACTAATGGAACATAGGAACTACTTCATGCAGCAAATAAATGTGCACGATAAAACATGTGAGTGCCAGTTCTCTTTAGAGGAGTGAATGGCTCTTAAAAGAGCCTTTGTGGTGTGGGCTGAGGCTACCGCTCCGCGGTGGGCCACTCACTTGGCGCTGGTGTACTTGGTGACCGCTTTGGTGCCCTCAGACACGGCGTGCTTGGCCAGCTCCCCGGGCAGCAGCAGGCGCACGGCCGTCTGGATCTCCCGGGACGTGATGGTCGAGCGCTTGTTGTAGTGCGCCAGGCGCGACGCCTCGCCCGCGATGCGCTCGAAGATGTCATTCACGAACGAGTTCATGATGCCCATGGCCTTGGACGAGATGCCCGTGTCGGGGTGCACCTGCTTGAGCACCTTGTACACGTACACCGAGTAGCTCTCCTTGCGGCTGCGCTTGCGCTTCTTGCCGTCCTTCTTCTGCGCCTTGGTCACCGCCTTCTTGGACCCCTTCTTCGGGGCTGGGGCGGACTTAGAGGGTTCTGGCATGGTAGAAAGTACCTGCCAAATAGTTCCACAATCGGAGGCAAGAATGTACGACTTAACTGCGTCCTCTCCTTTCCCAGGTTTTTGGGGCAAAGTTGAGTGCCTTATTAGTGGCGACTAGAAACGTCACCTACTAACTCTGTCCAATCAAAGTAAGTGTATTTCACAACCACGATGCCATTGGTTAAAGTGAAAGTGTAATTGGAACCAATGGTAGAGCGTCATTTTCGCGCCCGGTAATGACTATAAGTAGCCAGCTCTAGCGGACTCAGTCTGTAGCAAAGCCGATAGTGACTCCACCATGTCAGGACGCGGCAAGCAGGGCGGCAAGGCGCGCGCCAAGGCCAAGACGCGCTCGTCTCGCGCCGGGCTGCAGTTCCCGGTGGGCCGAGTCCACCGCCTTCTGCGCAAGGGCAACTACGCCGAGCGGGTCGGGGCTGGCGCGCCGGTCTACCTGGCGGCGGTGCTCGAGTACCTGACGGCCGAAATCCTGGAGCTGGCGGGCAACGCGGCCCGCGACAACAAGAAGACACGCATCATCCCGCGTCACCTGCAGCTGGCCATCCGCAACGACGAGGAGCTCAACAAGCTGCTGGGTAAAGTTACCATCGCGCAGGGCGGTGTCCTGCCCAACATCCAGGCCGTGCTGCTGCCCAAGAAGACCGAGAGCCACCACAAGGCCAAGGGAAAGTAAAGTTTGGGTAACCTCTGATCTTAAAACCAAAGGCTCTTTTCAGAGCCACCCACTAGGTCACGTGGAAGAGCTGTGCGGCACATTTTTTTCAATAGTTTATAACCTGCAGTAGTGGTTTTTTTTTTTTTTCGATATTTATTTATTTGCTTTAGTTGTACACAGCGCAATACATTTATGTTTACGTGGTGCTGAGGATCGAACCCGGGCCACGCACGTGCTAGGCAAACGCTCTACCGATGAGCCACAACCCCAGCCCCCTGCAGTAGTTTTTAAATATTGTTTGACGCTTAGAGCATAAGGAAATGAAACCAAAGTCCTGGAGCCTGTTCTCTTGGGACAGCAAGGGGACCAAACCTCTCACGACCTAACTGACTTCTATAGTTTTTCAGAGTCCTTTGATTCCAGATTAAGCTCGACATCTTAACGAAAATTAATAGGAAAATGTGTCCTATGATCAACTGTGGAAATAACAGTACTTATCGAGATAGCTTGGGCAGGATACATCATGGAATGCACTGGTAAGAGATGAAGTTAGGTGGCGTGGGATTACAGGAGGAAGGTTTGTTACCTACAGGTGTTCATGGTAGACACCATGAAGCCAGATTCTTGACCACATCAGGATCTTGCCGTCCAGTTCCCGCCTGGTTGGCCCTGAGGATATCCTCAGATCACTGAGCAATCTACCTATAGAACCTTCTATGCCTTAGCACTGCAAGCATACATCATCAGCTAGTAGTATCGTTTTTCCTCTTGAGAACATTAATGAAAATGAATTTTTATAGGCTTTCCTAGTCCATTGTAATTGATTTATTTTCTAAGTCTTGACACTGTCTCAGTTGTGATCACATGCACATAATGTGCCTTGGAATAAAATTGACCACAGCCAAATTAAGGGGTAAATATTACAATTATTATGATTACTTGAGGTTGGAGAACCTAAATCCTGAAATCAGGAAATATTAAATTATTCCACTGTTTCTATTTCCCATAAGAATCTCCACATTGTTAAAATCATACCATTATAATTACTGATATGGTCTATGTAAAGATTAAAATCAACCCATAAATTAAATAATTAACATGTGAATGTAATTTTTATGTTTTATAATAAAATAAAGAGCTGGAAATGTAACTCAGTATAGAGTGCTTGCCTAGCATGCACCAGGCCCTAAATTCAATCTCTAGAGCTACAAAAAGTAAGTAAAGTAAAATAAAATATACACATGTGATATGCTAGTGTTCATAATTCCACAACGAGTTTTCAAATTGACTATTGCTTCACTTTCCTTGGGTAAAATACACACTATTTGATTGATACGTGAAGATTAACTATCTACATTATCAGAAAAATAACTTGTTTTTTAAAGTGAAGCTAAAACTTCCCAAATATGATAAAATAATTTCCACATTTATAATAGCAATTAGAACCTAAAGAACTCTTTAGAACTAAATACTGCCATTTCATACTGTAAGTTATTGTCATAACAAAGTTAAATTTTAGTGACAGATTTACAAAAACAATTTTTCTTTTTTTTTCTAGTTTTTCTTCCCATTAATTGCTTTCTAAGGGTCTGGTGACTATAAAAATATCAAACATTGTCTTTCCCTGTTACATTTATTGTGCATTCTAACTACTAGTTTAAAAGTCCCTTGGGGTGGACACAATTTTATTCTCATTTACATCATCCTAGACTGTAGTTAAAATGACAATATCATATTTTTAAATAGTCAATAAATTGTGTTAATTTTATAATAATAAAAATTCTTTGAAGGAGAGTTAAAAAAAAAAGTGAGATAAAATATAAGAAAAGAAGTTGGAAATTAAACAAGGGTGAAATTGCACAGAGGCCTATAGCTTACAATGAAGAGTGGCGATACTGCCGGGTATCAATGGCAAGTTCTGCTCCCTCACATGTTGAAGTTTGAACATTAGAGAAGTATGCTGATTCAAGCATATAAAGCAGGGTTTATTTAAAAAGGGGTAACATAGACTTCTCCCGGGAGGGAGAAGGAGGCCATAGCTGATATCCTGGTATCCCAAGAAGTGAAGGTGTTCTGACTTTCTATAGGTCTTAGGCTTCCTTTATTCTCCTGCTCTGTTCCCCTTATTTCTCTCCTTCATTCTTAAGTGACTAAGCCCTGGAGATGCTCAGTGGGATGGCCAAAAGGTGGGAAACAGGTGGGCTGAATGGGGAAGGGCAGGCCAGAGCAGCCCAGGACACTTTAATTAACAACCTTATAGCTCCCTGTAGGGAAGGGCAATTCCTGGGACAGGTTACCTTAGCAACAGTTTGGTGCTGGAGCAGGTTCTTGATAAGGGCGGAGGAAGGGCTCTGAAGGAATTAACATTTCAATCCCTCAGAGGACAGTCTCCAACTTCCCAGACTCACTCAAAATTGGCCTCCGTGATCCGGCCTGACTCAATTTACCTATCTATACTGACTGCCTGCCTAATTCTGGCTTCATTGCTAGCCTCCAGTAAGTAAATTAGAGCAATTGACCTCCACACCAGGGGGCCCAAGGGGAAGGAAAATGGAGGACTTGGGCTGCTTCATTGCTACAGTAGGAATTCCCGTGGGTGAGTGTTCATCTGAGTGGAAGTCTTTATTACTTTCGCCACTTCCTGCTTGCTCCTCCAACCTATCAACCTCGCATTTACATAAATGTTACTGATGGTAACAAATAGTAAGTACCTCAAGGAGCGAGGAACAAGTGCAAGCGGTTTGGGGGACCAATGTTTTGGAGGGATGCAAGGACTCCTGAAAAGGGGAAAGAACTAGAGTCAGAGTATTAGAGCCCCTAATAATATAGACACATGCCTAAGGCTCCCTAACAATGCTTTCCTAACCCTATTTCCCTTGAGGTTACTTTTTGTGGCTCTATAATTATCTACCATTCCAGACTTTTATTGATTATGATCAATATTTCAATTACTTAAATGAAAGAAATAGTTTCACTGATGTGATGGCAGTATCTGAGTGGTGTCTGAGTAAAGAGGGACTAGCAGTGGGACATTGAAAGTGATCGCCTTCCCTTTGCAGATAGATCCAGCTGTTGTGACTGAAGAGGCTCAGAACGTGTCACCCCAAATAAGCTATTGTAGTATATTGATTATTTTTAGCTGAAGGGAACTGAGAAACAGGAAAATCTCCTTTACCCTCAACTGCATAAAGTATCTATTTCCTTTTTTGTAAGGGAGACTTATAAAGGAAATTTTCACTAGCAAAGGCATCTAGACCACAAATCTGCTCAGAGATGATTTTATAACCTGAGAGACTCATCTGTATAACAAGGCAACTTTCGTGCACTGCAGTCTTCCCTTCAGCTTCCCTTTGTCCCCACTGTCCCCCAGGAGCCTCAAAGTTTTATTCCTTTTTTGTCTGGGGACCTACATTATCTGGTAAGTCAATTAATACAGTCAGAGATTTTAAATTTGATATAGTGAAAAAGAATAGAAATTTCAGTTATTGGTTCCAAGTGTAGGGAAGAGGTAAATATATGTTAAGTGTGGAAAATAATTATTTTAAAAATGTGTCTGATTAGCAAGTTGCTAGGGAATTGACCAGACATCTATACAGAACAGACCTTGCCGCAGGCATCTGCTATGTTCAGCGGTTAGAACCAAGACACCAGAAATCAGCAGACTATGGACTTTCCTCTCCAGCTGCACTGTGACATCCACCCCAAAAGAAACCATAGTCTTTACTCTAAGAGCTTAATAGAAGACATATCATGATAGAGAGCCCTGAGAGGCAGCACTGTTACGCCACAGGATTTGCTAGTGTTGCTGCTTATTTAGTAATCTGCCCTGGCCAAGCACCCCTTAGTACTGAGAGACCTTTATTCAATAAGTTTCTTGAATAACTACTATGTTTCAAACCCTTACTTGGCACAGTGATACAAGGAGAAAAAAAAAAAAAAAAAAAGAAAGACTTTTTGCTAGAAGACAAACTAACACTGATTTTTAAGATCTTTACTTTGCTCTATCCAGTGGCCAATTTTCAGCCCTCAGTCTTCATTTTACTTGGCTATTGAAAATACTGACACAGCTAGACAACTTCTCTCTTCTGTACTTCCTTCACTTAAACCCCACTCACCCCCCACTCCCCTACCCCTACCCACCAAGTGGCTCTGTATCTACTGCTAGTCCATGTCTTCTCCCCAGCCCCTTAACACAGGGCAGCACAGGGCTGATTTTACGACTTCTCTGTTTGTACTCACTCCCTTGGAGATCTCATCTACCAGGACTTTAAACTCCATCTGTACACCAACGATTTCCACTTCTATATTTCCAACCCAGGTTTCCCTCCTCCAGACATATATTTAACTCTGTTTTCTTTCCTCACATGCATACTTCATAGGACTAAGGGTGATATATGTAAAATAGAACATCTCATATTCCCCTGCCAAGTCTTATATTTAGAAATCACCCCATTTGGTTGATAATACTTTACCTATGTCTGTTTTTACATTTTTATTCAACTCTTCCAGAAACTCTCTCTTTTTGCCTTCAAAATATACACACAAATGACCACCTCTCAAGACCTCCTCCTGTGAGGGAGTATATCTTCTCTGTGGCCTTAGTCTCCTTAATGTTTTCTGCTTCCACTTTTATCCTGTTGGAAGTGACCCTGAAGCCAGGGTAACCTCCAAATACATTACTAGATAAACTATCCCATGGTACAAAAAGACACCAGCCAAATTAAAAGGCTGGGGATAGATGGCATATAATGTCACTTTAAATGCCCTGCAGCTCCGCAAAGTCAAACCCAAGAAGAGGGTGGAGCAGGTGGGCCAAGCAGCTGCACAGAGGCTGGACAGTACGCCATGTTTCATCTCTCGCAAATGCATCAGGCTTCCTCAGTGGTGGTGTGGCTATTAAGAAGAGTCCAGATTCGGGCAATGGGGAAGGTACCTGTATTCGTGGAAGGCACCCTGGACCAAGACAGGGACCTACTGTATTGAAGAAGAGAGACAAAATATGCCTGGCCACAGGTGGTCTCAACACAAGATAGAGAACCATGCATTTTACTTGTTTCCTGGGCACAGGTCCTATGGGCCAGACTGGGTATTGCCAGTGGGTGGCTGAATTGAGGCACTTGGAATCTCCAGCATGTTTAACATAGGGTTGTATCCTGTGTAAGTAGTGCCTCCTGAACAGTAACTCTCAGTTCTTTATCCCACCCCTTTCTTTAAATTGTAATATGTTTGAACATGAGCTGTACTTTCTAATCATCTACCCTTAACACATATGAGGAGTTTCTTTTTATCATAACTAAATATTTATGTAAAAAGATGCTATATATGGGCACTATGAATTGTAATTATTATAAATTAAAAAAATAAATATTGTCATGATGAAACTCATCACGATTAAATATTGTCAAGTAAAAATACAGCAGATTCATATTTTCAAATGTCAGGAAACCAAGACCATGAATTCTATCAATTATGATCTAACCCTTAAACAAATATTTTCATAATATGGTATTTTGAATATAATCTTTTGTCCTACTTGGTCTGTTTTAATGATAGAGTTGTGAAGAGATAAAAGACTGCTTGTTTTAAGAAAGAGTCCTCTGTCAGTAACTACATCCCTGTGAAAAACACTGGGGCATAGTAAAAGTATTTTGTATAACATCCAATCTCTCCTCTGTTGTTTTGTAAACAAGGCCAATCCATGTGTTGTGTATTTTCTACAAAGCCATTCTTAAGTATTCCTAACAATATGTCAGAAGATATTCAATATTTTCCTGAAACTGGAAGTTTGAAAAAGATAGCAACTGAAAGTATGTTGGGAAAAAATTAGTAAAGCAATTTTAGCCACAATAAAATCAACAATTTCACTCCCAATAATTCTAGCCTTGTTGATCTTGGGTGAAGCATTCTGATTCTATTGTGTCCTGAAAATCTTAAAATCACTCTTCTGCTTGAGTCTGAAAGCTATCTGTAGGCTTTTCTTTTGATACTTCTTGAAAACGCAATCTCAGATCTGTAATTTGTAGCAAGGAGCTATGGATAAGTGTATAGAAAAACAAAACATCTGTAGATACAAATGTCTTGTTCACTATATCACTCAACAACAGTAGGCAAAAGTATGAAATCCTTTATTTAGGTATCATACTGTCAATAATGGGGACACAAGACTCCCAGGCCTTTTGATTTATCCCACATATTTCCTATTATGTAAACAGCAAAAGTATTTCTGCCTAGGAACAAAACCAACTGCAAGGCCAATGTACGACCATTTTTGTGCTAGTCTTTCTCATGAATGTAAATGTTGTAATTTAAGAAGTACGATTGGCAAACGTTTCATCTGGTTAAACTTTTGGTTAAGTTTTTTTTTTTACTTGCCAACAGTTCTTACGTTTACATGTTTTACAAGATTCTTCCCTACGTCAGAATGTAAGCAGTCAGATTTGTAAGCCAAATATTAAAATGTTAGATGTAAAAAAGTATTTAAAGTATGCACAACAAATCCTCAACACCAGCTTCACGGAACTTGGCTACCAGTGAGGTCATAATAGCAACTCATTTTACAAGTTTGTTGCTTGGTATGGAGCAGAATGTCCAAGCCTGGGGCTCCTTGTACATTCAACATCCAGTTATTTCTGCCCCTTCTGTAGCAGACAGAAATGCGACGAATGCCTGAAAACACCAGTGCTTAGAAGGACTTGATTTGCTTAGAAGGACTTGATTTGCCCCTTAGACGCGCGCCCCAGGTGCGCCCAAGTGACCCGACGCCAGTGCTGCGGCCCCTCTGCGGGCGTGGGCGGCCCTGAAAAGGGCCTTTGAGAAACGAAAGCGAAGGCGACACCAGGGCGCTCAGCCGCCGAAGCCGTAGAGCGTGCGGCCCTGGCGCTTGAGCGCGTAGACCACGTCCATGGCAGTGACCGTCTTGCGCTTGGCGTGCTCCGTGTAGGTGACGGCGTCGCGGATCACGTTCTCCAGGAACACCTTCAGCACGCCGCGGGTCTCCTCGTAGATGAGCCCCGAGATGCGCTTGACGCCACCGCGGCGGGCCAGGCGGCGGATGGCGGGCTTGGTGATGCCCTGGATGTTGTCGCGCAGCACCTTGCGGTGGCGCTTGGCGCCGCCCTTGCCCAGGCCCTTGCCGCCTTTTCCCCGCCCAGACATGGCAAGCAAAACCGAAAACCACTCTGACAGCGGGGGCCCTGGAAGCCGGCCTTTATACTTCCTTGGCGGACCAAGCTGAGAACCACAGGAAGGAGGCGGCAAGCAAGGGGTGGGGGGTGAAAAACGCGAGCTCCTACTTCCCTGTCCGGTGTTTGGCGAAGGAACTTTTTCCGCCTTACCTTTAGGATTTAAAAAGCTGCTTTTGAACGCGTAAGAAAACAGTGTGGAAAAGAGGCACGCAGACGGCAGCCCTGCGTCGTCCCCCGCGCGGAACCGCCCTGCCGCTCACGAATGGAGGGCGCCTGCCCACCGCGCTGGAAGGGACCTTGCGACTTCTGTGCGCTGATTGCATTTCCGTCATTCTCCCTGAGAGTATCCAAAGAGTGGTTTTCGTGCCAGACCTTTTTATTAGTTCATAAGACCGTCTCAGCCATTCACTAGCGATCAGATTTTTTAAAGAATTCGTCTTTTCCCCACTGATAAAGTGCCGCTTTCACCACGTGCAACTACTACTGAAATTTAATCTATTACATGATTTAGCCAGTCTTCCTTGCCAGAGGGGTTGTTTACAATTTAAAATTTTAAAATCAGGAAAATGTTAAAAGTCATTAAGTCTGCTTAATACTCCATCATAAAAATTTTCTGATACATTTTAACAAATCTCTAGTATTTAACAATAATATGCTTTCTCAATTTTCTCCTACTATAAAGAAAATAGATATATTATTTTCTGGGGATGACGTCTATTGAAATGTTTTGACACAGAGGGTGCAGTTTTAAAGGTATTTGATTAATATTACTATGTTATTCTCAAAAAGCTTTTCTATCCTCACTGGTGTTAACGGTAACTATTTATAAGTGTACTCTCCCTGGTTATTGTGACTTTTGTAGGTGAAATATTGACCAAGTGCATGAGGGGGTCTATCACTGGACTACACCTCCAGATCTAGTATGGTTTTTTTCAATTTATTATACTCAGAATTTATTTTTGATGTAGATGATCGAGTCAGGTTAATCAATTGGCCACTTAGCCTGATTTATTAATTTATTTTCAAGTGATAAAATATTATCTTTAATAAATTAACTACTAGGAAAAATTGATGTACTTTATTTCATTTCCATTGAAAAGTGTTTTAAATATTATAACTAAATGCAAATTTAAATTTAAAAATGAAATCTCTTTAGCATTTTGATCTTAATTGCACAGCATTTATTAATAAATTGAAGCAGAAAGAGTGGCTGCAGGGATGGAAAGTTGTGATCCCTTTCCTCAGACTCCTATAACAAAAGACAGGCTAACAAGGGAAAACCATAAATTATTTATTTAATCAAAATTTTACATGACACAGTAGCCTTCAGAAACAAAGACCAAGGGAAAGCTGTCTCTTTTTATGCTTTGATTTGATGAACAATAGCTGTATGGAAGTGAAATTGTGCAAAGGGCTCTGACATAATGGCAATAGGCAGAGAGAGGAACACAGCAAGGCCTGTCCAGCCTTCTTGGCCTCTGTGTAGCATTCCTTCCTCCCAGATGTACAGCAGGACTGCTCCAGAAAAAGTGGTTTTGTCTACCACCAGGCAAGGCAGGTCAGAGAATTTCTTCATGGCTAGCACTTATATAGAAGGGCAGGAATATTTATATATTAATATATAATAATATATAATATTAATATGTAATTAATATATAATAATATATATAGAACGGTAAGTAATATTTCTGGGTTTTATATGTGTCATTTGGAAACTCTGAATTTGTATAAAGAAATGAGATGACCCAGGATTGGGCCTGGTCACCAACAAGACCAGCCATAGGATTAAAGAGTCAGGCCTTAAAGTCAGCTCCACCCTTCAGGGAGTCTAGGAATTAAGTTCAATCACAGAATGCTTCCATCATGTCTATGTAATTAAGCCCATAAACCCCTGAACATCAAGGCAGTGAGCTTATTGATTGGTGCATACGTAGATGTGCTGGGAAGGTGACCTCCTGAACCCACGGGAGACTTCCTGATCCAATGAGGGAAGGTGACTTCCTGGACCCACAGAAGGTGACTCCAGAATCTGCATGGGAAGGGCACAGAACTGCTGCTTTCAGAGAATTTCCAGGCCTTGCCCTGTGTGTTTCATTTCACTGACCTCGATTTGAATCCTTTTGTGATAGAGTATAATAGGAAGTGCAGACTTTTACTGTATTCTATGTCATTTTTGTAAATTATGGAACCTGAAGGGGTTGTGAGAGACCCCGAATTTGATGACAGTACTTGGAAGGACAAGGGGCCTAGCAAGCCCCATGTGCAGCTGGTGTCTGAAAGTAAAGACAGCCAGTCTTATTGGAAATATGCTCTTCAACCTGTGCCCCCCAGTTGGTCATCTCCAGGCTCTTAGTGACAGAACTGAATTGCAATACAGCAGTTGGTAGGACTAACTACCACACAGTTCATGTACATGGTTAAAAATTTAGAAGATACAGATTAGACACACTGAAAAAAAGAAAGAAAAAAAAAAACCTAAAAAACACAATCTAAAAAAATGAAGTTATTGTGTCCACCTACAGCTAAAAATAAAATACAGCTATAAACAGGGGGAAAAAAAAACACAATCTAAAGCATTGATATTGCCTATGGAAATATTCTTCTCTTCATACATCTGCTATTTTTCAACATCTATTGGGATGCAGGTGTTTTGGTGAATGCCACCCCAAAATATGCTCATTTGCACATCAAATTGAAAGCACATGGGAACAGCAAATGCGGCAAGGGGCTTTCTCTGAATCCCCCTTATCTAAAAATAGATCTCCCAGAAAGAAATTATCAGGAATTCCCTTCTAGGAATCTCATTAAGTAGAGATGAGCTCTATCCTAGAAGAGACTGAAGGTCACCAGCATGCAGACAGACCTTGCCACAGGACCTCACCTTTCTCCTGAGGGCCCTTCATCTTCCCCCAAAACGATTTGCTCTTCCCTCCCCCCTATGAGGGCATAAACTTCTTAGACTAACAGGGCCTCAGGTGTTCATCTTTCCTGCAGTGACTTGTGCGTGTAATAAATGTATAGGCCTCTCCTTATAATTCGCCCACACTTGGAGAGTGGAAAGTGCTCCTTCCCTCACAGATCTATTGTGCAGTTCTTCTAACTCTAAAAGACATTGTCACAAATCCTGACACAGTGTAAAATGTATCTACTTCTTTTTCAGATTTTTGGTGTGGTCATGACTGGGGAATAGTGAAGAGCTCATTCTGCCATCAGACAAGCCTAGACTTGAACCCTGGCTTTGGTGCAGTTACTTCTCATTATGCCTTAATTCCCTCATCTTTACGAGTGTGAAGATAACAGCATTTGCTCCACAGGACACTAAAAATTAATGGAGATAACCAAGCAAAATGATTAGACTAGCTCATAAGATCTTACTAGTCATGTAATAGCTAAAAAATCTATTGTTAGCATCTGCCTACTATTTTTTTTTTGTATTCAGTTACCTGTTTACTTTTTGTGTACATTTAAATTATCATTTTATTTGTATTTATTAGCCAATATAAAGTGCTTATTACAATAATTTATTTTCTGTAAATTCCTACTATATTTGAATAAACCTTGCCTAGAATTTTGTTTTGAAACAACTTCTAAATAGTATCCTACAGCTAAAATAGAAAAAGTCACATTAAGATCCTCCTTGAGGCTTACTCTCACGTTTTCCACCTTCAAACATCACCACCATGTCAAACAGAATATGCACACACGTACATATGGTTAACGTCCAGTCCCAGTAAGCAGATGAATGACATGCGAGAAGAGTCATGAAACCAAGAAGCCAACTAAGAAGGAGATTGCTTCCCGAGGTCTGTCATTACCTTTGTCTAGAAACACCCAGTTTATCTGGATGCCTCATGGAAGAGAAGAAAAAGTATTTTTTCTCTGCCCTTTTGAGTTCTTAGTTGGAGCTGAAAAGACAATAACAGTGCAAAGAAAGGGAAGGAGAGAGTAGCAAGAGCCAAACAAGTTTATTGACCTGCTAACAAGTGTAGCATGTGTCCCCCAGAAATCATTAGTTCAGAGAGGTGAGTTAGAGCTCCAGTTTATATAGCATGTTCAACAAAGAACAATGTGTTTTTAAAAAATTGGCAAAACCAAGAAAAAGGATCATGCTTCAGAAAAATCAGCTGTGACAAACAAGGCTAACAAACATAGGACATGACCTGCTCCGGTTGGTCTGGCCAATGGCACCAGTGGCATTGAACATCCTCCAAATGTCCTGCAAGCTATATACATCAGCCCATCTTACTTAAGCTGCTTTTTCCACTTTCATTTTATGTCACCGTTTTACATTTTCATCATAATGAAATTCAACCATTATAACTGAATAATTGCTCCATGTTAAAATTAATCCATTGTGCAAATTTTCTAAATCGTTACATTGGGCCCTCTTCCAAAGTTGAATTTTCTCCTACCTCTCTTCCGCTGAAAAAACGTCAAGAAAATCAGGACTTTGACCAGGAGTGTTAAACAGCGAGGATGGTGGTTTTATTGAAGCATAGGAACAATGCAATTAATGCAAGGAATTGGTGTACATACTTCTAACAGTAATGCAAACAATACTACTCTGGTTTATTAGAACACATAGATTTCTCAGAAGTTGACTTATTATTCCTAACCATAAAGATCCAAAAGGATATTTTAAAGAGGGAACATGGAATAAACTAGTTTAGCACTGCAATGTTATATGAACGTAATGTTATTTGGATCAGAGTTCTGTGACAGTCCTGCTCGGTCAAGCCCAATTCTGCCTCAGACTTTAGAAACATCGGTGTCACCCTAACGTGCTCAAGTCTTCCTGAGCCCTGTCCTTGCTTTACTCAGGGCTCACACGTCTTGATCTCCTAGTGTGCAATGTTCTCTTCTCTTCGCCCTCTGCCCGCGGAGCCGAAGCTTGATTTCCTAGTGTGCAATGTTCTCTTCCTCGTAGTTTTGTTCTTCGCCTTGGCATTTTGCATGTGTTTTACAGCCCAGCCGCCCTCCTGGCCCAGCCGCCCTCCTGCCCGCGGAGCCGAAGCGGCCTGGGGAGGTCACCTCATCCGAGCACGGCACGGAACTCCCCGGGGCGCGGCAGAGAGCTCTGGCCGGATGTGCGCGAAGCCTCTGCCAGTGACTGACAGGGAAGACGGAGGTGGGCGCAGGGTCCTAAAGGCCGCCCTTTTTTTTTATGATCTAGCAAGGAAAAGTCGTGAGTGGAGCGCACATAGTAGCAGGTGGAACTTACTTGGGAAAACGAAAATAAGAGAAATACGTGTACTGGACCGCCTCCGGAGAAGAAGGCATACATTCCACAGAGCCAGGAATTTTTAAGGAGTTTGAAACTGGCTGAATTTGGAAAGCCTTCCAGCCCTTAAATCCGGAAGACGCAGATGTCAAACCCCGGAAGTCTCAGTCCCTTTAAATGTAATAAGGAAAGTTCGCAGGACTGAGAAGAGGCCAAACCAGTCTTTTGAGCTACGGAATCTTTGGTCGACATAAAGGTCATGAATTTCTCCTGCAGATAACATTTTTGCTGAGGATATAGCATAGCCTATTTACTTAAGCCAGGACAAGGCCGCAAATAAACCGCTTTTAAAAAGCATGTAGGGAGGGAGCTCGGTAGATCCAGACTCGTCAACATCCGGCTCACATCGCTCACTCACTTCTTGTTATTTATCACTTCCACTCAAGAAGCAGGTGAGTTTAGGATTTCATGTATGAGAAAGTTCTACTTGTGAGGCTCCAGAGATGTGGCCCATTCCCATTTTGCTTCCTCATTGTCTCGTCTCAGCTTCCTCAATGTTCCAAAACAACTCAGCACTAGTGTCTGAAGACTGACAGAGCACCTAACAGCAGCAAGACCAACCGGATTGGATTCCTGCAGTTTGGGTCAGAAAGTGAGCATATAGGTGAATTAGGACAAAGGCTGTCTTAAAAGCTAGACGATAGTAACAAAAACAAGAGTATTCCAGCACTTTTTTTTAGGAAACGTGGTGGCTCTGAAAAGAGCCTTTGGGTTTAATCAACGCAGCCTCAGGACAGTTTACTTGGAACTGGTGTACTTGGTGACCGCCTTGGTGCCCTCGGACACCGCATGCTTGGCCAGCTCCCCGGGCAGCAGCAGGCGCACGGCCGTCTGGATCTCCCGGGACGTGATGGTCGAGCGCTTGTTGTAGTGCGCCAGGCGCGACGCCTCGCCAGCGATGCGCTCGAAGATGTCATTCACGAACGAGTTCATGATGCCCATGGCCTTGGACGAGATGCCCGTGTCGGGGTGCACCTGCTTGAGCACCTTGTACACGTACACCGAGTAGCTCTCCTTGCGGCTGCGCTTGCGCTTCTTGCCGTCCTTCTTCTGCGCCTTGGTCACCGCCTTCTTGGAGCCCTTCTTGGGGGCCGGAGCGGACTTGGCTGGCTCAGGCATGGCGAAAAACCAAGTGGCGAAAGTGAGCAGCGTACCACGCGCTCCTCTTTATGTACGGAACGTTATGTTAATGAGGAATATTTGAGGTCTGCGGTGATTGGTGGTTAACTTTGCCTGACGTCAAATGATGTTCTGCCCAATCAAACTCCGCGTCCTGCAAAAGCACGTTCTATTGGTCAAAATGAAAAATGAAACCCAACCAATCGTACAGCTTGGTTTTCGCGCCCAGAGGAGACCATAAACAGTGCGTCCTTCCACTCGGCTTTCAGTTTGGGGGGACGTCGGCGAGTTGTCTGTGAGCATGTCTGGACGTGGCAAGCAGGGTGGCAAGGCGCGCGCTAAGGCCAAGACGCGCTCGTCTCGCGCCGGGCTGCAGTTCCCGGTGGGCCGAGTCCACCGCCTTCTGCGCAAGGGCAACTACGCCGAGCGGGTCGGGGCTGGCGCGCCGGTCTACCTGGCGGCGGTGCTCGAGTACCTGACGGCCGAGATCCTGGAGCTGGCGGGCAACGCGGCCCGCGACAACAAGAAGACACGCATCATCCCGCGCCACCTGCAGCTGGCCATCCGCAACGACGAGGAGCTCAACAAGCTGCTGGGTAAAGTCACCATCGCGCAGGGCGGTGTCCTGCCCAACATCCAGGCCGTGCTGCTGCCCAAGAAGACCGAGAGCCACCACAAGACAAAGTGAGCACCAGATTTGCAAGTGGCTAAAAAAAGGCTCTTTTCAGAGCCACTTATATACTCAAAAGAAAGGTGACACTATACGTTAACATCTCTTAAATGCCCCTACCACTGTTTCCTAACTCGCTACGCCGGCAAATGTGCGTCACCCCTTCGGTCCTCGTTCCATAATTTCCAGTTGGAAACAGGGCACGGGAGTGTTGGGCTGGTGTTTGACTTGTGTACTGCAGCGTGAAGTTCTTTTGTACAAGAACATTTAATTGGAAGTAAACATGTCCATACTTCCCTGTATGTGATCTTGTAGGCACCAGAGCAATCGTTACCACTGATGTTTAAAAATGTTTTAAAAAGGTGTAAGCAAAAAGCCGCTGTTGGGATTATGCCTTTAGCATTTTTGTTTATTTTATTATTATTATTATTATTATTATTATTATTATTGGTACTGGGAATTGAACCCAGGAGCACTTGGCCACTGTGACATACCCACCCTTTTTTGAAACTTAGGTTGCTGGGACTGGCCTTCACTTTGAAGTTCCCGCCTTGGCCTCCTAGACTTCTAGGTAATGTTTAATGTAATAGTACTTAGGTATAATTTATTTTAGCCAATCCTTTTTACCCCCAACTCTTGAAATTGCAAAAAAAAAAAAAATTAAGACTAGTAGTCTCATGTAGGTGTGTTGGTGTGCCACTCAAAATTTCACAAAATACCTTTAAAGTTTGTATAAGATGCATTCTGGTGTTTTCCAATTCTATCTTGTATATTTATAGTTTGCCTTTTTGTACCTGCGTTTTCTCATAGACGGTTCATAAACATTGTTATGGTCAAATGAGTTAAATACTTGCTCAGCACACTAAGCAGGTTAAGTAGCTGGCCAGGCATAATAGCCAAACCTGGTTGTAATAATAATTATGCTACTGAATGCTATTAAGCAGATTCCAGAATACTAATGGGTGGACATCCTCAGTTTGGAAAAAAAAATTAAAATAAGTATATATACATATATATTTATACATCCCTACATATAATGTATACACATATATTTAATGTGTGTATATCAAAATATATGTGTAATATGTATATTATATATTATATACATATATAAAATATATATATGTGTGTGTATATATATATATATATATATATCCCAAAAAGCCAATGGCCATTTTGATATAAGTGAGGTCAAATATTCTTATTGTTTTCCATGTGCTAAACAAGCATGAGATTCTTTTATTTTGGAGCCTTAAAAATGATTGGAACATTTATGCCACTTACCAGTTTTTCCATGTCAGGAAATTCAGATGCAAGGACTATTTTTATTAAATTCTAATTTGGCTATTCTTTTAAAAAAGTTATTTTACAAATAGATGTCTTGCTTTAAAGATACAGCATTAATACACACAGTGCCTGTCCTAAAGAAACAATTTACTGGAAAGAAGCAAAAGCAAATAATGAAGACATATTATAGCTAACATAACCAAAATTTAGGTAATTAGGGGAACATAGAGGAGTAGTATCTGTGGAAGGTAACATCTGATAAGGGAACTAAAGGAAATTTGAAATTAGAGGAAATTATGGGGATCCAGCAGAAAGTCCCCATCACCAAAGACTTGGCTTTGCTGAGGAAAACTAACTAATAAGCAATTTTCAATATTGACAGTTAGACAAAGGTTATGAAACAGGCCAGTAGGAATTTTGCAGGCCACTCCTTTAGTTTTAGATACTTTTTATATACTAATGACTCCCAAATCTTTATGTCCATACCAAACTTATTTCCTGAATCCTGTATTTCCTGAATTCTGTACATGTATATTCATCTACTTTCTAGATTTCTCAGCCAGGAAAGTCAAGACATACCCCAGATGGACCCTTGTTTTAGTGAATAGCATAGCTATCTACCTTTTATCATGAACCAAAATAATCTGGCATTATTGACTATTCATTTTTGTGTGTCATTACTATAGCAAAAGTTAAGTCCTACATGGGAATTTGAAAGCATGCATGCTCAAAGTTCAGAAAATTTAGCTATATTACCATACTACTGCACATGGAGTATTTTCAGAGAATATTCATGTACTTGTAACAGCAACTACTGTCTCCTGATCAAATGCTTCATGTAATCAGAATCTAAGCATTAATTGTGAGAAGTATATTGGCTGCAAATCCCCAGAAGGTGTCCGATTCTGTCCAGCAAGAGTAAAGTTTGGTATAAACCTGGGGAAAAAATCTCTATGTGGAGTCTTCCTGTGTATTAAGAACTCTTAGTTTCTCGGCCCAAAAGAAAGGAATGTACTGTTTATGACACTCAAGAATACCATGTTTATCAATTAGCCTTAGCTTGGATCAGCAGACACCTACAGGCAATATTCACCAGAGATCCTGTGGTCCATTGTTTCCTTCCTAAACTGTGTCTTCGTTTGCAGAAGGTTAATTCCTAAGAGAGTTACCAGAAGCTCAGTCTTTGTCCTTGATGCCAATCCAATAACAAGGACATTATTTTGAGGAAAAGGGAAGTTTTATTGCTTTGCGAGCAAAACACAGGGATTCCTGTCCCAGAGTCTGATTCTGCCCACCAGGGAGAACATGAACTTTTTACAGAGGTGATTCAAAGGCTACATTCCACATGTTCTCTGTTGGAGTTGTAGTTCACTTGTTACAAGTTTGGAAGATAGTCATTTCTGAGAACTGGTGTCATCCCCAGTCTGGATTACGTATTCCTGTATGTGCTTAATGACAGATAACAGCCTAGAATGGGGAAGGGTGTTTCCCCTGGATAAGGGAGGGAGAGAAATTACGGAGGAGCAGGGAGATAGGAAGACAGGTCTATTTTAAAAAAATGTCAATGGCAGGAGAGCAAGGGCTATATTCAAAGGATAAGGTGGACCAGTTACAAGAGTTTTTATTTCGCCTAAGTAGGATTATTCTAATTTGTAAATTATCACTAAAATTTCAAGTATGTAAGAAACCATTTAGGTTGTTTCCCTTGAACCCACAGGAAAAGCAATAAGCAGATTCTAATGGCTGCAGTAATTATCTTCTTATCTAATTTCACAAAGGATTGAAATTCTGATTACTGGATACACGGGCCAATCTGCCAGGAGTCTTCAATGCTTTTGAAATCACAAGTTGGAGAATCCAAGTACTATAGAACTAATGGGCCCAATGTATAACGGGAGAGGGAAGCTTTGGAAAATGAGATTGTAAGAAGCCCAGAAATGGGACCTGAGAAGCACAGGCAACAGTTCTTTTAAACGTGCATATGGGTGGCTCTGAAAAGAGCCTTTGGGGAGGTGGCCAGGGAGTCTCGAGCTCAGGCCCTTTCTCCACGGATGCGGCGCGCCAGCTGGATGTCTTTGGGCATAATGGTGACGCGCTTGGCGTGGATGGCGCACAGGTTGGTGTCCTCGAACAGCCCCACCAGGTAGGCCTCGCAGGCCTCCTGCAGGGCCATGACGGCCGAGCTCTGGAAGCGCAGGTCGGTCTTGAAGTCCTGCGCGATCTCGCGCACCAGGCGCTGGAACGGCAGCTTGCGGATCAGCAGCTCGGTGGACTTCTGGTAGCGGCGGATCTCGCGCAGCGCCACGGTGCCGGGCCGGTAGCGGTGGGGCTTCTTGACACCGCCGGTGGCTGGCGCGCTCTTGCGGGCAGCCTTGGTGGCCAGCTGCTTGCGGGGCGCCTTGCCGCCGGTGGACTTGCGCGCAGTCTGCTTCGTGCGAGCCATAGCTCTAGCCCTGAGTTCGCCGAAAGAAAGAGCAGAAGGCCGGCCACTTATAGTCGGACTATGAAGCTGATTGGACAAGAATAAGCCAGGCCCCCAACGATAACTGGATTGGTCAAGGACTTGAGACGTTCCCCATTGTACCTCACATGCTTTAATATTCTTAGTTGACATGCTCTGTTCTTTTCTATTTTTCCTGTTTGCTATATACTAGCTATTTCTAGTGGAAATAAGTGCAAGTTATGTAATTTAAACATTTCGAGGAGCCAAATTACAGCAAAATAAAACCATGAGATTTATTTCAATATTTCTCCTAACCCAATATGTGCATAATATTTCATTATAGTATTAGCATAAAAATTACCATATTTTTTGGCACACTGAATTTCGAAGGGCTAGTACCTAAAAGTACAATATATGGTACAGCAGTTCTTACTTCGAACTTCCAACTTTTGAATTTGCCAGTAATCAAGCGTTTGGCTACTATGTTCATCACTTAACCTTTATACCAGTATCGTCAATGTTCAAGCCTTCACTTAAAATTTACTTTGCACGAAGAAAATGACTTGTATGCGGAAAGTTTAACCTCTAATCAAGAGAAACATCCTTGCACTAGCCAGTTTTCACTTTGATACAAATTCCACTGGCACAAGTCTATTGCAAAAATGCAATTCCCTTACATTTACAAAAGCATTCATTTACATTAGACAGCAAGTCAAAGGCATTTTTAAAAAACTTAGCCCTGAAAATAATCCCTTCACCCCACCCTCTTTCGGGAGGGACCAACGTTTGAGGGTCGAGTGGCGAAACCAATTAGACTCACATGAGGTTTTACTATGAAACACTTCCAAGTGTAGACCTTGAGAATAAGGTTTGAGGCGTCTGAGGCTGGTTTAGCTTAAGGATTTAAACGCAGTGTTCAGTTCTTCTACGGAAAACTGTAGGTGGCTCTGAAAAGAGCCTTTGGTTTTAAGATTAGAGGCTAGCTGGACTTCACTTTCCCTTGGCCTTGTGGTGGCTCTCGGTCTTCTTGGGCAGCAGCACGGCCTGGATGTTGGGCAGGACACCGCCCTGCGCGATGGTGACTTTACCCAGCAGCTTGTTGAGCTCCTCGTCGTTGCGGATGGCCAGCTGCAGGTGGCGCGGGATGATGCGTGTCTTCTTGTTGTCGCGGGCCGCGTTGCCCGCCAGCTCCAGGATCTCGGCCGTCAGGTACTCGAGCACCGCCGCCAGGTAGACCGGCGCGCCAGCCCCGACCCGCTCGGCGTAGTTGCCCTTGCGCAGAAGGCGGTGGACTCGGCCCACCGGGAACTGCAGCCCGGCGCGAGACGAGCGCGTCTTGGCCTTAGCGCGCGCCTTGCCACCCTGCTTGCCACGTCCAGACATGCTCACAGACAACTCGCCGACGTCCCCCCAAACTGAAAGCCGAGTGGAAGGACGCACTGTTTATGGTCTCCTCTGGGCGCGAAAACCAAGCTGTACGATTGGTTGGGTTTCATTTTTCATTTTGACCAATAGAACGTGCTTTTGCAGGACGCGGAGTTTGATTGGGCAGAACATCATTTGACGTCAGGCAAAGTTAACCACCAATCACCGCAGACCTCAAATATTCCTCATTAACATAACGTTCCGTACATAAAGAGGAGCGCGTGGTACGCTGCTCACTTTCGCCACTTGGTTTTTCGCCATGCCTGAGCCAGCCAAGTCCGCTCCGGCCCCCAAGAAGGGCTCCAAGAAGGCGGTGACCAAGGCGCAGAAGAAGGACGGCAAGAAGCGCAAGCGCAGCCGCAAGGAGAGCTACTCGGTGTACGTGTACAAGGTGCTCAAGCAGGTGCACCCCGACACGGGCATCTCGTCCAAGGCCATGGGCATCATGAACTCGTTCGTGAATGACATCTTCGAGCGCATCGCTGGCGAGGCGTCGCGCCTGGCGCACTACAACAAGCGCTCGACCATCACGTCCCGGGAGATCCAGACGGCCGTGCGCCTGCTGCTGCCCGGGGAGCTGGCCAAGCATGCGGTGTCCGAGGGCACCAAGGCGGTCACCAAGTACACCAGTTCCAAGTAAACTGTCCTGAGGCTGCGTTGATTAAACCCAAAGGCTCTTTTCAGAGCCACCACGTTTCCTAAAAAGAACTGGAATACTTTTTTTTTTGCTTTTGCAGTTTTACAAAATGAAAAGACAATAAGAAGTCACAAGGCACTATGTCCGTGATTGTCTTTGAGCTTGGGGTGCTCCGTATAGGCGACGGCTTAAGGAGCGTTCTCCAGAAGCACCTTGAGTATGACCCAGGTCTTAGATAAAGCCAGGAATGCGCTACTGGGGCAAGGCAGGCGGCGGGTGGCGGGCTTGGTGATGTCTTAATGTTGTCATGCTGCACTTTGTGGTTCTTGGCGCCTTCCTTTCCGCCGATTAGACATACTTCTGACACAACAAACCCCTTAGTAAACCAAAATCGAGTACCCGCACTGCCAATGGCTGCCCTTTTCTTTCAAGGCTTAGGACCAAATCGAAAACTGGAGGAACAGCCTTGCAAACCTCACAGTTGTAGTTCCGCGTCCTTTCTTTGTTCCAAACAAAGGTGGAGGAGGAGACTACCAGCACTGGCCGCTGGCAAGCATCCCGGCCACCTTAGATGACCGCTAGGCTGGCTCTATAATGAAGCCTTCAGGGTCCTCTAGTCTCCGAAGTATGATTATTTTAGGCAAGAAATTGCTTGATGAAAATGGCTCTCTGAGCCGGGCGCGGTGGCGCACGCCTGTAATCCCAGCATTTTGGGAGGCTGAGGCAGGAGGATCGCAAGTTCAAAGCCAGCCTCAGCAATGGTGAGGCACTTAGTAACTCAGTGAGACCCTGTCTCTAATAAAATACAAAAAAGGGCTGGGGATGTGGCCCAGTGGTCAAGTGCCCCTGAGTTCAATCCCCAGTACCAAAAAAAAAAAAAAAAAAAAAAAAAAAAAGAAAGAAAGAAAATGGCTCTCTGCTTGCGGAAGTGGGAACTTAGTGTAAGGAAGTTTGCAGCCCAGGTTGGATAGGATGAAGACCTGGCTTCTGGCTTACCATGTGTAACCACGAATAAATTAAGGACTCAGTTATCTGTTTATCTGTAGAATTAATGAATTATTACTAAGCACAGCGTGTACCGTTTAGTATGTCACAGTGTTGGAATTTTTTTTACTTGTTACAAAAGCATGGTAATGAAGTAAGCACTGCCATCTTCCCTTTCTCAAATGCCCAGGGTCATACAGCCAAATGTGGGGTGATTAGAATTTAGGCAGCCAAACTCTGGAGGTGAACTGCTTATCTTAGGCCATAACCCTGCAAATAAGCACTAAAAGAGGCCTTTGCTTTTATCTGTCACTCTTGCATTGTAACTATTCACTTATTCAATTTTGTTGGCTGTTTAACACGTTCATGCGCTGTGCTAGACCCTTAATCCACTTACGCCAGTTCTTGCCTCTGTCTTCTGGCAAGTTACATAACTCCTGGGTAGATGTCTTTCCTCTGTAAAATGTAAATAACCTGGAGATTTCAATGACAAATTTAAAGGGGATTTAGTAACTGTTAGTCACTTGGTATTCCTTTTTCCTTTTTTCTCTAGACCTTTGCATATATCAGATCTATATATGTGAAGAATTATGTATGTGAAGACACTATTACAGTAATAAAGCATTTTCCTACAGGAAAACCAGTAAATCGACAAACTCTGGCCAAATTTTTATTAATGAACTGCCATCATGTTGCATTATGGTATTAACAGAACTTCAGGGATGCTTTTTAATCACTCTTTCCTGGTTCTAAGAGAAATCTCTGTAATTGACCAGCCCGAAGTTAATATCTTGACTCTTCTTAACAGCTTCACTAGCAAACCAGATACTAAAGTGTATTTCTAAATGTTTTTCTTGGTACTGTTAGGTAGCAGTTAGACATGAGCAGTGGGTCAGCCCTTTAAGAGTACTTAGCACAGAGCACATGAGTTAATCAACAGCCCTACCTCACTGGCACTCAGTGAAGTAGCTGACAGGACAGCTACTTCAGGACCCCTCTCTGGTCTCGGCCTTATGAACTACTCCTCTTAGAATAGAAGCAAGATAGACATATTCAGGAGAGGACAAGGATGTATTTGCTCAGAAGGGCCTGATCGTTAAGATATCTTAAACAAGACACCATACAAACAACCCAGACCAGAGATCCCCAGTCCTGGGAAAGCAGGATGATTGAGACCAGAGCCTACCACCATAAACTCTGTAAAACCAGTTCCAATTAGGACCTGTCAGCCAGGTCAAGATGATCAAGATCTGCCCTTGGGTTCTTAGCTAATGTATTTGTGAATCCAGAGCCCATAAGTGATATGAGGAAAGGACTTCTCACAATCTCCCTCCTTGCCCCAATCAATAAAAAAACTAGTACACAGAGAAGTGAATTGTTACCCTTCTCCCAAGAAAACCCTCTCTCTCTCTCTCTCTCTCTCTCTCTCTCTCTCTCTCTCTCTCTCTCTCGGGGATGCTTTCCCCTTCTGCTTTCTCTTCAAATAAACTTTGTTGTACTTTCATTAAGTCTCAGATCTTGCTTGAAATCCTCCCATGCAAGACCACAAGAGCAGAGACCACAATGCAATCAATCTCTGTTAAGAACTCATCCCAGGAATCATCTCCGCTATCGGTACCACCAAATCCCACCTATATTTCCTAAACCATTCACCAGGCAGTAACTAACCTTTTATTCACTATCTACTAGTCACCATAATCCAGTCATTATCTGCTGGGATAGGAATGGAAAAAACTGAATAAGTCTACCAAGCCTTAATCCTTAGTCAATGCTGGTGATCCTGCAAGCTGGTAGAACTTTCAAGAAGAGTTTCGCCAGGCACAGTAGGGCATGCCTGTAATCCCAGCAGCTCAGGAAGCTGAGACAGGATGATCACAAGTTCAAAGCCACCTTCTGCAAAAGTGAAGCACTAAGTAACTCAGTGATACCCTGTCTCTAAATAAAATACAGAATAGGGCTGGGGATGTGGCTCAGTGGTTGAGTGCCCCCAAGTTCAATCCCCAGTTACTACCCCCAAACACAAGAAAAAAAGAAGAATTTGGTAATATCTGTCAAAATTAAAAGTTCTTATATTTTTACACCCAGAAAGTCTACCTGTATGAAATTACTATTTCAAAAATGTGCAAAATGATGTTTACAGGATTTTTCAGCAGCATTGTTTGAAGTACAAAAGACTAGAAGCAATCTGAATTATCAGCAATAAATTTCAGTACACCATTCTATTTGGTGGATAAACAAATAAGAATGCTCTTTTTTTTGCCTATCCCAGATAATGTCCTAAAAAGTTCTTTAAGTAGTTTAAAATTTCATAGCAACCTTATGAGATTAAATATTATTATAAGTGTTTCACAGATCATAAAGTGAGGATCCAGAGGAATTACACAAACTGCCAGAGGTTGTATAGCTGGTAAGTCTTGACAACATGTTCAAAGCCGGACTTTGGCTTCAGAGTCCATATTTGCAGCTACTGTGTGCTATACAGCCTCTCTAGGAACTTGTGGTGATGATCTTCAAAATTTACTGTCAAATACCAAAAGCAAGGTAGAGGATAGTGCAGTAGAAGTGTGAGCTTGTGTGGTGGTGGGTGCATGTGCATGTGTAAAGTGTGTGTGCAAGAACATGTGTGTGCACATGTGTACAGGTGCGTTTGTGGTATGTGTGTGTGGTGGGTATGTGCCTATGTGTGGGTGTCTAAAATATCTCTGAGAGAACACTAAATACACTGCTAATTGTGGTTACCTCTGAAGAAAGATAGCTAGAGGGATGAAGGATCTTTTCATTATAACCTTAAGGTGTTTGAATTTTGAATCATATATTTGCATTGTTTATTCATAAATAATATAGAGAATCCCTTCACTCAAATATTGCTAAAACATACCTTAAGACAATATAATGATTATTCCTGTAGAGGTGTGTATGAAAAGCCTAAGGGGCACAGAATAAATAACATTGCTGATGGGGGTCGAGGGAATGCAAGACAGCTTTCTAGGCAATGAAGTAAGAAAAGGGGCATCACAGTAAAGGAATCAGAAATGGTGTGGTGGGCCGAAAGTCTGCAGGGACAGGTAGAAGGAGCAGCCCAAAGGGGAAGCTGTCAGTAGTTACACCAAGGTCTTCCTTTGAGGTGTCTTGAAATGATGACAGAGCTTGAGGATAAAACAACTAGATATGAACTGTGAATAGCATCAAGATTCTGAAATATGCACAATTCTAGATGCCAGTTTAACATTGCATGGTTACTCATTAAATCAATCTAGCAATCACAGGGTTTCTTCGTTCCTCTGAGTAGGTAGAAGAAAGTACCATTAGTCCCCTTTGGAACTCGTAGACAAATATGACAAGTAATAATTCACACTTAAAAAGAGAGATATCAGATGTAATATTGCTAGCTTGTAGCTTTTGATGAAATAAGGGAATGGATTGGAATTGTACACCACACAGATGCAGATCTATGGGGTGTGCAGCAATGTCTAGTGTTTGCACATTTAAGGAGACTTGGTACAAGTCAGATGACCCTCCCTAATTGTGTTAATTTGAACAAACAATCAGTGCAGTTTTAAGCACTGGCACAGGCTGAATGTTTATGTCTCTCTAGGTGACACCAGTATTAGGAGGTGGGGCCTTTGGGAGGTTGTGCCCTCATGAGTGTGGTATTAGTGCTCTTCCAAAAGAGGGTGCAAGATGCCATTTGTTAAGCAAAACGCCATCCCTCAGCAAACTGAATGTGTTGGCTCCACAATCTTGAAATCCTGCCTCTAGAATCATACGAATAAGTTTCTGTTATTTACAAGCCACCTAGTTTAGGGTATTTTGTTATAACAGCCCAAATGGATTAAAGTGCACAAAACTCTATCATGTGGGGGAGAGAAAGAATTTCACATGTCATCTCAAATTCTTTGACTACATTTATAAAAAGAATTGTAATTCTGTAGCTTCAAGGGAGAGAGAACATGTCCTTTGATTTTCTTCCAATCATTTTGTTAATTACAAACTTCATTTCTGAGGCTAGGTCCTGAACTTGTTTGTAAATATGATAAGATAGAGTAGGCCTGAATGTATATTTTGCATGAAGAAACAGGAGAAAGCTGAAGAGGATGTTATTTTATAACAAGAGAATAGAAAGTATGTAGAACCCATATAGTATGCTTTGGGTTTTTTTATCTTATTGTTTTATTACACATATTTAGTATAGGTAGATTCAAGTTCTTTCATGCAAGTTTTTTCTCATTTTTAAAATATTATAACCTCACATTCCCCTGTGAGAATCTATTCTTCAGTCTCTTGGAACATATTTATAAGACACAAGCTAAAGCAGAATATTCTGTGGGATTTAAGTCTGGGAAACCTCGAGGAATGTCAGTCCATTTGTGCTGCTATAAAAGAATGTCTGACACTGGATCATTTATCAAGAACAGGAATTTGTTTTCTCACAATTTTGGAGGCACAATTCTAAGATCAAGGTCCCAGCAAGTCTAGGATCTGGTGAGGGCCTGGGCTGGGCTTGTAAGATGGCTCATTGACCTCTGTGTCCTCAAAGAGGGGGAGCAGGTACTGTGTCCTCGTTGCCTACTGCAACCCAAGGGCAGAAAATAACCCACCTCTGCCTCCATGGAGCACTTTGATGATGGCATTAAGCATAAATGAGGACAGAGCCTTGTGACCTAACACCTCCCAACAGGCCCCACTCCTCAATACTGCGGCATCAGGATCAAGTGTCCACCACATGAATTTGGGGGAACGCACACTGATGACAGCAAGCAAGGTCCCACAAACTGGACTCTTTCCCCTAGCTGTTTGCATCAGCAGTGTGGTAAGGTCTAATTGACTGCTGCAAGCAGGGATATTATCAGGATGCTTGCACTTGAGGGATACATTCATGATGACAAAACTTAGAAGACATAGCAGTACATAGCAGAAATTATGAGGACTTTTAGAAATTGCTGTGTTGTAGTAGATGTGTCTGGCCTAAGCACTGACCACAAGTTCTCCATCAAAAATTGTTTTAGTGATGAAAAAAAAAGTCAAAGTAAATGAAGTAGCCTGATCACTAAGCAGCATTTCCACAATTCCAGGGTGGTATTATAACTTTTCTCACTGGCAGTCACCACACTTCTGTTTTCCTTCACTTCTTAGAATTTCTTTCTAGATTTTAAGCATGCCAGCTACAGACTTATGCTCAGGTCTGTCATTAAATTGTTGCCTTTTCACTTTGACTTTTACATTTGACTTGATGATTTCCTAAGGTCTGGGAAACAGCACAGGCTTAGAAAAGAGTTGAAAAACTAATTTATAGTGGTTTTACTCATATTATAACCAAGTTCTATCCTTTCTTCAAATTCTGGGAAAGAACTCCATTTGAGGCCTATAACACAAAATCCTTGGTGGCAGCCTCGAAAGATGCACTCCTATCTTGGAAAGCTTAGCACAGCTCAGTTCTCAAGTATGTTGAGCGGAATTTCAGTGTCTGTGTGCACAGAAGCCTACAGGCTCAGAATTTTAGATAATTTTGCCATTTATAAGAACTGTGTTGGGGCTGGGGTTGTGGCTCAGCGGTAGAATGCTCGCCTAGCACGTACGCGGCCCGGGTTCAATTCTCAGCACCACATAAAAATAAAGGCATTCACAACTAAAACAAATAAATAAATTAAAAAAAAAAAAAAAAAACTGTGTTCCAGAAAGAAAGGAAAAGAGTGCATAGACCTACAGGCTTGACCAAGCAGACGAGTCTAAGTTCCCCTTCAGTGGTCCACAAATCTTACTGTCCCTCCCCATTCGATGGAAGTAGGAGCTAGAACCATCTAGCCTGATTCTGAGGTTGGAGTGAAAAATATAAGGCTAGGCAGAGAAATGACCATCAGGAAAGGGAAAAGAAACTGTAACTTTAAATCTGAGCAGCTCCACACCCTCAACTTTACTCCCCAGGCCTGAATTCATAAGGAGTATTGAGAGTCTAGATGATTAATGCCTGCATGCATCACTAGCTTATATAACCTATTTTCTTTAGACTAAATAAAGCCAAGGGAAAAAATATTGTTAGAGACTTATCATGGGTATATTCCAAATATCATCTGTCTACTGGATGAAGTCAACCTATAGATCCTAAAAGGACCAGACCACTGAGGAGCCCGTCTGTGCTCCATAGTTAAGAGAATGGAGTTCACCAAGCTGTCACTCCACATGGTTCCCAGGCTTACTGTGTACAGTTTCCTTTAAAAGAAGAACGGAAGAGCCAAAAACCCCCAAAGCACCTCCCTCTTACATGACTTCTCCCTTTGGGAAAGCATCCTGCGCTATTGCCGCTTTCCTGAATAAATCCCCTTGCCTTCCTAAATAAATCTTTGTGCCTCTTTTCATGCATCCTGAAATTCCTTTCTGCGGAAGTCAAGAACTTGCCAGGTCTTCTTTCTTCTGGGGACCTCCTCAGCAAAAACAAAGCAACAGCCTGAGGATCTGAGGCCACAAGGGGGCCCCCTAGCCCAAGGAGGCAGTTGACTGCTGCGCAATCAGACCTGTGTGGGGACCACTCTACCCAACCTCATCTGCACAGTGGGAAGTAGGAAACCAGCCCAGTTTCATTGGAAAGTGGTGTGAACCAAATAAGTTCTCTGCAACAGAAATAATTAAGCACCACGTATTATGAGGGATAAGAATAATACCGGAATCACAGGGTGTCTTTGGGAGTGTTTTCTTATCCCTAGCCATCTAATTAATATTTTTTACTTTTTCACATTTCATTCCACTCTCTCACACCCCAGGTCAACAATATTGTGACCAACCATCAGTTCTAAACACATAAAACAAATTCTTAAACAGTCCCATCATAAGGAGTCTTTGAACATTGTTGTTCACTGAAGCATTCGTTCGGCGGCGCTGAGCGAGTGCTAGGTCAAGATCCTGTCTGGGAGCTGTTCTGGTTCCTGTTGCCCCATAAGCCAGCCTAACCCCGGAGGCGTGAAGCAAACGTGTCCTATTCCCGGGTCTGTGGCCAGAGATCTCCGTGGCAGTGGAGGCAGACTGTGGGCAGTGTCTGCGCGTTCTCAGAGCAAGGTGGCCCATGCGCAGCCAGACGGTCACAGGCTAGCTCGGGATTTGGTCTCCACTGACGGACACTTCGGGGCAGCGGCGAATTCCCATTTCAAAATCAAGTGAAAATCCTAACTAGGTCCTGCTCAGCGCTGCTAATCGCCTGAGAGGATGATTCTGTGGAGGGAGAGTCCAGACAAGCCCGGGAGCGAGCATTTCACTGTTAGAAAAGGCCCGCGGGGACAACTGGTGGAATATTCAAGCTGGTTTTTACCGAAGTTGCCCGGTCCTGAGGTCAGTTCCGTGTGCGGGACTGCCCTGGGCGTGGCAGGACTTCCAGCATCTCCAGTCCCAACTGTAACACCAAAAGGACTGTTGGACGGGGACCCGCAAGACACCCAGACGTTTCCCGAATGCTCCGCTAGGGGGCGGTGGGCTCTCACTGAAAACGACCGCCTTGAAATTTGGTGGTTATAGTGCAAGGATTAACTTGTCACAAGAAAAGCTTGTTAGAAACAGTTACCTGTTGGCCCCATGGTGTAATGGTTAGCACTCTGGACTTTGAATCCAGCGATCCGAGTTCAAATCTCGGTGGGACCTAGTCTCCTTTTCTCACTTTTCCCTGCAAATCCACATCACTTTTAATGCAGTCTACCCAGTGTATGTTTGTCCTTTGAAACTGTCACCTCAAACCCAAATCTTACCCTTTCAAATCCACGTGCCACCTGTCATCCAGCCCACCCACCAAATGCTCTAATGAGCTGTAGTATTCAGTCCTCAGAAGTGTGAGCCCACCAGTGCAAGCAAGCCCATATCCAGATATCAACACTTCAAGGAAAAGCCGCAGAGCGGAAACAGCAACCTCATGGTGGTGAAGGGCTTATCCCTCCAGTGTCTCCCTTTGGTTTGATTCCTAGAAAGGAATGTGTACATAAAGGAGAAGCGCCTGATTTCAAAAGAATGCTCACATTACCTGCTCCATGCCTGGAAAGAAGCATCTAAACTGAAGAACTGAGGGCAGTGAACTTGGACCTGTGCTTCCTCCAGGCTTTACCCTTCCATGGAATGCTGACCTAACAGGTGGGAGCAGAAACCACCATGGCTGCAAATCTCTTGGGTTCTTCCTTAGAACTGCTCTTAGTGAAGCTTCTCCCTTGCACTGAGTCTCTCTGTGTGGCACTTAGCAGTTTGACGTGCACAGCCCTGGAGAGTCACTCCAGTCCTTTACCTTCTGCTTGAGGTTGTGCTCCACATACAAACAATTGTCACCCTAGCCTGCACACATCCCCAACCTCATTTGCCACTATTCCTGTCACACACAAGCCCAAAGTTAGCTTCTTGTCACCAGGCTGAACATAGATAAACTTATTTCATCTACTCATTTTCTCCTCTTCTTTTGTTCTGCCTGCAAAACTTTTTTCCCTCCTCTCCACCCTCATGAGATCTAGATCTCTAATTCTCCTTACATACTAATTTGGACCTCCCAGACCTTCCTACTAGGGCCCCATGGTGTAATGGTCAGCACGCTGGACTCTGCAATCCGAGTTCAAGTCTCGGTGGGACCTGGCTAACTTTTCCTCATCTGTTCTCAAATGACTGTCTGTGTGGGTGTTTCTCATTCCATTCCAATGCGAGCATGAGCTCAGTGGGGACTGGAGTAAAGGACACCTGTCCCTTCCAATAAGTGGTAAACTTCCAACACAAGTTTCTTTTTCATATACAGTGTACTTTTTGAAAATTATGTATTCACTTTTTGATGATTGCATACTACCACTAAATTTCAAGTCCAATGGAAAAACTCAAAATACAGGGAAATATTGGTAATAACTAAAAATAATATTTTCCTTTTTTACATATTTTTCTGTTTCAGAGTGCTATGAAAGGTAACCAGTCATAGATTTTAAGCATAAACATGTAATATGTTGGGATAAAATTCTATGGCAGATCCGGAATGGAAAGAGAGAAGAAGGATTCGTGAATGTTTTTAAACTGATAAATAAAACTATAGAAGTATACTTTCAAATAATTCCAGTTCATGTCAAATTGTTACTTTTTAGGTTACAATGGACAGAATTCATTAAAAGCTCATTTTTCTAATGTTCAAATTTTACCACATGCTGACAATTCCATTCTTGAAATTATTTAGATTTATGAAGAAACAGTTCAGAAGACCAGTGAGAAACAATGATGAAAGAACAAAACATATGGTAGCAATTCGTAAAAAGTCTCAAGGGTTGAAGGAGCTTGAGGACACAACTGGTGACTGCAACAATGAGAGAAGGGCACATCCCCTTTGTCTCATGCTCAGACTCCTCCACTTCTATTTTTCAAATGGATTTTTGTTCTTCTGTGATATTGTATGCATTTTAGTTACGATAGTTTGTATTTTTATTTTGAAGCGATTCATTTAAGCATTTTTATTAAGCATTCAATGATCAAATATTTCTTAACAGTTTTCAAATTAATGTTTTTTCTTCTGAGTTCTCAATTTCATCTATACATTTGGCTATTTTATATCTTATATTTAAATCACTACTCGATCTGGAACTTGATTTCTCATTTAAAAAAAAAAAAAGTTGGGTGATAAATACCCATTTTTGTTTTCTTCCATAGGCAAAGTTAGATGTACTATCACAATGTATTTTAAAATCACCTTTGCCTACTGATAAGAAATATTAACTTTCTATGCACCCTTGTATCCATTTTTAATTTATACATTTTGCTCTATGCATATATACAATAATGGAAAATCTTTTAATTATCTTAACTTTTAATACATTTTACTTCCCCAGAGGATTTCATCCTCAAGGGTATTAGACATTTCAGCACAGGGAAATGAAGAGGTAAAGAGAAGATTAACTTGTTGAAAGTAAACATGAAAACACTGCTTTTTCTTCCCAAGTATGACTTGCCTGTCTCTGAAAAGAGTGAAAAGGGAGCTATGCAAATATTTGAACAAGGGAGAAGAAAAATATCAACCATATTTCTTAAAAAGAACAGCCACAGTGACACAATCTATTTAAGAGAGTAAATACATTTTCTTGAAGGCCTTTTTCTTGAAGGCCTTTTTCCTGGGCATGCTGAAAGTTGCAGTAGTTAACAAAATAACTAGCAGAAGATGGTTTCAATCCATCGACCTCTGGGTTATGAGCCCAGCACGCTTCTGCTGCACCACTCTGCTGGTGGCCTATGAGGCCTGCTCATCTTCCTTATCGTGTGAATAAACATCCATTCTTTCACATAAATGTTTTCCATTGTCTATTTCGTTTGCTTTTTTCCTCCTCCATTTCTGTTTTCTTTCTCTTATCTTGACCCTCCCGGATCAATGACCCAAGGACTAGATGGCCCCAGCAGCCCCAGCCCCACCCCCAACCCACAGCCTTTTCCCAATCTGCCGAAGATGCTTCAAAGGGAGGTGTTTTTGCTTCCAGTGCAGCTTTGAACTCAGAGGAAACTCTGGAACAAGTTGGGCAAAGTCCTCAGGAGACCTTTCTTAGAAGTGAGGAAAGAACACTGTCAGACTTACTGTTTTTAAGGAGGAAGTATCTTAACCAGTCTTTTCTTGTCCCAAGAAAATTTCTTTCACAAAAACTAGAAGCGTTTGTGCTTATTGACCAAATGCATTTGCCATTTCCTGGGCACCTAAATCATGCCCTCTCCTGTGGTCACCTGTGGACAGCTTTCTCTCACTCTCAGCCAGGGCTGACTGCCCCAGAACTGCATTTTGGTGCTCTGTGGCTGCACAGTCTCTTCCATTAACTTCCTTTTCCTGTCTTTTCAGACTTCTTCATCTTCATTAAAGTCTTATGTTTCCAGTCCCAGGACAGGCATGGAGTTGGTGGCTACTACTCTCTGGAAATTCCGTTTAAATTTTCTTTTTCCTTCTCAAAAAACAAAACCCAGGTGGAGACACTGAGGCAGATATACTGGGGTCAGGAAGATGTTACAGAACAGGAGCAGGAGAAAAGTGGTGGAAGATTCATGTGGACAAGACGGATCCTGAGCAGAATTGAACCAGGTCCCACCAGGACGTGGCCCAGTGCAGTATCTGAAGTTCATCACCGTGAACTGCCCCCTGCCCTATGGGGCTGCTGCATCACCTTATTGTGAATGTTTCACTGGTTTTCTGAGATCCTTCACTGCACTAGCAGAGGCCTGGGGTGGATCAGGAGGCTGCCCACTGCGCGCCTGCAACAAACTTCCTTCAGACAAGATCTGGGTGGAGAAACTTTTCTCTCCCCCAAAGCCAGGATCCCTCTTTCCTCCTCTGTCCTTCAGGGCTTTTCTTCTTTCCCCCGGAGGGGTTAGGGTTGTGCTGCCAGGGCCTGCTCTCTTCCCTGGGAAACCAGTAAGGAGGTGAAGAGGAAATTGAGACTTGGGTGGATACCAGGCAGAACCTCGCCTCAGTTAACTGTGGCTTTGCTTCTGCAAAAGTGAGGGCGCTGAAGCGCGCGTCTGCGGTCCTTCCCCTGCACGTGGTGTTCATCAGGGTCTACTTCATTCCCGGTAAAGGAGCTGATGCTTCGGAGAAGAGATGGAGGAAGAATTTTAGAGAAATTACTTCAGGAAAAGCTAGTAGTTAACAGAAAACAAGTGTTTGGACAAGACTGCGATGGAAATCTTGTGCTCCAGGACGCTCACCTTGAAGACGGTGTCGAGGAGATGAGTGGATCCTGGCCTCGCGGAGCCGGGGTGGAGGGACTGGGCGGTTTCCCGCGTCCAGAAGCAGGGCTCCGCGTTCCCATCCCACCAGCAGGAAAGATGCCCAGGGAGTGCCACCAAATTGACCTATAGATGTCCCTCCTGCCCGGCTTCCCATGTCCCTTTCCTCTGTTCACATGCGGAACTTCAGGTTACAAAGCTACAAGTCAGTTGGGGTTGCATCTTTAGGAGGGCAGAAGTTGGGCCTGGGCGAGTTCCTCCACGCTGCAGGGGTGCGTGGAGCCGTCCTCCGGTAGTTGGAGCTGGGGACCACACAGGGACAAGCAGTCTGGTGCGGACTGCACCCCAGCGGTTCGGCCCAGGTGCGGCTATCCTGGCTCTAGGCTTTGCGAGTGTGAGCCCCGCAGCCCACGTGGAGGCAGCTGGCGGCGGAGGTTGCCACTACGGAGGCTGCAAAGCTGCGGAGACGCGGCTGGCTGGAAGGTATCAGTGGAAAGCGGGCGCGGAAGGCAGGTGGCCGGCTGTTCACTGCTGGTTCTGCAATCCCCATTGAGACCCTCCTTCCTGAGCAAACTTCCACAGGGTGGGAACCGGAGGAGGTTGGTTAAGGACCCTTTTCTGTCTGCGAGGAGATGACAGGAGACCACTGGGAGTGAGGCTGAACCTGGTCGTAGTCTCTGCATCAAGCAGACACAGAAAAGCCCCTGGCGAAGCTTTCTTCGGCCTAGCATCCAGAAGCTGGGCCACGGAAGGAAGAGATCTGTCCCCGTTGTGTGCCTTGGCCTGTTCTAAGACCTAATAAACTTTGGAAGGGGTGTTGTCATGGACTGAATCTTGTCCACTGAAATTCATAGGCCAAAGCCCCAAACCTCAAGGTGACTGCATTTGGAAACAGGGCCTTTAGGTGATTAAGGTTAGTGAGGTTGTGGGGGTGATGCTATCATCCAATAGGACTGGTGTCCTCAGAAGAAGGGACAGGTGTCCCTGTGAGAGGGGCCTCACCTTGAAGAAAAGGCAGAGACTTAGTCCGTGGGAACTGAGAGGGTAAGCCTTGTGAGGACAGGACCAGGGAGAACCAAACCTTGATCTCCAAAAGAGAAAATAAGTATCACCCAGGTTGGGTATTTTGGTAGAGCAGCCTGATCAAACTGACACAGGTGTCAATCATGGCTGCGAGTCTATGAATCAAGTGTTAAGAGCCCACCCCTCACCCCCACTGGTATTCATGCAGAGTACTGGTGCCCGTCTGCTAGGTGGTCTCTATAGTGGGTCAGGAGTATTCTCGTGGTGCCTTAAAGCATCCATCTCTAGATTAACAATGTGCAGCTTCACTCTCTCTCATGTCTGACCTATAGGCGACCCTGGCACTGGGTTCTCCTCTCTTACTTTCCCTTGTAAAATTCACCTTTGTCAAATTTTTTCAAAGAAAACTACACCTCTCATACTTTCAGAATGTTGATGTACTCAATTGCCCTGAAGTGTCAAAATCTCCTGCAACATATTGAGATACAAAAGAAATGGTGTCTGAAAATGCCCTGAAGGTCAAGATACTGGGCTGGGTCCCAGTGGTTTATTTTGCATTGATTCACAGAGGAGGAGGCCAAAATATTCTTGTTTCCTTCTAAAGTATCTGTTGTATTATGACGTATAAAAATGACATACAATGACAACATAGTGTTTTCTGTTCCTTGGAATTTTATTTGCAGCCACAGAAGCAACAATATTATTTTTGCCAACATTGTTTGGACACCATAAATCCAGCTGCTGGGAAGCAAGAATCTGTTCCCTCTGCTCTCCCTGGCTTACAGATGGCTGTCTTCCCTGTATTTGCCAGGTATTGTCTCTGGAAGGGCACCATCACTGGGTTAGGCTTCATTCTAACAACCTCATTTTAGCTTTATGGCCTCTGTAAAGAGATTGCCAATGGCTCCATTCTGCTCTCCTGGGACCAGAGCTTCAGCCTTGGTGATTTAGCCCCCAGATCCCTGCATTGGCAGGCTGCGACCTTGCCCATCACCGACCCTATCTCTACTGATTTTTAGGTTTTCTTGGAGAATTGATGCTTATTGTTGCATAATACCTTGTTCCTGATCACCTTTCTTGCTGTAAAGTTTACACTGACTCCCGTTGTGCTTTGACCAGGACTACTGTGGGCGTTGTGTAACGCTTTTCCATGTACAGTCTGTAGAGATGGGTTTTATTTGTTTTTTTAAGCCATTATGGCAGTCTCTGACTTGTGGCAGGCAGGAGCAGGGGACCTGGGGATAAAACCCAGGGCCTTACATGCTAGGCAAATGCTCTACCACTGAGCTACATCCCCAGCCCAGCCTCTGACTTTTAATTGGTATCTTTAGGCCAGTAATGTTTAAAGCAAGGATTGATAGTTAGATTAACAGCTACCATCTTTATTATTTCTTTATCCATTACCTTTGTTCTTTTTTCTTTTGGATGTCACTTTTTTCTGCTTCTCTGGTTTTAAGTGGACATTGTATGTGGTCCCATTTTTTCTCCTATCTTAGCATATCAATTATATTTCCTTTTGTGTGTGTGTGTGTGTGTGTGTGTGTGTGTGTATAGTCATCCTAGAGTTTACAATATAGATTTACAACTAATATGCTATCATTTAAATGTATCCCTCAAAAGTTTATGTGTTAGAAACTAATTAATGGTTCTAACTAATTTCAGGAAACCGATTCACGTTCAGTGGTATTTGGAGGTGGGTTAGAGAGGTCACGCCGTTGGGCCCTCAATGGCTCTCGACCGTGTGACAGGAGGGGCCTGAGCTGTTGTGCTCGCTTGTTCACCCATGATGCCCTCTTCTGCACAGCAGAAAGGTCTCACCAGAGGCAGGGCCAAGCTCAGGGACTTCCCAGTCTCAGGGACTGTGAGCCAAAATGCAGGTCTTTCTGTGGTGACATTCTTAGTCTGTGTCACCTTGTTGTGGCAACAGAAACTGGACTAAGACATGACCCCAAGCTCTGAGGTAGCACTGGACTATGTCATAGCTGGTGTCAGCACCTCACTCTTCATTTCTCTGCTGCCCTTCATTTCTCTAGGCTTACACTATAGTCACAGAATGTGTCATTGCCATTATTATTCTTAACTGTTATCTGCTAGATTGAGAATTACATAAAGATCTTTTGACTTTCATTTATTCCTGCTCTGATGCTCTTCTTTAGTCTGTGTAGATCTAGGTTTTGTACCTGTCTCGTTTTCTTTCTCTTTGAAGTACTTATTGTAACATTTCTTACAACTATATCTACCAGTAACAAATCCCTGGTCACCTGGAGTCAGAGCAGAGCTCTCCCCTCTACTTCCTGCCTGCAGTGTGACCTATTGCCTGAGTCAGCTGAGACAGCACACTCACACACACAAGGTAAGTGAGGCCGGTGTATCACTCACAGACAGGCAAGGAGGGACCACAGGAGCCTACAATTCATCTACAAGGCTCAAGAGAGCTGCCAGGCTCCCAGGCCCCACCTACGCCACAGTGGAGGGACCCCAAAGGCAGCCTGCCTTGGGTTGCACACCTCAGAGGCAACAGCAGCCACTGGCAAGAGCTTGGAAGGGCCACAGCCAGGGTCTTGAGGAGGGTCCTCCCTACCTCAGGCAGCTACCTCCCCAGCTACTCAGTATCTAGAACTATGGTTGAGGTCATCAGTGGGCCAGCATCATCACAGAGCCAGAGGAGCGTGGCACGCCAGAGTACCACGCACTATGATTCTATAAGCTGAGGTTGTGACGTTTGTAACCTGAAACCTGCCCAGTTAAGACAGGGCACCCTAGCCACCTCCCATGTGGGCCTCGATTGGTAAACCAAGCCCTGGGTCCTGTTGGTATATACTGAGACATAAAAAATGCCAGTGTCCCTGGTCACTGGCAGAAAAAGGGGGACCCCCTGGTTAGTGGCAGGAAAAGATCCAGAGTGGCAGATGTAACCACTGGTTGGGTTTTCCACAGTGGCCACAGCTTGGGAAGCCTAAGGAAGGCATTGTGCTTCCGGGCCTTTGAAGCCACGCCCCGCAGGAAGGAGAGACAGATACGTCAGTGTCCCATCCTGGCCTCTCCTGAGTCCCAGGTATTCCTGTCAGATAAAGAGTGGGGCTGCGTTGCCGCAGAGACCTGGTCGGCTTGTCCCTGTCTCTCTGCTGCACCAGCTACCACCCTGAGGCCCCCAACCCAGCATACATTCTCCCAGCATAAGCAGAGGGTAGTACAGGTGGAATCAATGCTACGCCTCACAGATAGGCCCTGAGGGCTCAAGGAGACCCTCCAGGGCCACATGTCACCCATCCAGGTCAATGACTGAGCCCACGGGGCCAGCAGGCCCTGTTCACTGGACCACAGTGCCCTGTGGGGTCAGGACTTCAAGGTTAGAATCTCCTAATACGTGTGTCCCCCACGCAGCCTGCCCCTCCATCGTCCTGGGAGCATATAGAAGGTTCCATAGGGAAAAAAGACTGGCAAGAGGCACTGCCAGTAGAACCCGATGCTCTAGGTCCCATGCCTGCCTGGCTCCCTGTCCGCCTCCTGTTCAGCGTTCACTACCCACTTTACACCCTCCTGTCCTCCACCTGAACCTGCAGCCTCAGGGCTCCTCTGGCCTGCTGCTGCTGCCCTGTGGAGTGCCCCACCACTGTGTTCTCTTTGTATGCACTGAGGTTTTCAGAGTCTAGAGGTCCCAGGTGGCAGCAGAATCCATCCTGGCAAAGCTCCTACCAGGTGTCCCTTCTGCAAGGCCATCTCTAACCGCTCGTGTAAGCTTTTCCCTGAGCTTGCTGTTTGTGGATAGCAGGGCATGCAGACGCTATCTGAGTGAGCCCATCACTGTGTGGCTTTAGTGACAAAGCGGGGCCTTGCCCTGTATGGATGACATCAGGGTATGGGAAAAGGTGGACAATCTGTTTTCCAGTGTGGTCCCTGTTTTTGCCAAGGGAGAACACTGGGCTAGGAAAGCCAGGACGTCTGCAGCATGTGTCCACAGCAGCAAGGACACACTGTTCCCCCTTGGAACTGGCAAAGGTCCCACAAGACCCAGCTGCCAAGCTTGTGGGGGCAGCTTCCAGGGGAATGTGTCCAGTGCTTCTTCTGTGCACAACCTAAAGCTGGCAGAATTCCTGGTTCTCAATGGCAATCTCCCACACGTGGAAGCCTGGTTCCTCGTTCCAGGCCCCTGGACCGCGGTGGCTTGTCAACACACCCACCCACAGCAGCAGCAACACAGGCGAAGCCTGACACTTCCCGACATCAGCATGGCCAGTTCCTTAGTGCAAGTGCGATTACCAGCTGCCTCACTCCATGGACCTCTTCTGACACGGGCCCTTCTGAAGGTGGCCTCCAGGAGCAGCAAACGGATGGCAGCAGGTTGCTGGTCTCCTGCAGACTGGCACCCAGGCAGAAGTGCCTTTGATCGCCCAGCCGCCAATCTCCCGACCACTCAGCCAGGCCGTTGCTACAGCTCAAGAATCAGTTAAGATGCCCGTGGCTCCGTCTGGGGCGTGGGCACTGCCAGCCAGCCCCCCACTGGGCACTGCATGGGGCGCGGGCACTGCCAGCCAACCCCCACACTGGGCACTGCAGCTCCTCCACTATGACGACGATGATGATGCCCCTGCTCTCAGGTTGGTGACTGCTGCTGCCCATTCACCCCTCCAGGCTCTGGCTGTGCTGAGCTGCAGTCGTGGTCCCCTTTTGGCTATGGGGTTGACAGTTGCTCTGGTGGGGTGGGCATGGCCCTACCTGCAGGGTAGCTGGCCACGTTTTCCTGCAACCTGTGTATACCCTCTTCTCATTGGCCAGGTTTGTGATGCAACTCTTCCACCTAATTGGGCTATTCTGCTGAGCTGACCCAACTTGAGCATCAAGGCTTCTCTTAGCCCAGGACAAGATGGGGATTTCTGGTCAGAGCACAACCTCAGCATGCAGGGTTGGCCTTTCAGTTTCCACCAGGGCCCAATTGTGGACCAAAAGCTGATTTTCCAAAGAGGAACACTGAGAGGCTATTCTGGGGAGCCTGTGAATTCCGAAGCCTAGGGGCCACTGGAGCCCAGGGGCCTGTGGTCAGCATGGTCTCCCAGCACTGAGACTCAGAATCCAAATGGAGGCAGGACTAACAGCCCCAGTGGCAGGACCTGGGTAAGCACTTGTGCAGCTGGGGGGCCTCACCCTTCCTGGGTCCCCAGTGGGAGCTCACCTGGTCATCTGGCAGAGAGGGGCCAATGGAACATCCAGGTAAGGCATGTGTTGTCCCAAAAAGTCCAGTCAAATGTTGGACCTCCTCTTTCACAGTTGGCCAGTTTGATGCCAACAGTTTTGACAGACAGATTCTGTAATTCGGCACTGATCTCCAGCCCAAGTACACCCTGGAAAGGTCACTTATTAACCTGGTCCCTGGATTTTGTCTGGGTTCACTTCTCGGCTTGCTTGTAGCAACTCTGCAATGGTCAAGTCCAAGGCCTTCTGTGCAATCTGCTCATCAAGGGCCTATGTAGTAGAAAGCACTCCTTCAGACACAGTGGCCACATCCCATCCCAGCCTCTGGTGGCATGTGTATGGCATCACTGTGAGGTATGCTGTGTACCCTGGCACATGAATGCAAATTGACCTTGATCTTCATTCCTCAAAAGGATGCAGAAGAGTGCATCTGGTTGAGATTAATAATGCATCCATGTACCAGGGGCCTTCCTGATGCGTATGATCACCAAGATGATACCTGGGACCACCCGTGCATTTCTCTCTCCTGTTAAATACTAGGTTCCACAGGCTTTCTCAGATGGCCAAAATGGACTGTTAAAAGTGGAGATAGTTCCTCACAACACTCTTGCTTTAACCAGATCTTGGGCGAGGATCGTGGTGTGCTTCTCTCCATTAGGAACGCTGTTGTCTTGGTGGTACTGCATTATGAGGTTTAGGGAGCCATGGTGGCTCTCAGCCAGAGACTCATCCCACTGTGATGGCTAAAACATTTTTTTTAGCTGGGGCATAGCCCAGTAAGCACTTCAGCACTGTGCTCCATATTACGGGGTCAGTCCCTATAATACACACAGGGACAGAAACACTACCACCCACGTGTTCAGTGAGCCAAATGGCCCCACGCATAAGCAAGCAAGCATCTCCCTACCTTGCATCCCCTTAATTGCCCCAAGCCTTCAAAGACCACCCCCACATCCTTGCCCTTCTGCTGGTCTAGGAACCTGCAGAAGTGATCTGAGCCTCAGCGTTTAGCAGTACAATGTAAGTTAAAGTCCCATTGCCCACGTCCACTCTAGCCGGTACATAAGGCCTCTGGTCTTCAGGGGCTAATGGAGACCTCCACCCACCCTATGCCTGTTTAAAAAGGCCTAGGCACACAATTCTTAATGCTCTCCCCTAGGAAAATGACCGCCAGAGAGACTGAGGGCTGCCACTACCTCTGCCTGTCCCCCAGTCCTCCTCCTCTACCCTTAGCACCTGCTGATTCGTGGTCGTCAAGGGCTTCCCTTTCACCAGTACCAATGTGTAGCTGCCTGGTAATATTCTTATTCTTCTTTTTGCTGTTGCAGCTACAACACCGCGGGAGGAGATTCGGTGGCAGGAATCTTTTATTCTCTTTTCTCTTTGGCTTCTAAGCTAAACTCTTTTTCTCATAATATACTTCTTTTTACTAAACTCTTTTCCTTATCTTACTAACTCTTTCTTCTTTTTCTCTTTGGCTTCTCATTCTTTCTCTAGCTTCTTTCTGACTCTTATTTCTTCTTCTGACTACGTTCTGATCGCTCTGACTCTTTTCTTCTTCTCCGACCCGAACTCTTCTTCTGACTGACTGAGCAACGACTGACTCTGACCGCTTTCACCCGGTTACATACCTTTAGCTTTACAGGTGTGTCACGTGCATGCTTAATGTATGATTATCATCAGGTGGAAACTAGAACATCTTTTATGGCTCCCAGGTAACCGCAATAGCCATCTCCCTGATTAGGGCTTCTTCACCAATGGTATTTATCAGACACTGGAAGGTCATCAATCACTTACTTAGGGACCCTCAACTTCATCAGTCAGATTCACACATTCTGCCAAGTGGGAGCCCCAGGAGGCAGTCCCTGGTACCAGCCCTGACTTAGCTTTTTGTAGAATCCTATCCTCATTCTGCTGCCAACTTCAGTAAAGCTTTTCATGTTTCTCCAAGAGTAATTCCAGGAGGAAAGAGCAAAAGCAATTGGTCACACCATGAAGGAGCGCCCTGCTCTATGAAGTTGTCAATACTGTGTCTAGACAACTGAGTATCAATCAGCTCCCCAGGACGCCACCACACCTGTACAAGGCTGCAGGTAACAGGAACCTGAAGAAGTGATCTGAGCCTCAGCGTTTAGCAGTACAATGTAAGTTAAAGTCCCATTGCCCTCATCCTCAGCTGGCCTCATCCTCAGCTGGCCAAGGGCACACAGGAAGTGTAGACAAGTCACATGAGTCAGGTAGAGGCTGGTGCACTAGAAGCTAGCCGAGTAAGGGCAGATTCCAGCTGTTTGGCTCTGCAATCTGTGACTGTGGCACTGGGTCCTGAGCCCACCTGCCCAGCATGCCATTCCTCTCAGGATAGCAACACATGTGTGCCTCCTCCCAGAGGTCACTGATTCCCCTTCCATGTTGGTTTCTTCAGAGGGCCTCTCAGACCAGCTGAGTATCTCTTGCCCACACCCACTCTGCTGCCTCAGGGTCTGTCTGAGTACTAATCTCTTCAGTTTTCAGGATCCTCCAGGAATGAGCGATGACATAAGCACCTGACAGCCACGGCACCCTCTGTGGCACAGTCCTTCCTCTGCCTCAGTCTAGGCAGCCAATCCATTCACATCTGCCAGGAGGCATGCCATCTGTCAGCCCTCTGCCCCACAAAATATCCCGCTGCATGTCCAGACCCTGAACCCCCAGGTTGACATGGCACCTGGACCAGATAACAGGAATAGCACCCCTCCATCTTTACCAGCTTACTGCACATGTCAGACATGACCCGGCTTACTGCACCAATTTTGTGTTCAATAATCACCAATCCCAAAGAAGGACTCTGACATTGAAGGAAAGGGCCAAAAACACCCATGGGCCCACTCCCAGGAGTTAGGTCGGAACCCTCATCCTGTGCAAGCTGGCTGCAGTGTGACCTACTGCCTGAGTCGAGTGAGACAGCACACTCACACATACACACAAGTTAAGTGAGGCCATGTTGCCGCCTGCAGCAACAATACCGCGGGAAAGCAATCGGAGGCAGACTGGGAATGAGTAGGTTCTTTATTCTTGCTTCTTCTCTGCTTTCTCTTCTGTATTCTCTCTCCAACTCCAACCCCCTCTCGCCAGCCTTACCTGGTTAAATACTCTTCACCTTAACAAGTATACACGTGTCACAAGCTCAATTTACAGGTGCGTCACACAGTGTTCACGGGCACAGAAAGATTCTTAGTTGATTACATTAAGGTCAGGAGAAAACAATTAAATGCCTCCTCTTTGGCTCTTAGCCAGCCGCCATCTTAGCTACCTCCTCATTAAGGCTCTTACAAGGCCAGTTTATTTACATGTGCAGTTCCTTCCTCCAAACCTACTTGGAACAAATAGAGTATTCAAGACTATCTCAAGTTGTTTTTTAACATACAAACATGCAACAAGGAACCACAGAGACTACAATTCATCTAGAAGGCTCAAGAAAGCTGCCAGAACCCCCATCCCTCACCTACACCACAGTGGAGGGACCCCCAAGGCAGCCTGCCTTAAGTTACACACCTCAGGGGCAACAGGAGCCCCTGGCAAGAGCTTGAAAGGGCCACAGCCGGGGTCGTGAGGAGGGTCCTCCCTACCTCAGGATGCTGCCTTCCCAGAGACTAGGAGAACTACAGGGGAGAAGAAGGAGGAAAAGAAACTGTGTTAGCTAAGGCTATCCAGGGACCATTCAGCAGAATCCAAGTAGAAGATGAAAATTTCTGTTATACAGAAGGGAATTATAAAAAATATTTGCAAATGCAAAGAAACGTTTTAAAATGTATGTGAATTCACACACATGTATTGGCTTATTGTTAAATGCGTTATAGGGGGGCATAAAGTACAACTAGAGCTCTTCATTTGGTCAAAAAGTATTTGAGGATCTATTATGGGCCTTGTACTCTAAACATAACCATAAAAATGTGTGGTTCCCTCCTCCCTCAAACTTACTTGGAAGCCAGGCACAGTGGCACATGCCTGTAATACCAGCGGCTCAGAAGGCAGGAGCAGCAGGATTTGAGTTCAACATCAGGCTCAGCAAATTAGCGAGACCCTGTTTCTAAATAAAATATAAAAGGGCTGGGGATGTGGCTCAATGGTTAAGTGTCCCTGGGTTCAATCCCTGATACAAACAAAACAAAATAAAACTTACTTGGAACAAATAGAGTATTTAAAACTATCTCAAAGTATTTCTTGATATACATCAAATAAACCACATAAAACCAAAGTATTAGAGTGTTGAACATTCACTAGTTAGTGTACCCCCACCTCCATCCCCACACACACCATGCTGACAGGCCTTTATACATTTTGCTTTTTGACCTATCTCTTTGTGAATATGGATCTTCTGTTCATAATGTTATACTCACGTGATTGACCTTAGTATACTTGAGTATTTATGCTTGCAAATATACAATTATTATGTCTTATTTTAATGTGTGGTTTACTAGTGTTTTTTATATTTCTCAAATAAATTACTGTTTAAAAATAAAAATGTCTTTTAAAGAATTTTTAAATTGTTTTTGCCAAAATTATATCTTTGGGATTTTAAACTTTAGAGATTTTGACCTTTCAGAATTTTAACATTTTTGTAGCATTCAGGATTGCCTTTTAGAATTATGGTCTAATACAAATCCACTCACAATTCTGAAATGGATTTATTTTCCAAGGGAGTGTTGAGATTGTCACTGTTAAATGAAGTCCATTTAATTATTTGCCTACGTGAAAAGGAACAAGCCTGGAGCTCAGTTGCCCACCTGTAATTCCAGCAACTCAGGAGGCTCAGACAGGAGTATTCCAAGTTGGAGGCCAGCCTCAGCAACTTAGGGAGACCCTGTCATGAAATAGGAAAAAAAAAATTTTTAAGGGTAAAGCACCCCTGGGTTCCATCCCCAGTACCAAAACAGAAAAAAAGAAAGAAAGAAAAACAATGGACCCTTCCCTTGTCCTCATCTGAGCTCTCAGAGCCTGATCTTAGATCTCACTTTTACCACATGTTCCAGCGTTAGCAAGAATCCTGCTCAGTCCTTTGGTGAGATTCTCTCTCTTGGTCTGATCAACCTGGATATTTGATCAAATTCCTTATGTCTCACTTTTGATTTTCTATCACCCTGGCCCATCTTCTGCAAAAATCCTAATAGGTCACTTTAGCAAAGAATTATTTCACCTCTCAGCAAAGTTCTACCCACTTATCCCCACCTTGAACCTTGGTTATTTATCTCACTTGTTGGTGCTGTATAGGGAGTTGAAGTCCTCTCTCCTCCACTGCAGAACCCCATCATACTATTCCCCAAGGGGTTGGAGTGGGGAGAATCTGCCTGGTTATGATTAGCAGGTGTCAGCAATAATTTTCTTTAAAAAAAATAACTAAAAAGCTCATTGCAACACTGCAAATTTATACCAATAAATTGAAAATCACTAAAGGAATAACAAATACATAATTTTACACCAGTGAGTACTCAAAATAGTATTCTCAAAAAGATAGAATTTCTATAACCAATTAGAAATATTAATTTTATTCCAGAGATGCCCTAAATTTCAAAAAAAAAACTATGGATGAAGGAGACTCTTACCTAGATACAAATATTTTAAGCAAATAACTGATTTTCATAGAAATATTTTAAAGTTTAATCTAATTTGTGATAAGATTCATACCAAAAAGAGTAAACTAGGGCCAGGCTGGAGGCCCTCAGCTGTGATCCCAGCGATGCAGAAGGCTGAGGGGGGAGGCTGAGGCAGGAGGATGGAAAGTTGGAGACTAACCTTAGCAACTGAATGAGGCCGGAAGCAACTTAGGCTCAAAAAGAAAATGCAGGCTAGGGGGTGGGGCCTTTGGAATGTAACTCAGTGATAAAGTCCCCCTGGGTTAAGAGTAAACTGGGGCAGCCTCATTCTCCTTCAAATGAGACAGGTACTGAAATGAGTACTCATCAAAACAAATCAGTAATGATGGAATGTTTGTGAATAAGTCCATCTTTCAATGCCTCCACCTCTGCCTGGTGTGTAGCCCCGTCCTCTGCTTGGCAAGGGGCCCTGACTCCTGCGAAACACGTGAAGCCACAAGAAATGACTGAGGTCCTCGTTGCCGCAGCCCATCAACCCGTGGGCGGCCTCCCTCTAAGGGCTCACTAATGGTGGTGCCAGAGTCACAGTCCTGCCACCCTTTCTACTTCAGAGCTGGCGACTGGCGTTCAGACGTGGATGCCCTGGCAGGAGCAGCACACCTGCCTCCTGGGCCCTACGCCTGCACCTGCAGGCCGGGTGCATCTGGCCTGGGGATGCCCTCTGGGCTCCCAGCTCTGCACAGCTGGGGAAACCCAGGCTTCCCAAGACCCCCCAGCCAAGGCTACAATGAGAGCAGCTCTGCTCCCATGCATCAAAGGAACTGCTGTTCTGGAGGCCCTTGGCCTCTGCACAACACACTGGCTTGATAGATGCCAGGCCTGGGCGCTGTGAGGACCGCGCGAATTCCCAAACCCTCAGTATTCCCTAGCACCCAGCCCCAAGCGTCTGAAATGCAGAATGCAAAAGCAAAGTCCCCACTCCACTCCCCTTGGCCATCCAAGACCCGGCCTTGGAGGTCTTCAGAGGAGTGAGTAGGAGGAGGTCTGGCTATAGGAGGACAAGATGGCCCTGGACTAAGATGTGCACTGATGGCTTTGAAAATGGGGGAAGAAGCTCTGCGCTGAGGGGGGCTCCTGCGGAAGCCGGAAAGGGGAAGGGTTCCAGGGCTCACCCGGAGCTTCAGGTGAGCATCAGTTCTAAAGTCTGGTATTTTGACACAGGGATGTTGGTCCATTGAAATTGAATTCAGACTTGACCTCCAGAAATGTGGGGGGGGGGAAATGGTCATTTTATTTTAGCTGACATATAAACTAATTCAGGCTGCTGAAACAAGCACTGTAGACTCGTGATTTAAACAACAATCATTTATTTATGTAAAGGTTTAAAAGGAGTGCAGTTTTATCTTATTAGCAGGATCAAAATGATGGTATGCTAACCTGAGAGCTTGGTTGTACAAGACCAAAAGTGAAAGTTCCCTTTCTGGCATCCTCCAAGACAGAGTCCTTTATTTGCATCTTTCTTTCCTAAAACCTCTGATTTCAATCCGAGGTGGAGTAGAAATGTGACTCAGTTGCCTCAACCGTATTCTTGTACCTTACACGAGGTGCAGGACCTTGTACCAATCAGCAAGTTGCTGGCACCAATACCTGCAAAAGTGCAGCCTGAAGGTGAGGGTTCCTATATTCCCCCTGCAGCCCTGCAGCTTCTGGACAGGTGTGTTCCTTTATCAGAGGTCCAGATATCCATGGATTGAGGTTCAAGGTCAGCGTGCAAATGTGGGAGTTCTAGTGAGCACTGCCTGTCCCCTGTGTGGCAGAAAGGAACTACCCAGAGCTCTGGTCTCTTCTTACAAGGCCACTAATCCCATTCAGAGGACCACACCACTGAGACCTGGAAACGCCCAAAGCTCCGCCTCAAACATCACCATGTAAGATTAGGGTTTTACATTTTGTTTTTGTACTTGGGATTGAACCCGTGGCACTTTCACCACTGAGCTCCATCCCCAGTCCTTTTAAAAATGGTTTTTGTTTTGTTCTTTGTTTAATAAAACAGGGTCTCTGTAAGCAGCTGAGCCTGGAGTTCAACTTGCCACCCTCTTGCCATCCCTCCCAAGTCTCTGGGACTATAGGTACCCAGTTTAGATTAGGGTTTCAACACAGAATTTTGAGGAAACATAAACATTCAGACTACCACCTTCAACCACTACCCCTCACTTCTTGTCCTTCTCCATGCAAAAATGCATTCATTCCCTCTCAATAGTCTCCACATCCTCATCTTGATCCAGCATCAGCTTGAAAGTCCAAAGTCTCATCTGTATGTTATCTAAACATGATACTAATCAGATTCAAAGTACTGTTCATCCAGGGACAAAATTCTGCTCTGCCCATAAAACTGTGAAAACAAGTTATGTACCTCCAAAATACAATGGTGAAACAAATAACGGATGTCCACACCCATTCCAAAAGGGAGAAGTAAGAAAGAAGGAAGTTGGCATGGGTCCTGAGCAAGCCCCAAATTAGCAAGACCACTCCAGGAGGAACTTCAAAGGACCATGAAGGAGTCAAGTCAAGTCTTCAGAGAAAGGAAAGCTGGAGGCATCGCAATTCCTGACCTCAAAACAGGCTACCAAGCTGCAGAAATTGAAACAATACAGTGCTGACATGAAAACCGACTTGGGAACAAGGGGACACAACAGGACACCCAGAAATAAATCTACACACCATCTGCAGTCTGGGTGGTTGTTAATGAGCATTTCTGTGCCTTTAAAGACCTAAACATATTTTCATCAATGTCATAATATTTTGTAGTGCTATCTACTTGAGAGTTTTGAAGTAATATAGGAAAATCTGTTTCACAGAATTTTATGACAAATTATTCAGCACATTGGTAGATCAGTGAATTTTCTAGTAATTCTGTCATCAGAAAGAGCCCAGGACCCCAACTGTGCTTATCACCTTGCTTCCTGGTGTCAGCAGTTTCATGTCTCCTGGTCTCCTGGGAGACCAGGGTTGCAGTCACTGTCAGGAACTGTGGCTAGGGCCTGCAGCAGCCTGGGCTCTCCTGGGAAGGAGCTGCCTGGCTGTGTAGCATGGTCTTTCGAGCCAGCTTCCTGGGCAGTGAGGGGTCTGGTGATGGACTGTCTGCAACTGACAGTCTGCTAGTGAAAACTCCACATTCCTCACCTTGAGAACCTGCATGTTCTGTGGTCTTCGTTGTTAGTGGCAGGAGATACGCTACAGATTGTGGAGTCTTGACATTGCGTGCAGCCAGGATCCTATTCAACTGCACTCAGTCCCTGTAAAGGATGCAGTGCAGGAGTCTGCAGAGCCTGGGGGCTAGGGTCTATTGTTTATAACTACAGAGTTTTGGTTTTAGATAATAAAAAGTTTCAGAGACGGTTAGTGGTGATAGTTGCACAATGATATGAATATGTTTAATGCTACTGAATTGTAGACTTAAAAATAGCTAATGTAAATTAGTGCCTAGCATGTGTGAGGCACTGGGTTGGATCCTCAGCATCACATAAAAACAAACAAAGGCATTTTGACCGTTTACAACTACGAAAGAAATTTTTTTTTAAGAAAAGGTGTAAGCTGCCTGTTACCGAAACCCGGGAAAAAATCTCGGAGGCAGAGTATAGCTTTTACTACTTTTACTTCTACTTTCTTAGAGAGAGCTTAGAGAGGGAAAGAAAGATTTTTAGAGAGAAAGATTAAAGCGAGCTTTTCTTCTTATCTTCTTAGCTTAGAGTCTTAGAGAGAAAGATAGATAGAGCTTCTTAGCTTAGAGTCTTCTTAGCTTAGAGTCTTAGAAAGAAAGATAGAGCTTCTTAGCTTAGAGTCTTCTTAGCTTAGAGTCTTAGAAAGAAAGATAGAGCTTAGCTTAGAGAAAGATTAGAGCTTCTTTCTTCTCTCTTCTTTCTTCCTTCTTCTTTCTTCTGTCTTCCTCAGGAGCCTCGGCCTAACTCTGACCAGTCATTACTTCTTCTATCTGGTTTCTCTTCTGTCTTCTATCTGGTTTCTCTTCTGTAACCGCTCTGCCTACGTTCTGGCCGCTCTGATTCTTCTGACCGACCGAGTGACTGCCCGACTGACTGAATGAATTCGTTCTCCTAACTCGGACCGCTTTCACCCGGTTATATACCTTCAGCTTTGCAGGTGCCTACAGGTGCATCACATACATATCAGGTGGAACTTATGGCTTCCAGCTAGCTGCAACAGCCCTTCCTAATTAGGGCTCCTTCAAAAAGGTATGGATGTGCCGGGAACAGTGCCTGTAATCCCAGCACTTGGGAGACTGAGGCTGGAGGAACTCGAGTTCAAAGCCAACCTCAGCAATAGCGAGGCACTTAGTAACTCTGTGAGACCCTGTCTCCAATAAAATACGAAAAAGGGCCGGGGATGTGGCCCAGTGGTAGAGTGCCCCTGAGTTTAATCCCTGGTACCAAAATAAAAACAAAATACAGCAGCAGCAACAACAAAAAAGGTATGGATGTATTGAAATGTCCCATGGTACCCCTGAATTATACGATTTCGATCAGAAAAGGACTGGGGCGCTGGAGGGAGAGCGGAGGGCAACGGGATACGAAAGGCCCAGGAGTCAGGGAGGGCATCTCTCAGAGGCAACCCTACTGGCCACTAGAGCGCACCCTCTCTCCCTGAGCTGTCCAGCCCGCGCTCCCGGATCTGCAAAGTCCAGGTGTCAAGGGCTTTGCTCTGTATTGGGGTTGGAGTGTTTCCAAAGTAGTGAGCGACGTTGGCCTTCCTTTTGTGGACTGCCGGGAGCCACAGGAGGACACTTAGAGGACCTACTTCTCCAGGTCTCAGGCCTTGGATTCCTGGAGTTCTCTGTCTGGGCCTCGACTGCCGCGGTTGCCTGCATGTCGCGGGGGCAGCACGCAGAACGCTCTGCCAAGGGGACACGCACCCATGTCACAGGTTCGTGCGTGCGTCTCCTACCAGTTGCCCCTCTGGGCCTCTCAAGGACCTAGCCTGATACCTGTTCCTACTGAGCATTCTCCCCAGAAACAACTTCCAGCTCAAGCGGTGGCCTTCCCGATTGAGAGAAGGGGGTCCTACTGCTCCTGAAGCAAGGATGGCATCCTAGCCACGGCGGCACAGGAGCCGCGACAACTGCTGCGCCCCCCACGTGGGGTCCCGTGACCACCTCGCGCGTCTCCACACGCATCCGGGAAGGCCTGCAATATCTGCCTTTACGGTGGCCTCACGCCTCTGCCACACAGCCACCAAGAAAAGGCCACTTGTCTTCACTCAGGCTGAGCCATTAGGCCCCTTCACTTTCTGCTCTGCAAAATCGCGCTCTGACCGCCTAACCCATTTTGATGGGGGGGGGGGGAGAAAAATTCCTCTGGCATATTTTTATTTGACAACTCATATTTTATAAATAAGTTAATCATTTAGACAGGACGATGATCTCTTCTTGTCATGATTATTGGCATTTAAATATAGAGTTCTCGTGGGGCTATAGTGTAGCTCAATGGTAGAGTGCCTACTTAGCAGGCAGGAGACCCTGGTTTCGATCTCGTAAATACAAAATTCCTGCATCGTTTAAAAATATATTCCACAGATAATAAGTAGGAGAGCAAATTGGACATAATTATCATTTGTAGAAAAATATATATGATCAAGTTCTCTTATACCTCAAAGTATTTTTTTTCTTTTTGAAACTAAATTTCCCATAGATTTCTCTTCTAATGTAATGTTTTGATGTTTAGATGGTTCTAAAATAATTTTTACCCGATCTTTTCTTGCTAATAAGCATAAATATGCACATTACTTTTGTTCTAGGGAACATAATGTTCTACTTTTATAAGAATTTCTTTGGGTTATCATTACAGGTTTTAGTTGTACAGAACTAAACATTAAATATAAATTTGAAAGGAAATTATTAATATTTTAACAGGTTGAAAATAATGGAAAGTATATCTAAATAGTATAAATAGGCTTAACAATAAATAGGCATAATTCATAGATGCATGAATCAACATTAATTTTCAACTTGAATTCTATTCATATTTGTATTGTACAAATAACTATTAAGAAATGTATTTTACTATACAAAAAAAGCACAAACTGTATCAAATTCCCCTCAACTTAAATTAGGTCATTGAGGCTTTGTATTATCAATAGCAAATGTAAAGAGAAAAAAAATCACCATAACCCAAAGAAAAATCTGTAAAAACTGGGGGCAGCCATGATAGTGCATTAATGAAGAACGGAGCAAACCCCTTGACCAGCAGGTTTCCGTAGTGTAGTGGTTATCACATTCGCCTAACACGCGAAAGGTCCCTGGATCGAAGCCGGGCGGAAACAGACTTTGTCCATTTTCTTGCCCAGTATTTTTACCTTTTGCAGATTCCCCAGGCTTGTCGTGGACCCAGCATCCCACACCCTCTCATCCCTCTGCCTCACTGAGGCTGGCTTTCTTGGAATCCGGAAAGCCGCACATACGTTTTGTTTGTTTTGTTTTGTTTCTTTTGTAGTTTTTTGGGGGATTTCGAACAAAGAATAGGCTCACTTTGAGTCAAGCAGGGAATTAGAGTCTATTTTCCGCTGATACTCAGAGAAGCAGGACTTTTCCACGTCCGCTCTGCGGGAGAGCTGAAAGGGGCTACTCCCAGGGCAAAGTAGGCGCCTTCCCAGGAAGCCTGAGGCCACGCTGGGCGCAGCCAGCACTGCCCTCTGCCCGGCGTGCTGCTCCCCGAGCCCGGCTTCCGAGGATCCGCACGCAGCTCCACTTGGACGCAGAGCGCTTCTGGTTGGGCTTGGAGTTAAAATGGGATTACTGTACTCGCATGGAAAAGATTCTGTGGGTCCCGGGCTGGGGCCGTTGGAGAAAGAAACATCTTGCTCCCAGAAATGTCCCAGAATTCAGAGTCTGGAGTCCAGCTCAGATTGAAGTTGGGGCCAGGAAACAAAGCTATCCTGGGGTAGGAGAATGGGTTCAAGCCCTGACCGGACAGCAAAGGGGAAGCTAGGTTGCTGCTGCTCAGTGGAGGCAAGGAGGACCACGTTTGGAAACAGGACTGGACCGGCACCTCTCGGCACTGAAACCCTGGTAGTCAGGGTGAATGGGGAAGGAGGGAGAGACTGGAGACAGAGAACCTACAATGGGGGACTCAGGTGCTGCAGGAACCAAAAGTTCTTCATCAGGTCAAGAACTCTAGCTGGCCCCGGACCACGATGGCGACCAGGACAGGGAGGGTGCCGCGTCGCTGGGGTCCGGGTCCGAGGTCCATCGTTTCCCAGTAGTTCAGCTGCACGTGAGCAGAACAGCAATGAGAGCCAGTGAGAAGGACTTTGAAAATGCAGTGAATCAGTTGAAACTCTTGAAGGAGGATCCAGGAAATGAAGTGAAGCTAAAACTCTACGCACTGTATAAACAGGCCACTGAAGGACCTTGTAACATGCCCAAACCAGGCATGTTGGACTTCATCAATAAAGCCAAATGGGATGCATGGAATGCCCTTGGCAGCCTGCCCAAGGAAACTGCCAGGCAGAACTATGTGGATCTGGTGTCCAGTCTGAGTCCTTCATCTGAGTCTTCTAGCCATAGCCAAGCGAAGCCTGCAGCAGCCGATGAGAAACAACCGGAATCTGAAAACGTGGTAGTGACCTCTGAAGATGGCATCACAAAGATCATGTTTAACCAGCCCACCAAAAGAAATGCCATCACCACTTCAATGTATATGGAAATTATTCATGCACTTACAGCTGCAAGCACAGATAACTCAGCCATAACTGTTATTACAGGAAATGGTGATTATTACAGTAGTGGGAATGATCTCACTAACTTCACAAATGTTCCCCCCCCCCCCCCGGTGGAGTAGAGGAGGCAGCTAAAAATGCTAGCATTATACTGAGGGATTTTGTAAACGCTTTTATAGATTTTCCTAAGCCTCTGGTTGCAGTGGTAAACGGCCTAGCTGCGGGAATTGTCGTCACCCTTCTCGGGCTATTTGATGTCGTGTATGCATCTGACAAAGCAACATTTCACACTCCGTTTAGTGAACTTGGCCAAAGCCCAGAAGCATGCTCTTCTTACACTTTTCCGAAGATAATGGGCCCCACCAAGGCATCTGAGATGCTTATTTTCGGGAAGAAGTTAACAGCAGGAGAGGCATGAGCTCGAGGCCTCATTACGGAAGTTTTTCCTGAAAGCACTTTCCAGAAAGAAGTTTGGACCAGGCTAAAAGTATATGCAAAGCTCCCCCCAAATTCCTTGAGGATTTCAAAGTAATGAGAAGTAATTCAGAAGTAATGAGAAAGAAAAGTTACGTGCGGTTAATGCTGAAGAAAGCACTGTCATCCAGGGAAGGTGGCAGTCAGAGGAATGCTTGAATGCCCTCATGAACTTTATATCCAGAAAATCAAAACTGTGACAATCACTTACAGCAGAGTTAAGACCATCAAAGGAAGGGTCTGCAGTTAGTGCTGATTTTAACTAAATAAACTTCACGGGGCCTTTTTCCTGTGCTATGTAACAATTATGATGAGAATATTTCACTTACGGCCCTGATAAATAAAAACTTATAAAACAAACAAACAAACAACAACAACAACAAAAAAAACCCTAGCTGACTGACGTTCTGGATGAAGACTGGGGAAATATGGAATGAATGGATGTGTTGTACAAACTTTAAATTTTTCTGTACATTATGATGTTTTGACATCTTAAAACAAACAAACAAAAAACCTTTCTAGTTGGAAAAAACTGCCCTCAGGGATTAGCCAGTTCTTCGAGACACTGAAGGGCGGGACTGGAACCTGTTTTTGATATGCAAATTAACCAACCCAGAGCCTAGCCTCCTCTATCAGGGTCTCTTAAAGCCCTGGGGATACGTTCCTGTACCTCAATCACTGGAGGGCAGGCAATTAGGAACCAGGCTGTGACTGAATAGCAGGAGTCACTGCTGTGGCTGCATTCCTGAGAATTGTGATGCCAGTTCCTTATAATGACAGAAAAGTTCTGACTCACAGTTCCTGAGGACAGAAGTCCAGTGCCAATATGCCAGCATCTGGAGCGGGCCTTCCCAATATGTCATCACATGACAGAAGGCACAGTCCAGAAAGCAGGGGCCCAGACTCACCCTTCACACAAGGACATGGGAGCAACAGCATATATGTGTTCCCACACAAGAAGGTATGTTAATCCCCAAGGGGCATAACAGTTATAAGCAAATGAAACACATTCACAAATAGATCAAAAAAGAAATGCATCCTGGGCACAGTGGTGCACGCCTGTAATCCCAGTGGCTCCGGAGGCTAAGACAGGAGGATCTCGTTTCAAAGCCAGCCTCAGCAAAAGTGAGGTGCTAAGCAACTCAGTGAGACCCTATATCTAAATGAAATACAAAAATAGGGCTGGGGACTGGCTCAGTGGTTGAGTGTCCCTGAGTTCAATCCCTGGTACCAAAAACAAGAGAAAAAGAAAAGAAAAGAAATGCATAAACACTTATCACTATGGATAGTAAGCTTGAGTACCAGCTTTATAACTGATAATCTGAAATACCAAGATAAAAAAACCTAGGTCACTGGAGCAAAACAGTCAAAATCCAGGAGGGGTCACCATCATACACCATTACCTAAAGAGCCAAAATCTCTAGAAATTTTGTCTTTCAAAATACAGATGCATAGGCCAAGGTGTGATGTCACACCCTGGTAATACCAGCAACTCTGGAGGCTGAGCAGGAGGTTCAATCTCCAGTATTAAAAAAAAAAAGAAAAAAAAAACGCAACAAAAAATGCAGATGTATGATGTACAAAAAGAACATTTCATTTATTAAGAACATTTCAATGTTTTTAGCACATGTACAATGCTTACACATGAAATCAACATTGTGATATGTAATTTCACAAACTTGCAAAAATGCATAAAAATATTAAAACTCACAGTCTATACAATTAATACCTTCAGTATTGGGAATAATGCAAAGATGAAATGCAGAGCATAGCAAATTATTTTTAAAAAGTTTTTTGAGACAGTGTCTTTTTTATTTTGTTTTGTCCAGGGGATTGAACTCAGGGGCGCTCAACTACTGAGCTACATCCCTAGCCCTTTTTTGTATTTTATTTAGAGACAGGGTCTCACTGAGTTGTATCTTGCAGATGCTGAGGCTGGCTTTGAACTCTCCATTCTCCTGCCTCAGCTTCCACAGCAGCTAGGATTACAGGCAGTTGTCACTGTGCCCAGCAAGCATAGCAAATTATAAAAACGTAATGCTAACAAATTTAAAACAGTGGTGGTGGGGGAAACTTTGAGAGAAATGAAAAGAGAAAAAACTTGTAAAAATTAAGAAGAAAATCTGAGGTATAAAAAAAGAATATTGCAGGATAGATTATGGGCAATTGCATGGAAGTAGTCCATAAGAGTTTGCCAATCCTTACCTACATTTTGAAGCTCCTTTTTGTTTTTTTAGGGCATGCCTGTCCTCCAACAGCACATTTCACATTCACTTGTTACACAACACTGTTCTTTCTGAATTTCATACACACTGACATGTGAATTACATACTAAATTTCCCCATCTGTCTTCCACATGGTGCTTTTATGTCCTCTGGCCATCGAGGAAATCAGCTCAGCAGGCCCTCAGATACCCAATGCAGATCTGGCAGGAAACAATCCTGGTGATTAAAGAGCAAAGCCTTTATTTGTCTCCATATCCTACCCACACCTAAGTATTTTTGAACCAATCATAACTTTGGTTTCTTCGGGCAAATGAGGCTTTCATTCATTAAAATCTGGAAATTTCATCATCTGGAAAGGATGTCAATGCAGACAAATAATGCATTTTTGAACCGAAGTTTTCACCCTTGCTACATTATGTGGCCAATCCACTCATCTGAATTTTTCGACAAATGCATTTGGCTAAATGATTAAAAAAAAAAAAAAAAAACTTTATTGGGAACACCTTAAAATTCATTTTCAGTAGCTGTCATGGTTCCTAATTCCAAATCTGCCACTATGGTTGGGGATCCCTCTGGAATCCATTTTCTCCGCAAAGTCCACCAAATCTTCAAGTAAGAGTTTATAAATGCTTCACTTTTTCTAGTCACTAATACGTAAGTGAGTGGATGAATTTTCAAATTTTCAGATCCAGCAGGGGAATGAAATGTCTCTGTCTTTAAAAAAGAAAAAAAAAATACAATAAAGGCGGTTTTGAAAGTGCTTTGAGTTACCCAATATGAAGCCGGCATGGTTTTCTTTAGACTAGGTGGTAAATAGTCTATCTTCTTGCCGGGCAAGGTGTCGCATGCCTGTAATCCCAGCACTTGGGAGGCTGAGGCAGGAGGATCACAAGTTCAAAGCCAGCCTCAGCAATGGTGAGGCACTTAGCAACTCAGTGAGACCCTATCTCTAATAAAATACAAAAAAGGGCTGGGTGTGGCCCAGTGGTCGAGTGCCGCTGAGTTCAATCCCTGGTAAAAAAAAAAAAAAATAGTCTATCTTGGATTCAGGGGCACTCCACCACTGGGCCACATCCCCAGCCCTTTTTTGTATTTTATTAGAACCAGGGTCTCACTGAGTTACTAAGTGCCTCGCCATTGCTGAGGCTGGCTTTGAACTCGTGATCCTCCTACCTCAGCCTCAAATAGTCTATCGTCTAAGCGAGAATAGAGCACCCCTGGACGTGTTCTGTAACCCTGGAGGACGCTCTGCTGGCAGTTGTCTCATTCAGGAGGTCAATGAGCTTCTCCACTATTTTTGCTCTCTGGAGGCAAGTGCGAGACTATGCCAGAAGGCCGAGGCCGCGCAGGATGGTGATGTGCGCCCTTAGTGCGCACAACTGAAAACGGACTGTGCCTTCCTCAGAACTCGGCTTTCTGTCCCACTTCTTTAGCCTTTTTCTCCTGGGGATGGAGGTTCTGGGGAATTCTGGTATGATCTAGAATTCAGGATCTAGAATGTGATTTTCATATTTCTGGACTTTAGACTTTAGAGCTTTTCGACTCTGAGGATTTTGACTTTTTGAGATTTCGACCCTCAGATCTTGTAGTTGGAGACTCTTGGAATGTGGTTTCAGCACTCATCCTGCGGAGTGAAAAGATGGATCGGGCGTTCCAAATACTTCCCTTTGCAGCGAGCTAAATGCTAAATTTTGTCAGTAGAGGGCGCTGAGCGCAAGGCAAGATGGTGTGCTCCCTGGAGCCTGGCCTCCTGCTGCTGCTTCTAGAGTACCTCTGGTGACACACCTCGGCTGTCCCCACGTCTTGAGGGCACACACCATTCCACCCAGACTAGGGTAGCCTAAGCACGTCTCCACCCGCCTGCTAGTCTGGACCTCAGTCCTGGAGGAGCAGCTTTCTTGGGAGCGCTATCTCAGTCCTAGGAGTAGATATTTCTTATAGGAGCCGTTTCTGTATTTTTGTACTTCCCTTTTCTTCTTACTAGCCCATCCTTCCTTACTCCACTCCTCTGGTGTAGTTAATACTATCCTAAACTTTCCCAGCTCCAGTTTTGTTTTTTTTTTTGGTTTTTTTTTTTTTTTTTTTTTTTTTTTTTGTACCAGGGATTGAACTCAGGGGCACTCGACCACTGGGCCACATCCCCAGCCCTTTTTTGTATTTTATTTAGAGACAGGGTCTCACTGAGTTGCTAAGTGCCTCGCCATTGCTGAGGCTGGCTTTGAACTCGCGATCCTCCTGTCCCAGCCTCCCAGAGTGCTGGGATTACAGGCGTGCGCCACCGCGCCTGGCTCCTAGCTCCAGTTTTTGAGTGGTTCCTCTCTGAATTAGATCCAGATTAATACTTGAAGGAATTCCTCAGGCCATGTGGTTGGCGCTGAAGGAGGATGCTGGACTGTGGAGCAGGCACACCTGCATCCTCTCAGAAGCTAGAGGCACACCTCTGCTGTGAGCCAAGCTCCCTTCAAAGCACACTGGCTGCAGGCACTTCCTCTTCTCCTATAAGATGAGATGTAAAGAATCAAAAGTAGTGGCTCCAGGCGTTCTTGCAAATGAGGTGCTTGGTGGTTCTTGATGCAACGTGTATGCAAACAGGACGTTCTGCCAAGAGGTATAGAATAGAGAAGAAACATTGCTTGCAAACAAGAATGTTTCTCTGGTCTTAAATAAGGGCAGAGCTCAGTATGTCCCATCCCAGAGTAGATTAAGAAACCATGAAAAGAGCGGCTATCTACTTACTACACATCGGCAAACTTGCTGTATTCATTGCTGTTGGCTATTTGCCTTCTTTGTCTGTGGATATATAAAAGTGCTCTATTTCCATATTAAACTTGAGTCTGCTTCGCCGTCACCATACCTGGCTCCCAGTGTGGTGTTTTCCCCGTTGCACTCACCTTCCTGGACCCTGCTGGACTGCTCTGCATTCCATTTGCAACAAATACTCCTGAATTGGGTGACTCATTTTGGGTTGTTTTCTGCTACTTTTAAGTGTAATCACTACGGTGACTTCTAAGAACATAGTTTTGAATTGCTATTTAAATTTATACAAATAGACTCACATCTACATATACTTTTGTCTGGATTCTTAAGTTTAGCATTTGGGTATTTTCAACTTTTAATTTATTTAAAAAAGTGCTACTTAGAATGTTTTCTTTAGGTAAATGAATAAACATTTCTGTAAGGGGTACAAAAAAGAAATGTCCATGTGACAAGTTTTGCATGTGTTTAGTTTGTTAGATGTTGCCCAATATAAAAATAGCTGTTTCTTATCTATTCCATGTGACTTGTGAAGTTCATTTTGTCCATTAGATCATTTTTGTATTTGCTACATTTTCTCTTTTCTTTATGTTTTTGCATTGCTGTAACCAAACACCTGGTAAGAACAACTTTAAAGGAGGAAAAGATTGTCTTAGCTAACAGTTTTCATCAGTTAACAGTTTCAGAGGTTCAGTCCATTGTCTGCCGACTCGGTCACTCTGGGCTGAAGTAAAGCAGAACATCACGGCAGAAGGGTGTGAAGGAGGAAGCAGCTCAGAACACGGCACAGGAAGCAGAGGGAGCGCTGCTCACCGGGAACAGAATATAGACCCTAATGCCACACACCCATTGACCTACCTCCTCCAGCCATACCCTACCTGCTTAAGGCCACCACCCAGCTAATCCTTATCAGTGAATCAATTCACTATTGGGTTACATTCCTCACAATGTAATTGTTTCATCTCTGAAAATTCTTTTATTGTCTCACACATGAGCTTTTGAGGGACACCTCATGTCTAAACTATAATACCTTACATATTCCATTTATCAAAACCAATAATATCAAAACTCCATGACTCAAGACCCAGGAAGGCTTTGGCCCAGTAATCCAAATCCTTCACAAATGCCAGTCCAAGGAACCCTGGGGAGAACACAAAATAATTTGATACTGTCAGATTTGGTACTGTCCTATGCCTGATTCTCTGGCCTTCCAATGAACACTGATTTTAGCCTTTGATGACAAAGAATACCATTTAGGAACCAAGGTCCCAAGTAAGGGGCATTGGAGAACTTGGTGCTTTGTGCTATGGAAATGCATGGCTAGAAGAGACCTTGGAGTGAGGTGGGGTGTTGCCGCCTGAAGCGCTTGGAGCAACGGAGCCGCGGGAAGAACTTTAGAGGCAAACTGGAGACAAACAGCTTTTTATTCTGATAACTTTTCTCTCTGGTTCTAACAACAACTAACACACGCCAAACACACCACCACTAAAAAATGGCGCTGACCCGATCAGCAATTTCGGCCAAGTCCTCAAGATCCCGCAACAAGTCCCGTGAGACTACGGGTGGCGACAATGGCCAAATCTCCAGGGCTCATAGTCAACCGCAATTCAAGTCAATCCCCAAACAGGGCTCCTGCAGTGGGGGTAGAGGGCCATGGTGAATGGTTGTTTTCCAGACCAGCAATAAGGCAGGTATCTGAAGGGACCTAGTTCCACCCTTACAATCTCTATTATCTCCCCAGGCTTGAGTCTTCCAGTACCATGTCACCTTCCATTTTTCATCTGTCTCTGACTTTAACGTTGAGACTAAGCTATAGAAACCCACATCTTGTTTGCTTTTATTAATCTTTACCAGACAGGGTCCCTGTCTCTGATGCACTCACTGTGAGGGCCACAGGAATTTTAGCAGCCCCTGTGGTGCTTTCTCATCCTGGGGATGATCACCTGGGTTGCTCCAAACTTCTGCTCCCTCAAACAGCTACATTGACTGTTCTCCAAGAAGCAACCATGGGCCTAAGCTGGAATTTCACTGAACACATTCCTAGAGGTGGTATTTCTAGGTGCCAGTCAAAGGGACTACACAGAAATAAACAATCATTAAATGCCTCAACCACAAAACCTCAGAACTGGATCTTTAAGACTAAGATATGATCTTTATTCCACAGAGAAATGTATGCCTACAAGATTTTTGTAATGACAAATGAAAATATAAGGACATCTAACTCACACTAGTTTGAGACAAACTCACATGTAAAGGTGATCCTTGAGGTAATTCTAAATAGTAAGCTTGTGCTGGTGGCCCACACCTGGAGTCTCAGCTGATCAGGAGACAGAGGCAGGAGAGTTGCAAGTTGGAGGCCAGTCTCAGCAATTTAACCAGAACTTGTCTCAAAATAAACATTTGAAAAGGTCTCAGTGGTAGGCACTTGGTAGAGCACTTGCCTAGCATAGGAAAGGCTGGTGCAATCCCCAGCATCACACACACACACACACACACACACACACACACACACATGTTGCAAATGGAACAGCAGAGCAGTCCAGCAGGGTCTAGGAAGATGAGTGCGATGGCAAAATACCACGCCAGGACCCATGTTCGGTGACACAGACTCAAGTTTAATGCGAAAATAGAGTGCTTTTATACATCCACAGACAAAGAAGGCAAATAGCCAACAGCAATGAATACAGCAAGTTTGCGAATCTGTAGCAAGCAGATAGCCACTCTTTTTATGGTTTCTTAATCTACTCTGGGATGGGACATACTGAGCTCTGCCCTTATTCAAGACCAGAGAAATATTCTTTTTTGCAAGCAATGTTTCTTCTCTATCTGTTCTACACCTCTTGTCAGAACGTTCCGTTTGCAGACACGTTCCATCCAAGGGGTGACAAGTGCCTCGTTTGCAAGAACGCCTGCACCCATACTTTCTGATTAACCTCTTGGCAGAACCTTCCGTTTGCAGACACGCCCACCAAGGGCAACCAGTGCTTCGTTTGCAAGAACTCTTGTTGCCATACTTCTGATTCTTTACATCTCATCTTATAGGAGAAGAGGAAGTACCTGCAGCCAGTGTGCTTTGAAGGGAGCTTGGCTCACAGCAGAGGTGTGCCTCTAGCTTCTGAGAGGATGCAGGTGTGCCTGCTCCACAGTCCAGCATCCTCCTTCAGCGCCAACCACATGGCCTGAGGAATTCCTTCATACACACACACACACACACACACACACACACACACACACACAGAAAGTAAACCTGTGGAAAAGAATGGGGAATGGTACTCGGAGCTAAGGGAAGTTTTAAGTTTAACATGGTCTTTGCTATTAATAAATATTTCTTTGCCTTTAATGACCAAAATATCTTTTCAGCCATGCCAGCAATGTTATGGGGCTATCCTTTGTGGATTTTTGAAGTAACATAGGAAAACCTGTGTTGTGAAATCTTGTAACAGATTCTCAGCATGTGATGGAGCTCAGTGAGTTTCCTGGCAATTCTTTCCCCAGAAAAAGTGGAGAACCTGACCCTGACTCTCAGCTTGCCATACTATCTCTTGCTAATATCAGGACGATTCCAACAACCCTGTCTGTTAGAAACCAGGGTTCTAGCCACTGAGGAGGGCAAGCAGTGCCACTGTGGCTCTGAGCCCACAGTGACCTGGGTCACCACAGGAAAGTGAGGGCTTCATTTGTATCCTGTGCTTTTCCAGAGCAGATTTTATGAGTAATGACCCAGCAAGGGCTTGTGTGCTAGCAGTGCCCCTTCTTCCAACATAGCAAGAGCTCCTTGTTGCTTATCCTATAGTCTTCATGGATTACCTGGCTTGGCTTTAAAGTTGCCACAGATAATCTACTGCATGTTGTGGAACTGGGGGGTTGAGTGTGGCCAGGATCGTGTTAAATTATTCTCCCCTCAAAGAAAGAAACTATGTTCAGCCCCCACGGACAGCAGTTAGGTAGAACCAGACACATAAATCCCTTGATGCGTAGTTCCATGAGCCCGCAAAGGGTACTCAGACACAGGAAATTGTTGTCATCTAATTATTCACTGTAGCATTTTTAATTTATAATAGAAAGACTAGGAAAATCTCTTTATCCACATAATAATTAAATGCATTATGACATATCTACAAAATAGAGTAGAAGACACATTTAAAAGAGAACAAGGAGGGTTTTCATGTGTTTAGTTGAGAGAGCCCCAAAGATATCATTGCATGAAAATGCACAGTACAAAATGATGTGTCAAAACTGCTATTTGGGCCAGGCGTGGTGGTGAATGCCTATAATCCCAATGGCTCTGGAGGCAAGAAAGGAGGATCAAGAGTTCAAAGCCAGCCTCAGCAACAGCGGTGAGGCACTAACCAACTCAGGGAGACCCTGTCTCTAAATAATATACAAAATAGGGTTGGGATGTGGCTCAGTGGTTGAGTGCCCCTGAGTTCAATTCCTGTTCCAAACCAAACAAACAAAAACCCTGCTACTTGGGGTTGGGGTGGAAGAGGATGTGTGTAGCAGTAGTATGTGCACTTACACAAATTTTGGGAAAACAGCAGGAAAATCTTGACAATGGTAACCTGTTGGGAGGCTGTGACCCAGGCAGATGGGAAGCAGTGATGGAAGGTGACATTCACTGTATTTCTTTCTATACCAAGGATGTTAGAACAAAGTGAATGTGGCCATCAGTCAATGAAATTGACACCACAGAAATACCATGAAGAGGAAAGAGCTGCACAAATCCTACCCTTTCATGATAAAGATGCTAATGAGCCAGGAGTAGATCATATTCTTGATGTGACAAAGACCATTTATGAATGATCCACAACTAACATCATATTCAGTTCCCCTAAGCTCAGCAGTGGGAGACAGAAGGCACTTCCTCCACTCTGTGTAGCACAGTTGTGGCAATTCTAGCCAAATCAAGCAGGCGGGAAAAAGAAATGTAAAACATTCAAACTGGTTCTCTGTCCATGATGTAAATGATCTTTACATACAGAAAGCCCAAAGATACCCCTCTCTCTCTCTCTTTTCTCTCTCTCTCTCTCTCTCTCTCTCATACATACACACACACACACACACACACACACACACACACATGGGTTACAACTAAGAAACAAAGCCAGCAAAATTGAAGTGCACAAGACCAACATGCAAAACTCCATTGTGTTTCTACACACTATCAATAGACTTAATTTGCAAAGAAAATTAAGAAAACATTTCCATTTGCAGTAACCTCAACAATAATAAAATAGGCATAAACATAGACTTGTACACTGAAAACTACAAAACATTGCTGAAAAATTAAAGAACACACCAATAAATGGACAGACACAGATGTTCATGGATTGGAAGACATGGCAAGGTTAATAGTACTCAAAGCTATCTTTGAAATCAAGGCAATCTCTATCATAATCCCAATGATGTTTTTTCCATAAGCAGAAAAATCCCTTTTAAAATTCATATGGAATCTCCAGGGATCTTAAAGAACCAAACAATCTTGAAACTGGAAACAGAGCTGGAGGGTCCATGATTTCTGGCCTCAAAACTCATTAGAAAGCTGTAGTAATCAAGGCCATGAGGGACTAGCATAAGGTCAGTGTGTGGAGCAGCTGAGCAGTACAGAGGGCCCAGGAGGGAACTCCTGCATGTGAGGTCAGTCTGTGACGGTGCCAGATGACCAACCAAGAGGACAGTTTTCCACAAACAGTGCTGGGGGACCACACTCTCACAGGCAGAGCAAAAAGGCTGGCTGCCTCCTTGCACCACACACAGACTGTTCCTCAGAACAGATCAAAGACCTGAACAAAAGTGATCAAACCATAAACCATCAGAGAAGACACTGAGAAAAAATGTTCATGTCCTTGGATTTGTCAGTGATTGCTTGGGTAGAACACCAAAAGCAGAGGTAACGAATGGGGAAAATGGACTTCACCAAGTTAAAGCCTTTGGTGTATCAAAGGACATTATCAAGAAGTGAAAAGACAACCCACAGAACAGCTTAAAATATTTGTAAATCACTTAGCTGATAAAGGATTATATGAACATACATAACATGTAAAGAACTCCTGCAATTCAAAAACAACAGGAGCTCAATTTGAAAATGGTCAAAGCCTTAAGTAGACATTTCTCCAAAGAAGACTAACAATGGCGAACAAAGCACATGAAAAGATGTTCAACGTTCTTCCTTACCATTAGGGAAATGCAAATTCAAACTGCAGTGAGATACCATGTCAGACCCAGTGATGTGGCTACTGTGTATATGGAGTAAGTAGTACAGATCCTCAGGGAGGATATGGAAAATTAAGATGCCTGGGATTGCTAGTGAGAATGCAAAGTGGTACAGCCACCACAGGGAGCAGTTTCTGGTTCCTCAAAAGGTTAAACAGGATTACAGCATGATACAGCAATTCCACTTCCAGCGCATACTCAAGAGAATTGAAAGTGTGGCTCAAAAATATACTTGTTTTTAGTGTTCACAGCAGCATTATTCACAGTGCTCAGCCAATGCAGTCAACGTAAATGTCCACCAGCAGATAAGCAAAACATGGTACCGACATATAATGGAATATTTTTCAGCCTTAAACAGGAGAAAACTTTTGATATATGCCACAACAGGAATGAAACTTAAGGACATTATGTGAGTGAACTAAGCCAATTATAAAGGACAAATATTGCATGAAGTGTAGAATAAAATCCACAGGTATGGAAAGAATTAGTTTCCAAGGGCAGGGGTAAAGGGGAGGATGGGAAATTATTATTTAACAGTACAGAGTTTTAATCCTGAATGGCCAGAAAGTTCTGGAGTAGATTATTATGATGGTTACACAGCAATGTGAATGTACTAAATTTCACCAAACTATAGGCTTAAAAATGGCTTAAATGGCAAATTTTATGTATATGCTATCAAAATGAAAAATGCTTTGGAAAGAAATATATTTACATAGGCTAGAAAGTAAATGGTCCAGAAGACTAAAGGGATGGGGTGAACTATTCACAAATACTAACTAAAAAAGTGTCAGTGTGATCCTGAGGCAAGAGCCCAGGCCTGGAATCCCAGCCAAGCAGGAGGCAAAGGCTGGAGGACTGCAAGCCAGGGCACATGATCGCAGCAAGACAGCACCTTAGCAAAGGTGCTATCTCAAAAAAAAAAAAAAAAGTGCTGGGGTGTAGCTCAGTGGAGCAACCCTGGATTCAATTCCCAGTACCAAACAACAACAACAAACAGAAAGCAGTTGGTGTGGCAGTATTAAAAAGGGATAATATATTAAAAAGAGACTAATTGGAGACTGGGGTTATGGCTCAGTGGTAGAACGCTTGCCTAGCACTATGAGGCACTGGGTTTGATTCTCAGCACCGCATAAAAATAAATAAATAAAACAAAGGTATTGTGTCCACCTGCAACCAAAAAATTAAAAAAAAAAAAAAAAAGACTAGTAGGGCTAAGTGGCACTCGCCTGTAATCTCAGCAGCTTGGGAGGCTGAGGCAGGAGGATCTGCGTTCAAAGTCAGTCTCAGCAACTTAGTGAGGTGTTTAGCAACTCAGTAAGAACCTGTCTCTAATAAAATATTTAAAAAGAGCTGGGGATATGACTCAGTGGCTAAACAGTTAAGTGGTTAAGAATGAGAGCCATCCAGGTGAAGTGTTGTTCTGTGTCTTCTACCTGGGGATAGTTAGGAATCTACCCACTATAAAATGACCTAGAGCAGCACATATGTTGTAGCAATGTCAGATTCCCGGAGTTGGTATTGTAGTAGAGTTACATAAAATCACTGGGAATAAACTGTGTTGAGGACACAGGAAACTTCTCTGTATTTTCTGTGTAACTTCCTACAAATCTATAATTACAACAAAATTATACATTTTAAAAGCTTGATGGAACTAAAAATAGAAAAATCCACACCTGTGGCTAGAGTTTAACATACTTTCCTCAGTAACAGAGAGAACAACAGGTAAATACTCTTACAGGTGAGGCTGTGAAAGGTGAAAAATGCAAATGCTTGTGTAAACATAAGTCTTTCCCAAAACTGTCCTCAGTTTTTTGAAAAATTATCCTTCCCCTAGCAGTCAGACTGACCCAAAACTTATTCTTGTTCCTTATTTTGTCTAGCTTGCAAAACCAGGTGGCAGATCACTCTTCCCCTAGTGGTCAGGCTAACCCAAAACTCAAAAGTAATGCTTTGTACGTGACTTTTGCTTTGTACGTGACTTTATATGCTAACCAATAAAAAGAGTTCTGTAAAGCCCCCCCTTAACTTGCATGTATTTCATTATAAAAACCTTGCTAAATCTGGGCTCGGGGCCTCTCAGCGTCACCGGTTACCGAGTGCGCGGAGGACCAAGCTTGAGCTTGCTAATAAATGACTCTTTGTTATTTACATTGACCAAGGACTCTGGTGGTCTTCTTGGGGGTCCCAAGCCGCAGGGCACAACATCTTGGGGGCTCGTCCGGGATCCCCCAAGCCCACCCAGACACCTGATCATAGAGTCATTAATAATAGCAACATTAAGCAACATCAACTGCCGGTGAGTAAAAGGCATTGCCACATTTTTCTGTTCTGTCTGGATTGCCTGCAGGTGCTGGTTCTGAGCTGGTGGAATCCTGGCGGACGCGCTAGAGGATCCCCAGCAGGATCGCGGGAGACGTCCCCCTGATCCATCTGGGTGACTTTTGTCACATCTGGGTGACTTTTGTCACATCTGGGTGACCTTTGTGTCACGTCTGGGTGACCTTTGTGTCACGTCTGGGTGACCTTTGTGTCACATCTGGGGCGACTTTGTGTCGTGTCTGGGCAACTGTTTTGTTGCATCTGGAAAACCTCTTGAGGTCTATTGGGCAAGCTGCCCTCAGGACTTTTTGCTTTTGTCGACAAGGTACCAACTGGGAAGTTTTGATTTTGCACGCTGTTTGTCTATTTGTATTTTATGTTAAATGGACTTTCGTTTTCGTTTTTGTCTTGTTGTTGTATCGGTCTGTCACTGTTCTTTCTCACTCCTCTAAGTCTTCCCCATTTTCAATCTAGAGGAAGACAGGTCTATAAATCTCCTAACGGAGAAAAGAAATAACAATCTGAGGTCAAATTTATTTCATTCTTTTAGAATCATACAGGAGGCAAATTTACAACCAGCTGGACCGCTGACAGCTGCTTTCTGTTGTGGTGATATCGCCAACCTACGTCGACGCCGTTTGATTCATTTTTTTACCTAATTATCACATTCTTTCTTTTCTTAGCAGCTGGATTCATAGCCGCTAAAGAGATGGGTCAGGTTCAGAGTACCCCCTTAACCTTACTAACTGGCCACTTCGGGGACGTTCAAGCCAGAGCACATAACCTGACAGTTGAAATTAACAAAAGAAAACTTATAACTTTTTGCAGGAAAGAATGGCCCACATTCCAAGTGGGTTGGCCTTTGGAGGGGACTTTCCACCTTCCAACCATCTGGAAGGTCAGGAGTAAAATCTTCCAGTCGGGGAGGTTAGGCCACCCCGATCAAATTCCATACATCCTAGTATGGGAAGATTTAGTGAGCGACCCCCCTACTTGGCTCTCCCCCTTCCTACCTCCCCCTTCCTCAACCAAGGTGCTGGCCCTAAAAAAGTTAGAGTCATCCATAAAACCCACAGCCCCTCCCCATCCCATTCTCCCGGAAGGAGAGACGGATTCTCTTTTCTTTGAACCCCCTCCCTATTTGCTGGCCCCTATCCCTCCTCAAAACCCAGGTCAGGCAGCGGCAGAAGAGAGAGAAGCTGCAATAGCTGGAGACGAGGAGGGAGGAACCGGCTCGGGAGGCCCAGCAAGGAGAACCCGAGGCCGAGTTCAGCGGGCAGCCAGCCCCCACCAACCAGAAGCTCCTGCCTCCACCATCGCGCTGCCGCTCCGAGAAACTGGACCGGCGGATAACGCCGGCAACCCTCGACTTCAATATTGGCCCTTTTCCACAAGTGATTTATGTAACTGGAAAAATCAAAATGCTGAGTTCTCTGATAACCCCAAAGATTTAATTTCCCTTTTGGACAGTGTTATGTTCACTCATCAGCCCACCTGGGACGACTGGCAGCAGCTGCTCCGGATCCTGTTCACCACTGACGAGCGTGAAAGGATCCAGATGGAGGCCAGGAGACTGGTCCTGGGATGATGGGCACCCCGCTGTAAACCCTGGTCCCGGGGATGATGGGCACCCCGCTGTAAACCCTGGTCCCGGGGATGATGGGCACCCCGCTGTGAACCCTGGTCCCGGGGATGATGGGCACCCCGCTGTGAACCCTGGTCCCGGGGATGATGGGCACCCCGCTGTGAACCCTGGTCCCGGGGATGATGGGCACCCCGCTGTGAACCCTGGTCCCCGGGGATGATGGGCACCCCACTGTAAACCCTGGTCCCGGGGATGATGGGCACCCCGCTATAAACCCTGGTCCCCGGGGATGATGGGCACCCCGCTGTGAACCCTGGTCCCCGGGGATGATGGGCACCCCGCTATAAACCCTGGTCCCCGGGGATGATGGGCACCCCACTGTAAACCCTGGTCCCCGGGGATGATGGGCACCCCGCTATAAACCCTGGTCCCCGGGGATGATGGGCACCCCGCTGTAAACCCTGGTCCCGGGGATGATGGGCACCCCGCTGTGAACCCTGGTCCCGGGGATGATGGGCACCCCGCTGTGAACCCTGGTCCCCGGGGATGATGGGCACCCCGCTATAAACCCTGGTCCCCGGGGATGATGGGCACCCCACTGTAAACCCTGGTCCCGGGGATGATGGGCACCCCGCTGTGAACCCTGGTCCCGGGGATGATGGGCACCCCGCTGTGAACCCTGGTCCCCGGGGATGATGGGCACCCCACTGTAAACCCTGGTCCCGGGGGATGATGGGCACCCCGCTGTGAACCCTGGTCCCGGGGATGATGGGCACCCCGCTGTGAACCCTGGTCCCGGGGATGATGGGCACCCCGCTGTGAACCCTGACTTAATCAATGCCTCTTTCCCTTGTCCAGGCCTCCTCAAGATGAATGGGATTACAACACGGCTGCAGGTAGGGAGAGGCTCCGGGTCTATCGCCAGACTCTAATGGGAGGTCTCCGGGCAGCAGCTCGCAAGCCCACTAATTTGGCCAAGGTATACTCAGTCCTGCAGGAAAGACATGAGTCACCTTCTGCTTATCTAGAAAGGTTAATGGAGGCATTCAGGCAGTACACCCCTATGGATCCCAAGTTACCAGAGAACCAGGCAGCAGGAGTGATGTCCTTTGTCAATCAGGCAGCGTCAGATATAAAGCGCAAGTTGCAGAAAATAGAAGATTTAGAAGGGAAAAATATTCAAGACTTGCTGAGGATAGCTCAGAGAGTGTTTAATAATAGGGATGCACCAGAAGAAAAACAACTTAGGGCTACTAGGGAGATAACTAGGGCATTGGCTGTGGCAGTGCAGGGCGCAAGGCCAGAGAGAGAAATGTTGTCGCCAGAAAAGGATTGCAGCCTGGAACGGCAGCGCCATGGGAAGGAGTCCGGAGACAGGATGGAGACGAAAATATTCTTTAATCTTACAAGAAACTACAATATATCTATACAATAGCGATAACCCTGTCTTTTCTCCCTCTGGTCTCTTCCCATGCGCCCGAGCAGCAATGGCGCTCGCTCGATCTGCTGAGTCACCGTTCAAATCTCTCGAGAGCCTCGACCAAGTCCCGCGAGATCCCGTGAGACTACGGAAAGCGGAAATGCCCAAAAATGTCTATGGCCCAATAGTCAACTACAATCTTAGCTATCTCCCCAAACAGGGCTCCTGCATTTCCCCCTTTTGTTTTAAAAGAGGGGATGCTCTAGGACGTCTATGTGCAACCAACATTCTTACCCGTCATCGGATAATCAAGGCTGTGCCCTTGACTCCTGTCTTAGGTTGATATGTCGGCCACATGAGACTATCCCGTGCGACTGTGCCTGTCTTAGGTTGTCCCCCTCTGGGGATCTTACCCGTCATTGGCTAACCAGCCATCCAATGGAGCCCTTTAGGATCGACTGTGTAAGATGACTAACAGCCGTCCAATTGTGGGGAGATGCTGCGGCTTTAAGGCAACAAGCCTTTTGGTGACGAGCCAAATTGCATAGCATACCAAATTCTTTAAACAAATCAGCTGCCCTAAGTTCTATCAAGTAACACACTGAGTTCTCTAAACAAATACCCACAAGGTACTGTCCCATGAAGTCCCAAACAATGAAAGATCAAAATGTCCACTTGTTATAACACATAGATCTAGGAGGCCCCATGCATGCAGAGCAGAGGCCACACTGCTGGTGAGGTTGTTTGACATTTGAGCAGCAGGGATGCTTGTAGCGACCGCGATCCCTGCATCTGTAGCAGCAGCCGTCTTTTTTTATGTCTAGACAATGCCACCGGCAAATCTTCAGGGCCCGCTCCCTAGAGACTCAAGCATCAATTATTAAAGGAAAGGCAGTGCTATTCCAGCACTGAGTCAAGAGGCGAGTTGTCAAACTAAAAAATAGAATTATTAGATTAGAAAATTAAAGTTGATTTCTGCTCACACACATTGCAGCCTGAGCTCCCACAAACATAAGCTGGCAAAACATCATATTTAGACAAACCAAAGAAAGACTGAGGGTATTTACTGTATTAAAGATAGATTAAAGAAAAACTAAAAGCACTTTGGAGAAATAATTTGTTAGCTGGAACTCTCGAGTTTCTGCATACACAGCAGTCCTTTACCTGTTGAAATGATTGAAATTAATCATTTATTAAACAAATGAAGTTAATAACAAATAAGCAACCTTATGTCAAAACACCAAAATATCAGGTTATACAGCCCTAGTCATATTTTTCTCCAAAGAGAAATCCTTGGGACACCTATAAAACAAAATTGAAGGTACCTTCACTTATAAAATTATTTACTCAATTTGAATACTCTTAAACTTAAATGAATTAGAGTTATTTGGATCCACACATATATATATATATATATATATATATATATATATATATATATATATATATATATTCACAAGCGCTTTGTTATTTTTGATGTCACACTGGACAGACAGACGCACATACAAACATATATTTGTGACGTCACATTAACATGAAATTTAGACAAATACACAGACATAAATACATATATAAAAAGAAAAAAAAATACAATTGTGTGCACACTAAAGAGATATCTCTTCGTCCCAGCCGGGAGGAATGACACTTCAGTTGTGACGTATTTTGAAGGACTCTTTTAACGGAATCATTCCATATCTTCATCATGGTCCTCTTGATTTTGTACCTTTTTTATTAATCTTGATTCCTCAACAACTTCATCTTGATCTTTTTGATTTGGTACTTGCTTTATTAATCTAGATGGTATCCATATTGGAGAGGATTCATGCTTTGGAAAAACACAAACAGATCCTCTCCCCCAAATTAATACTGGATCTGGACCTTTCCATGTACCTGAAAGAACATCCTTCCAGTAAACCAAAGGTTTATGTTGTTGATGTGGGTTCCAATGTCTGTCTCCAGCAGAATAACCATCAGAGTCTAAAGTTAAAAAATTTAAGGTAAACAGGGCAACTGCCAATCTGTCCTTAGGATTTTTCCAGTTTCCTTCTTTCTGTTTTAACAACATAACTTTTAGTGTGCGGTTTGCTCTTTCAATAATGCCCTGACCCTGAGGATTGTATGGGATGCCTGTTTTATGGGATATGTTGAATTTTGCGCAAAACTCTTTGAAAGATGAGGACATATATGCGGGGCCATTATCTGTTTTAAGCATTTTGGGGATGCCCAATGCAGCAAAAGCTTGTAAACAATGAGATGTGACATCTTTAACTTTTTCTCCGGAATGTAAGGAAGCAAAAATCATGCCTGAGCATGTATCTATGGTTACATGAATAAATCGCAATTTTCCAAAACTTGGCTCATGAGTAACATCCATCTGCCACAAATGATTGGGCATTAATCCTCTAGGGTTAACACCAAAATGAGGATTGGGCAAATGTGTCATACAAGATTTACAATCTTTTACAATTGTTCTGGCTTGCTCCTTTGTGATTTTAAACCTACGTTGCAAGGTGGTGCTGTTGACGTGAAACTGGGAATGAAATAAAGTAGCTTGTTGTAGCGCTGAAAGTATAAATATTGTTTTTGTAAGTTCATCAGCCTTTTGATTACTTTCATGGAGGGGGCCAGGCAAATTAGTATGTGCTCTAATATGGCCTATGAATAGAGGTTCTTTTCTTGCCCACAAAAGTTTTTGTATTTGATAAAACAATTTAAAAGCTGGAGTATGAGGTGCTATTGGTCCTGCTAACTCTAATTTTGGGACGGCTTGTACAATATAGTGGCTATCTGAAAAAGTGTTTATGGGCTGGTCTCTAAAATTTTCCAGAGCTCTTACGACAGCTTCCAATTCCACTAGTTGAGCTGATTTGTGTGCAGTTATGTAAGTCATATTTTCTTTTGTAGTGACTACTGCAGTAGTACCATTTGAGGACCCATCTGTAAATACATTAAATGCCTTAGGAATAGGTTGATTTTTTATTACCTGTGGAAATATAATAGGATGATTAATACAAAAAGATAATATAGGAGACTTAGGAAGGTGATTATCAAAATTTGCAGAGGTAGAGCATCTAGCTATAGCCCAGTCATTATTGTTGAAGCATAAATATTCAATCTGTGACGATGAATAGGGAGTAATAATAGTAGCAGGGTGAATGCCAAATATTTTAGTAGAAGTTTTAAGTCCTTGAAGAATAAGTTTAGCCACCATGGAGGTATAAGACTCAATTATGCTTTTAGGAGAGACAGGCAAATGTATCCATAATAAAGGCCCTTGTTGCCAAAATACTCCTGTGGGTGTATATTGTGAAGAAATAATAATCAATATCAGCGGTTGAGTTAAATCAAATCTGTCACAATGAGCTCCTTCGATGGCTTTTTCTACTACCTTTAAAGCTTTCCTAGCATCAGGAGTCAATGTTCGCGGTGAGGATGGATCAGGGTCCCCTCGAAGGATATCAAATAAAGGTTTTAATTGGCCAGTAGTGAGGTTTAGTGTAGGGCGAAGCCAATTAATGTCTCCCAGTAGTTTTTGGAAATCATTGAGGGTGGTTAAATGTTCTTTATTTATTAAAATTTTTTGGGGTCTAACAAAAGTATCCATGATTTTAAATCCTAAATATAATATGGGAGATCTGGTTTGAACTTTATCTTCTGCTATATATAATCGTATTTTTTAAAATTTTCTACCACGTCACTGAATATATTAAATAAGATTTTTTGATTAGGGTGGGCCAGTAAAATATCATCCATGTAATGTAGACACATGAGGTTTGGATATTTATTTTTAATGGGTTGGATGGCCTTGTCCACATATATTTGGCATATGGTGGGGCTATTAGCCATTCCCTGTGGCAAAACCTTCCATTGATATCTCTGATCAGGGCCATTATTGTTAATAGAAGGAACTGAAAAGGCAAACCTGGGGGCATCCAGAGGATGTAGGGGAATAGAAAAGAAGCAATCCTTTATATCAAGACTAATAACATGGAAATTTTTTGGAATAGCTATAGGATTCGGAAGTCCAGGTTGAGTAGGGCCCATGACTTGCATGGTTTTATTAATTTGTCTAAGATCATGTAATAATCGCCATTTTCCTGATTTTTTCTTGATCACAAATATGGGGGAATTCCAGGGAGAGGTGGAAGGTTCTATATGTCCTGCTTCTAATTGTTCCTGAACTAGTAGGTGGGCCGCTTGTAATTTCTCTTTAGATAGGGGCCACTGAGGGACCCACACTGGCTTATCAGAAAGCCATGGTATTTTCAAAATTATTTTCTCAGTGGCCCCGAAGAAAAATGTCTTTTTCCTATATGATAATGATTTCTTTTAGGGTTAAGCTTACCCTGTACTTTTTGATGATTTCTTATAGGGTTAAGATTACTCTGTAGATTTTTACATTTAACACCTGCAGGTTTGGTTGCAAGGTGTACTCCCATTTGTTGTAAAATATCTCTTCCCCATAAAGTAACTGGTAGATTAGGTAAAACATAAGGCTGAAACGTGCCTTTATGTCCTTCATCATCCTCCCATTTTAAAATTACCACACTTTTTTCTGGGAGGTTATTATATCCCAAGCCTCTTAAACTGGTTGAAGCTTTTTGCAGAGGCCAGTGTTTGGGCCATTGACGTAAATTAATGATGGAAGAATCAGCTCCAGTATCTATAAGACCCTCCATTTCTATTCCTTGGATTCTTATTTTACACATAGGCCTCCTTGTACAGTCCCAAACCCAGCAAACCATGGGTTTCGAATCAGTGGAACAAAATCCTCTATTGTTCCTATTTAGAGGCATATTCATTTTAAATGACTTATGTAAATTTGGAAGGAGGAGCAGCTGAGCAATTCTATCTCCCTGATTAACAGAACTTATACTTTGGGGTGAGCTAAGCATTATTTTTATTTCCCCTTTATAGTCTGAGTTTATTACGCCTGGGGTCACTTGCAAACCTAATAAGCTCTCAGGACTTCGCCCGATAATAAGTCCTACAGTCCCTGAGGGAAGAGGTCCCCTGACTCCTGTGGGAATCAGTTGAACCCCCATTTCAGGTGTTAACACTATTCGGGCGGTGGAACAGAGGTCTAATCCTGCATTTCCTCCTGTTCCTCTGGCGAGGGAGTGGATGGGTAATAGGGATTGTGTCGGGGAAGCATCTGAGTGGATGCTTGAGGATACTCCTCCTCCAAGGCCTCGTACATTTGTGGGCCCCGGGGCATTGGGCCCCGGGGCATTGGGCCCCGTGCCCCGTTTTTTGAATTCCTCAACAAAGGATTTCCATGCATGTCAAATTTTGAATAGCATTTATTGGCCCAATGATTTCCTTTCTTACACCTGGGGCAGCAACCTGGAGCACGGTATGAATTTGGTCTTATTTCTCTTTTAGGATTTTGCCTAGAATAGCCTGATTGATTATGATAATTTTGCCTAGAATATCCTGATTCATTATAATGTCTATGTTGAGCTCTTGTAAAATTTTGAGGGGCAGCATCTCTCACAGCTGCTGCAATCATATTCCCTGTGACAAAGGCATCATTTATATCTTTACATAATTGTATATATATGGAAAGATCCTTTTTATTTTTCCATGGCCTGATGGCTTCCTGGCAATACTTATTAGCATTTTCGTACGCTAATTGGACAACTAATGGCATAACTTGATCACTGTCTCCAAAAACTCTACCTGCAGTTCTCAAAAGTCGATCAGCAAATTCAGCATATGGTTCATTAGGTCCTTGAATTACTTTGGACAAGCTACCTTGTAGATCCCCAGGTCCTTGTACAGTTTTCCATGCCTTTAAAGCAGCTGCGTTTATCTGAGCATATACTCCTGGGGTATAATATTTTTGATCCTGTACGTCTGCAAATTGCCCTTCTCCTGTGAGCATTTCTATATTATGGTCTCCAAACCCCGCATCTGCATTTCTTTTAGCTGTTTCTATACAAAGTTCTTGAAATTGCGATCGCCAAACCAAGTATTGTCCCCCACTTAATGTTGCTTTACATAGACGTTTCCAGTCAGCGGGGGTTAAGCTAAAGGTGTTAAGGGACTCCAGTATACTCAACGTGAAAGGAGCTTGGGGTCCATAAGTCATTACTGCCTCTTTGAGATTTTTTATTGTTTTGAAATCTACTGGCTGGTGGTCCCTCCGTCCATTTCCATATTCAAATACTGGCAGTTCCCAACGTATCTGTGAGTTACCCTCGAGAGCACATAAGCGCTCAGAAAGACTTTTTATTTCTGTTTCTAGGGTATGCAAACGCCTAGTGATACCCTTCATATTTTCTGTAATCGATTTCACCCATGGGGGAGTAGAGGACACAAGTTCCTCCACTTGATGATCCCTTATCTTGGTCTTCCTTAATTTCCTTTTGTTCATTTTCTCAAAATCACCTTTAGTTAATTCCTCCTCACTACTACTACTCTCATTGGTCCTAACTGACTCAGTAACATCCTGAGTCCCAGGTTCAATTGAGACCATGTATCCTTGAAGTATCTCTAATAAATCTTGAATAGCTTTAGCAGCTCGGATCTTTGTCATTTTGGGGATGCTTCTAATACTCTCCTTACTGGTCTTAGTTGACTCAGCGGAATCTACGCTTTCATGATCGCCTTCACTGTTTTCTAAATCCTCCTCGCTAACGACAGACTCATCTATATCAAAGAATTCATCAAGAGCCTCATACACTTGGGTCTTAGTTATTTTCAAACCCATTTTAACCGCTCTGACTAGAGACTCCTGCGAGGTTTCTCAGTTCTTACCTGCCGTGCTGAATTCCCCGTACAGGCCACCAACTGTTGTCGCCGGGAAAGGATTGCAGCCTGGAACGGCAGCGCCGCGGGAAGGAGTCCGGAGACAGGATGGAGACGAAAATATTCTTTAATCTTACAAGAAACTACAATATATCTATACAATAGCGATAACCCTGTCTTTTCTCCCTCTGGTCTCTTCCCATGCGCCCGAGCAGCAATGGCGCTCGCTTGATCTGCTGAGTCACCGTTCAAATCTCTCGAGAGCCTCGACCAAGTCCCGCGAGATCCCGTGAGACTACGGAAAACGGAAATGCCCAAAAATGTCTATGGCCCAATAGTCAACTACAATCTTAGCTATCTCCCCAAACAGGGCTCCTGCAGAGAAAAAAGCAGGCTTCCAGATAATCGACCACCTGGAAGTTCAGGGTTACGTGATCTGGACAAAAACCAATGTGCTTACTGTAGAGAAGAAGGCCATTGGGCTAGGGAATGCCCTAAGAAAAGAAACAGAAAATCTAGAGATAATCAGTGGCAGATTAAGAAACCATCAGTCCTGGTCACCCACGATGGGATAAGCGACTAGAGGCAATGGGGTTCGGAGCCCCTCCCCGAACCTAGGGTAACTCTAAGAGTGGAGGGGACCCCAGTAAAATTTCTGGTGGACACGGGGGCCCAATATTCAGCTCTGACTAACCCCCGAGGAAAAATTTCAACAAGCACCTCATGGGTGCAAGGGGCTACGGGAATTAAAAAGCACCCATGGACAACTGAAAGAACGGTAGACTCGGGAACGGGAAAGGTGTCCCACTCGTTCTTAGGCATACCTGACAGCCCCTACCCTTTGCTGGGAAGAGACTTACTAACTAAGATTGGGGCCCAAATCCATTTCCACCCTGAAGGGGCCCAAGTGACAGATGGAAAAGGGAGGCTATTGCCCATGCTAACTCTTGCCCTAGAAGATGAGTATCGGCTACACCAACAACCACAGCCTCCTGACAGAGACATCAAAGACTGGGTACTGCAATTCCCCGAGGCATGGGCAGAAACTGGGGGAATTGGACTGGCCAAACATCGGCCAGCTATATACATAGAGACAAAACAAGGAATTGACCCCGTTAGGGTCAAACAATACCCAATGACCACCAGAGAGGCCAAAACGGGAATAACTCCCCATATCAGGCGACTGCTGGACCAAGGGGTGCTACGGCCCTGCCAGTCGGCATGGAACACCCCCCTGCTTCCGATACGAAAGCCCAACTCAAATGAGTACTGCCCAGTACAGGACTTGAGAGAGGTAAACAAGAGGGTAACAGACATACACCCTACTGTGCCTAATCTGTATACACTTTTGGGAGCACTTCCTCCTTACAGACAATGGTATACAGTACTTGATTTAAAAGATGCCTTCTTCAGCTTGCTTCTAGCTCCAAGGAGCCAAGAGCTATGTGCCTTTGAATGGACAGACATCGACAAAGGCATCAATGGACAACTTACCTGGACAAGATTACCACAGGGATTCAAAAATTCTCCAACCCTGTTTGATGAAGCCTTACATGAAGATCTGGGTGAGTTCAGACGAGATCACCCCGGTCTAACCCTGTTGCAGTATGTAGATGATCTCCTTATAGCTGCTGAAAGCAAGGACAGATGCATCCGAGGGACGGAAGACCTGCTCCGCATGCTGAGTAACCTGGGATACCGAGCCTCAGCAAAGAAGGCCCAGATCTGCAAGCCTGAGGTAACATACTTGGGCTATCTCCTAAAAGGGGGAAAGCGATGGCTGACACAAGCCAGGAACGAGACTGTTTTAAGAATCCCAAAGCCCCAATCCCTACGTCAAGTGAGAGAATTTCTGGGATTGGCTGGCTTCTGCCGGTTATGGATTCCAGGGTTTGCGGAATTAGCCAAACCACTATATGAGGCCACACGAGATACAGCCCTTTAATTGGACAGAAGAAACAGATAAAGCATTTCAACAGATCAGAGACACTCTGTTGTCGGCCCCAGCCCTGGGACTTCCAAATGTTGCCAAACCTTTTTTTCTATATATAGATGAGAATAAGGGCATAGCAAAAAGAGTCTTGACCCAATATTTAGGCCCCTGGAAGAGACTGGTAGCTTATCTGTCAAAGAAACTGGACCCAGTGGCAGCGGGCTGGCCCCCATGCTTACACATGATTGCTGCCACAGCTCTCATGGTAAAAGATGCTGACAAACTGACTATGGGACAAGAGTTACATGTAACCACTCCACATGCTATTGAAGGTGTTCTAAGACAACCTCCGGATCGCTGGCTCAGCAATGCCGGCTCACTCACTACCAGAGCCTATTGCTTAACCCTCTCAGGACCATCTTTCAGGCACCCTCGGCACTCAATCCCGCGACGCTGCTGCCAGACCCTGATATGGACAAGCCCTTGCATGATTGCTCAGAAGTCCTAGCCCAGGTTCATGGGCTCAGAGAGGACCTGCGAGATCTACCGCTGCCAGATGCAGATGCAGTATGGTTCACGGATGGGAGCAGCTTCATGCACCAAGGTCAGAGGTATGCGGGTGCAGCAGTGGTGACTGAGACAGAGGTGATTTGGGCTGAACCACTACCGGTGGGCACTTCTGCCCAAAAAGCAGAACTGATGGCCATGACTAAGGCACTGACACTGGGAGAAAATAAAAAATTGACTATATATACGGACAGCCGTTATGCTTTTGCAACTGCTAACATCACGGGGCTATTTATAGAGAAAGGGGAATGCTAACTGCAGAAGGAAAATCCATTAAGAACAAAGAAGAAATTATGTCCCTGATAGACGCCCTCTGGCTGCCCAAGAAATTGGCCATCGTCCATTGCCCCGGACATCAAAAACCAACTGATCCCGTATCCAGGGGCAACAGCCTAGCTGATAAGACAGCACGGGAAATAGCACTCCAGAGAGACTTAATTATAGTCGCTCAACTCCTGGACCCTGGCCCACGAATCCTCCCAAAAGACCCGGCCTACACGGAAGAAGACCTGCTGTGGATCTGCCAACAGCCTATGGTCCAATGCTTAGACAGATGGTGGAGAGACTCCAGGTGCCGCTTGATCCTTCCAGAACTGTTGGGACAGAAGGTATTGTGCAGGCTCCACCAGAACACCCACATGGGGACAAGGAAACTACAGGACTTGATGCGGCAGGCAGGAATCAGAATTAAAGGTGTGCAAGATAAGATAGAACAGATTGTCAAAAATTGTAAGATATGTAAGTTGACAAATGCAGGATATAGCAAACAAGAATCAGGGAACAGAATAAGAGGGGACAGGCCGGGGGCATATTGGGAAATTGATTTCACTGAGGTAAAACCTGGGAAATATGGATATAAATACTTATTAGTTTTTGTAGATACTTTTTCAGGTTGGGTAGAGGCGTTTCCCACCAAGCGAGAGATGGCACAAGTGGTGGCTAAAAAGATTTTAGAAGACCTCCTGCCAAGGTATCGATTTCCTGTTATGATAGGGTCAGACAACGGGCCAGCATTTACCTCCCAGGTAAGTCAGGGGCTGGCTTCGATACTTGGGGCAGATTGGAAATTACATTGTGCATACCGACCCCAGAGTTCAGGGCAGGTAGAAAGAATGAACAGAACTTTAAAAGAGACCTTAACCAAATTAACCATGGAGACTTGCGGTGACTGGGTGGCCCTCCTTCCCTATGCCCTTTACAGGGTGCATAATTCCCCCTACAAGATGGGGCTCACCCCCTATGAGATTATGTTTGGAGCTCCACCCCCAATAATCCCTAACCTAACCAAACGGCTCCTAAAAGAAGATGAGGCAGACAATCTTGAACTTTTGTTTTCCCTCTAGGCCCTGCAGAGGGCCCACGAGGAGATCTGGCCAAAGCTCAAAGACCTGTACGAGTCGGGACCACCCCCCCATTCCCCACAACTTCCGACCGGTTGACTGGGTAATGGTAAAGCGACACCGACAGAGCAACCTAGAGCCACGGTGGAAAGGCCCATACATGGTCATCTTGACTACACCCACCGCTCTCAAGGTAGACGGCATTTCCTCCTGGATTCACCATATCCACACCAAATCTGCTGACCCCTTTCCTGACATCGTGTCTCCTGCCCTGGACGATTTTGCGTGGCAAGTGGACAGATCCAAGGACAACCCACTGAAGATCAAGCTTCGTCGCCACAAGCCTCGTCACCACAAACTATGACTATGTTCTTTCCCTTACTCTATTGCATAATAGACTGCTGGGTTCTAGCTAGAGGAGACCCCAATCCCCTTCAACCCTACCAACCCCAACCCCGGCAAGAAAAGCCTCTTATAGAACTAATGCAGAAAGCTTTCCGTGTCCTTAACCATACCCTCCCAAACAAAACTGATTCTTGTTGGCTTTGTTATGATGTTATGCCCCCCTATTATGAAGGAGTTGCAACTGTTGGAGATGTAACTATCTCAGATCAGGCAGGTTCCTGTAAATGGAGATCCAAGGTAGGACTTACCCTAACTAAAGTGACAGGATCTGGAGTCTGTTACAGCTCCAGAAATGCTAATGTAAACATGGTTCCTCTATGTAATACCATCCAAAAACCGAAAAACACTCAAGATGGGTATCTAATACCTCCTACTGACACTTGGTGGGTTTGCATCAAAGCAGGATTGACCCCCTGTGTTCATCTAGCAGTCCTACAAAATATGGATGACACCTGTGTGCTAATACGCTTAATGCCCACTATCATTTATCATTCAGACATAGAATTTTTAGAACTCTGGCAGAAAACTTACAAAATGCTGCCCCACCCGGAGACACTTCAGTTCCCAGACTTAAGAGAGAGCCTGTATCGGTTATCACTATAGGCCTTTTATTAGGGGCTAGTCTAGGAGGACTGGGGACAGGAGTAGCCTCCCTTACAAGACAGCAGGGCTATTACGATGAACTCCAACGGGCAATTGATGAGGACATTAGAAGAATAGAAAATTCCATCTCCCACCTTCAAGAGCCTTTAACATCCCTTTCAGAAGTAGTTTTACAAAACAGGCGAGGATTAGATTTAGTATTCCTTCAGCAAGGGGGACTATGTGCTGCCCTAGGGGAAGAATGTTGCTTTTATGTAGATCACTCTGGAATTATAAAAGACAACATGGCCAAAATAAGAGAAGGATTAGAAAAGCAGAAAAAGGAATACGCTTCCAAACAAAACTGGTTTGAATCCTGGTTTAACTTTTCTCCTTGTCTGGCTACTCTTATATCTGCTTTAGCAGGACCCCTATTGATATTATTACTGGTTTTAACTGTAGGACCTTATATAATCAATAAATTAATTACTTTTGTTAAAGATAAAATAAACACAGTACAGCTAATGGTGCAGAGAGCCCAATACCAGTCTGTCAGCACCGAACAACGAGAGTCAGAGCTATAGAGACCCAAGATTGGCTCTCAAAATGTTCTTGGAAAGGGGGGAATGAAAGGTGAAAAATGCAAATGCTTGTGTAAACATAAGTCTTTCCCAAAACTGTCCTCAGTTTTTTGAAAAATTATCCTTCCCCTAGCAGTCAGACTGACCCAAAACTTATTCTTGTTCCTTATTTTGTCTAGCTTGCAAAACCAGGTGGTAGATCACTCTTCCCCTAGTGGTCAGGCTAACCCAAAACTCAAAAGTAATGCTTTGTACGTGACTTTATATGCTAACCAATCAAAAGAGTTCTGTAAAGCCCCCCCTTAACTTGCATGTATTTCATTATAAAAACCTTGCTAAATCTGGGCTCGGGGCCTCTTAGCGTCACCGGTTACCGAGTGCGCGCGGAGGACCAAGCTCGAGCTTGCTAATAAATGACTCTTTGTTATTTACATTGACCGAGGACTCTGGTGGTCTTCTTGGGGGTCCCAAGCCGCAGGGCACAACAGCTGCATGAGGTTTGAATGGCACTCAACCCAATAACTTGACCTATTGGATTCTTTGGATACACAGCATCAAAAGTCAGCAAAACACACTCTTTTAAGTGTCCACGGAAAGCCCACAAAAAGCTGGCCATTAAGAATGTCTCTCAAGATGTTGAAGGACTGAAATAATAAAGTGGTCTCTCATCAGGATAGAATTAAACCAGTAAGCCCCAGAATATCTTCAAGTGCTGGGAAATTTGCAGCACACTCCCAAATGATTCTTAAAATAGTTTATACTAAAATCAATGAATTACAGTGTATCAAATTTTGTGGATAACTGCTGCAGCAGTTGTTGGGGAGAAAACTATAGTAAAAGTTTAATGCATAAATTATCCAGTCAGGCCCAAAAGAAGATGAGAGTCATCAATCTTAAACACAGAGCTGAACAAACTGAAAGAAAGGTCTCAAATCTGCCGGAGAAACTACGGGGCAAACACCTGCTCCAAACTGGAGAGGCAGACACAACTCACCAGAGAAAACCCGAGGGCAGAATCCTCCCGAGCCAGGGACCACGGGAGGCTGCCGCGGCGGGACGGAGGGCAGCACCCCCAGGCCCAGGTCACCTGGGCCCACCATTGCGTGGAGTTGACGTCCCGGAGTTCAACCCGGCCTCGCAAAGCGGATGCCGGGGAAGGCGGGAGGGGCCATTCTGGAACCGCGGAGCGTCCGTTCCTTTTAATAAGGTCTGCGCTCAGGAGAAGCTCGTTAACCAGGCCCAGGCTGCTGGCCTGGCAGAGTCCAGGGACCCAGGAAGGAGATCACCAGCCTCAGCCCACCCTCGCCCACGGTCCCACCTACAGGGCCACCCGAGCAGCCCGAGGCCAACTCTCCCACCCAAAGGGGACACCCGAGAAGCCTCTGAACCGGCGCTGGTGAATCCAGAAATCTTGGGTGGCTTTTCTAGGGCACAACGGCGCAGGTGGTGTTTCCGTAGTGTAGTGGTTATCACGTTCGCCTCACACGCGAAAGGTCCCCGGTTCGAAACCGGGCGGAAACAACCCGCATTCTCATTCTTTCTCTCTTTCCGGTATTTACGTTATATAACTTATGTTGATCTCTTCCCTCCTGGTAAACCCACTCGATTTAAATCAATCGTACAAATCGCAAACATTGCCTAGTTTTGCAATACAGATTTCAACTTTTTTTTTTTTTTTTTTAGATATTTATTTATTTGCTTTAGTTGTACACAATGCATTTATTTTTAGGTGGTGCTGAGGATCAACCCGGGTCGCGCACGTGCTAGGCGAGCGCTCTCCCCAGCCCTCAACCTGGTTTCTTTCTACACCAGAATTAGATCCACCATCGCCCAAGACAAACCCGGTCCAGAAGGTCAAGGCAGACAGATGCCACTGCTCTGAAGGACGCCTGCCCGGTGACATTGCGGAACCTGGGAGTTGTCTGAAAGAGTAACTGGAGTTGGAAAACAATGTCATGTCACCTAGGACAGGGCATGGGTCCTTGACTGAGCTCATAGCTCTGAGGAGAGATTTGCAAGCAGGCATCCACGTAATGGATGTAAATTTTTCCTTCTAATGTAAAAAAATAATGAAATAAAAATGCCATTGCAGTTGGTGAGGAGACTGCTTTAGGGGCACCAGGGATTGAACTCAGGCGCTTAACCACTGAGTCACAGCCCCAGCCTTTTTAAATTTTCGTCTTGAGACAGGGTCTCACTAACTTACTTAGGGCCTCGCTCAGTTGCAGAGGCTGACTTTAGAACTCGCGGTGCTCAGTCTCCAGGGTTGGGGGATTACCAGTCTGCGCTCAAGAGAGGACAGTTATGCCTTTTGAAAATTCTTTTTGAACATAACATTTCCCTGTTATTTCATACTTGACCATCAGTGCAGATTTCATTCCATGTTAAGATATCCTCTAAAATTCAGTCTTTGGACAGGTAATTGCAGTCCTGAACAGGCAGCTGTTGAATCCAGAATTAAAAGAGGCAGCAGTATAGATAGGTAAATTGGGTCAGATAGGATGGGGAAGCCAAATTGAGTCTGGGAAGTTGGAGACCGCCCCTGAAGAATTGAAATGCTAATGCCTTCAGAGCCCTTCCTCCACCCTTATCGAGATCACCTGCCCCTGCTCCAACCTGTTGCTAAGGCAACCTGTCCCAGGGATTGTCCCTCCCTACAGGGAGTTATAAAAGTTGTTAATTGATGCTCCCTGGGCCCCCCTTCCTGCCGCGATCACTCCATTTGGCCCCTCCAGCCCACTTGTTTCCCACCTTTTAGCCATCAGATGGAGCATCTCCTGGGCCTAGTCACTTAGGCGGGAGAGAGAAAAAGGGGAAGAGGGCAGGAGAGCAAAGGAAGCCTGGGACGCCTTCACTTCTTGGGATGCCAGAATACCAGCTAGGGCCCCCCCTTCAAAATAAACCCTGCCTTATATGCTCGCCTCGGCGTCCTTCTCTAAAGTTGAAGCCAGGAACTTTTCACAGGGACACTTTCATTCTGAGATGTGCCCACAAATTTTATGTAAACCGCTCTTCTTCCAAATGCTCACAAAGTGAGAACTCAAATGTAGAGGAGGGATTAGGATTAGGATCCCTAGCCAGGCCTTTCCCTTGCATCAAAAACTTCCCCACGCCGCAACGCTTCGCGCGAGGGAAGAGGCCCTGCTGGGATTTGAACCCAGGATCTCCTGTTTACTAGACAGGCGCTTTAACCAGCTAAGCCACAGAGCCCCTCAACCAGAGCTGACAGCCGTATACTATTTCACACTTCAGTCGGTCAGTGTTTTTAATTCCAGAAGTCTCTCGGGATAGGCGACGCCCTCGGGTGTACGAACCAGAGAGGACTCGGTCCACCTGGAGAAAACCGCTCTCAACTTGGAGCACGCCGTCCACTGCCCCCGCGGCGGCCGGGAGGCGCCGCCTTCTCGCAAGCCCTCGCTCTTCTTCTTCACCCCGGGCGAGAGTGGGAGAGCGCCCTGCAGTCTGCGCAGACTCCGCCGCGGCCCCAGCGGCCGACCTCGCGCCCGCGCACCGCACCCTCGGCGGGTCTGAGTCCTTTCTCACGCTGGCTAAGAGTCTTCGGAGCCCGGACCTCTGTGGACGCCGGGGCCTCTGTCTCCCAGCTCCCAGGCGGCGCGGCGCGGAGAACCGCGGTGCGCACTCGCATTCCAAACCACGAGCACGCAGCGAGGCCCCGCGGCGCCAGCAGCTCTCGCCGGGCTGCGGGGCTGGGCCTCGGCTGCGACCCGGCCGCGCTCGGCGGGCTCCCGGACCTGCGGCGTGGGTCCACGCTCGTCTACCGTCCTAGGAAGCCGCGTCCCGCACTTGCCGCAGGGCACTGTTCTTAGCCCACTTCTCCCCGTGGTGTTTGGGGGGAAGAGGAGGTGTCCAGAGTCCTCTCTCGGTTTTGTGCTGACCTCCATCCCTCCGACCAACCTGTCCACGTTCAGACGCTACGGTTTGATCTCCACCGTGGTGGGCGGGAGGTGCGCGCGAGCGCGGCGGCTAGGAATGGAAGCCGGGTCTCCAGCCTAGGCAAGTGCGCTCTCTCTCTCTCTCTCTCTCTCTCTCTCTCTCTCTCTTTCTCTTTCTGCTACATCCCCAGCCCTTACAATTTTCTCGTGATTTTATCAAAGTTTTTGGAGTTTATTCCTTTAACAAGGGGTTGGCAAACTATCCCCCACATAAAAAAAAAAAAAAAAATCTGGCCTTTTGTTTCTGTGAATTTTTTAAATTTTTTTTAATTTATAGTAGTAGTATGTATTACAATTCACACTATACATATAGAGCATCTTTTTACACAAAACAGTTTGTATGCAAAGTATATTCGTAGCATTCAAGTCTTCAATCATGCATTTAGAATAATGATATTGTCTCTGTGGATTTTAATTGGAACACAGCCGTGTACTCAGCCCCACGGTAGTGTCTGGGGCTGCTTTCGTGCAACAAAATGTGGGACGCTGCAGCAGAGGCCCTGTGGCCCCAAAGACTAAAATGTGTACAATCTGACTCTAGAAAGAAAGCTTTCGACCTCCTTTTAAACAAAAGCCACACTCACAAACCTCATGAAAATGAGCCCTTCTCTACCCTGGGCTTCCTGGGAAGATGCTGTAAAACCACACCCTGAGATCTGCACATCTGTTGCTCTATCAACAGGATCGGTGAGGTGTGACTTTGAGAGCCTTAGGGATGAGTTTTTCTATTTAGATGCCACCTAAATCACTCTGGGGTCTTAACAAAGGATTTATAATCTCAGACTTAGCTTTATTTTCAGTCCACATTTTCTGATAGTGCTCTGGATTTGATTTTTGCTTGAAAGTCATTTCTTAATTTTAGCATCATTTTCTCTCCAGAGTGGCTGGAGATAATAATTTGTTTGTTTGTTTTTAACCCAGAAAGTTGTGGCGCATTAATATTTAACAGCACTTTATTTAACTTACCTGGCATCACTTATCTGGCAACACTGGGAAACACTTTCACAATTCTCTCTGGAAATTTCCTTAGCTAGATTGCTCAGTTCATAGGTTTGTTTCTAAATTCCATGATATGGCCAACAATCATTTTTCTAAACTTTCTACAACTTCATTACAAGGATCCTTTCTCTTACAGGTTTAAATAACATTTTGGGGGTGACCCATTTGATTCATCTCTGGCTTGTTCCAAAACTTTTTCAGGGTGGGTTCAAAGCTAACTGGGCTAATGTAGCTCCAAAATTAGTTGGGCTAATGTCGATGCAAAAGCAAGGCTATACATTTGTGAGACTGGCTCACAACCCATCTTCACTGTAGTTGGTGAGAACACAGACTATTTCCACCTTGATGATTGGCATGAATTGATTAACTTACAGTGTTCCAGTCCTTCTTTTCCTGGCTTCATTGAGTTTTGATCTCACTCATGCCCAAATCAGTATTCCACCAAAAATGAAAGATACCATTGCAGAACTTTGAAGCTGTCTCTTTGCAGATTTCTCCTCGCTGTTATTCTGTCTCACCAATTCTAACTACTTTGGCCTCCTTGGAATCATACATTTATGTCCTTGATTTAGTAATACTACCTAGCTCCAGTGAATTTCTTCTCATTGTGCTGAGACCTGTAAACCCTAGGCAATAAGATAAAACATTTGTAAGATACTCATTTATGTCCCTTTTATGTCACTGGGGTGGGGGAGTTACAGTCCTGCAGTGAGAGTAGGAGAATGTCTGAAATCAGTTATTTCACATACTTTTATGTCCATGGTCTTTCCCCCTTAAACAATTCCCATAGCAGTGATCCTTCACAGTCGGATGTAGAAATCCACACTTCAGCTTCAGTGTTCTTTTCTAATAGTCATATAATTTTAAGTTTCATCCATGTTGCTGTATGGACCTCTACAGTCACTTTTGACATTGCTTAATATTCTAAGGTATGTATTTACAACAATTTACCTACCCACTGTCAAATAGTAGAAATCAGGGTTGTTGTTTTTCCTCTAATTTCAAAAGACCACAAATGGTGCTCTGATTAACTTCCTCACATGCATACTTTCTGCACTTGTATGTAATTTGAAAATGGGATGAGAGTTAAACTGAGGAGATTAGCTCCACCATAGAATGTGAATATCCTTAATTTGCATTAGATGTACCCCAGAATGTCTTCATCAGTTTAACTCCCACCAGCAGGACATGAGGACTCTGATATCACTAGTTCTGCAGTAACTGATTTTACTCAGCTTTTACATTTTGACTATGTAATGGTAGTAAATTGATATCTCTTTTTGTTTCTTATTTCTGTGATCACCAATGAATTTGTACAGTCTTTATATATTTCTCTTCTCTAATTGCCTGTCCTATCCTTTGCCCATTTCCTTTTGATCTTGCTGTACTGATAGTGCAGATTTGCATTGTTTCTTGCCATATGTCACCTCACCATTTTTAGATAATTCAAATATATTCTACTATTACTACAACTATTTATATTTCTATATATTTCTATGTGTCCTTTATTTTTTATTCTTGATTTTAATACATCTATGGGGGGCTTATTGTTTGCTTTTAAAGTTTGTTTTTTGTTGTGTGGTGCTGGGGATGGTGCCCAGGGCCTCACACATGTGAAGCAAGCCTCTGCTATTGAGCAACGCCCCCAGCCCCTGACATGTATAAAAGTTCTCTGCTCGCTGACTGCTCCCTGGCACACAGGATTACTCCTTCATACACTTGTAATCGCTTTATTTTTACTTCTACATGTAATATATACCAACTCTCTAGATAGACCGATTCTACTAAGTAGTGCATACCCTGAAACACATGAAGAATTCTTGCTCTAGGGTGCCTTCTATAGAACCTACTGTCGGACACATCCATCGCCATTCCCAGAGCCTGTTCTTGTTCCAGAACTAAGACCTAAATTTCCTTCAGTTCTTAATAGAAGCAGAAACTCCCAGGCCATATCTGCTCTTCTGGGAACGGAAACTTCATCCGGGCAGACAGTCAGAGGACACCAGGGCATTCCTTGTCCATGGTTTGACCGTGTGCAGAGAAAGAGATGGACGCGGACCCAGTCGGTCTGCGCATCCAGGTGAGGGCTGGGCTCATTATCCACCAGCCCGGGAGGCTCTGGGGGAGAACCGACCACTGACTCCCACGGGGGCGTGCTTCAGCTGCGCACCGCCGGCACAACAAGGCGGCAGAACCCGCGCTGTGCGTTCTGCGCTGCCACGCACCACGGAGAGCCGGACCCGCTGCAGGGTTTCACCTCGGCACCTCTCCTCCAGACGCCCGAGCTTCCCACCTGCGAGCCTAAGTTCCCGGGGCAGTCTTGGGCGCCTGCACTGGGAGCGGTCTTACCAAGCGCCCTTCAGTGATCGAGAGCCCTTCGTTCTACCTGTGCTTGTAAAATACAGGTCGTGGGGCCGACCTCGACTCTCACTCGGGAGCCTTGCAGGAGGGCTCTGGAATCTGCCTTCGACCTCCTGGGTACTCGGGCGAGACTGGCTGCCGTGCCGGAGGCCGGCTTTTCTGAGAGCAGCTGGAGCTCCGAGCGCGTCTCGCCGTCCGCAGCCACACCGCGCCAGCGTGCAGCTCGTGGACACCTCGAGGTGGCAGTTACAGCGTGTGTAGCTAAATGGGAGTCGTCTCCGAGTGCCAACTCGTTTTGGAGTCAGGTGGACTGGCCCCGTGCGGCACCTGCAGAGGTGGCTCCAGTGCCGCTCAAACACGTCTGCGAAAACAAGCTGGCGCCGTGCGGTGGCGGGGGTGCTCCGCGGTGGTTGTGACCCCGCACGCCGCCGCTTGTTTTTCTTTTGGAATCTAAAGCAAAGATTTCTCCGGGAAGAAGTGGTCGACTGAGGAAGTCAGACTACTCCTCCAGGTGGAGAAAGCAGCACGGTAAGCATGGTAAGGATAACAGTAGGATAAAGATAGGGGGGAAAAACTTATGGTACCGGGATGGCCGAGTGGTTAAGGCGTTGGACTTAAGATCCAATGGGCTACTGCCCGCGTGGGTTCGAACCCCACTCTCGGTAGGTAGTTTTCACTCTGACTCTTTATTGTCTAGTCTCTTGGAAGAGTGTAGGGCCAGACCCTCCTTTTTGCGTCGACACTTGCCCGTATTTAAGTCCAAAGACACTGCCCGCTTTCAGACTCAATCCTGTGTTGTGAATAAGAAATAAGTATTTCTTTTACAGAATAGATAGCGACTCTATCGGTCCAGAGCTGTTCCCACATAACTACATTGGCGACAGGGTGGTTGTGATTTTTGTGGGGCTGGGAATCGAACCCAGGGCCTCGCTGTGCAAGACACAAGCTCTCCCACTGAGAACCAGACTTGAACGCCAAGCACCTGCACCTTGTCCTGCCGCACAGTTCCCAATACTCTTTATTTCTGTTTGATTTCCGTTGTTTTTTTTTTTTAATATTTATTTATCTATTTGCTCTAGCTGCACACAATGCGTCTATTTCTACGTGGTGCTGAGGATCGAACCCGGGCCGCGCACAAGGCAAGCGCTCCACCGCTGAGCCACAATCCCAGCCCCAATTTCCGTTGTTTTTTAAATCTTCCTGTTTACTTGCTTTCTTTTGCACATACTGCATTTTCATTTTTATCCTTTTCCCTCTTCGTTCTTCCATTTTAAGTTAACTCCCACCCCACCGCACACACAGTGGTTTCCCTCTCCACTGTCTGTGATCTTTTCCAAGAAGACTCCCTGGAGTCCTCCCTAACTATCGTTCAGCAAGTAGGTTCGGACCCTGCTTATGTTCTGTGCCAGGCGCTGCCCACTGCACCAGGAATTCAGTAGTTCGGAGCTCAAAGAAAGTCTTCATTCTCGTGGCTGCTTCCATTCTTAAGGAAGTGGATGCTGAACAGCCAAGCAGAAAGCCACAGAGCAGACCCGGGGCAGGACAGGGAGGTGGGCGCTGGCTCTGCCTACCAGGATGGTCAGGGAAGAACTCTGCTAACGTGACATTTGAACAAAGGCTGAGAAAGTTGAAGACTGAAGTGAGCGGGCTTCTGGGAGAACCACACCCAATTGCCTAGAGATAGGAGCAAAATGTGGGTTGCAAAACTGTCTGTTATAAAAATATATACACACAGAAATGCACATATACAGAGTCAAATGTGAGACGTGTTTATTACTTTGAGCTGAAGTCAAAGATGGAAAACATTGTTCTAACTTTTGGACACAGGAGAGGGCTGCAAAGAAAGTGTGAAAAACATGATCACTGGATGGGAGATCAGGAAGGCAAAAGACCTGTGAAAGATCATCTTCTGGGAGACTAAACTCACCCAGTCTAGACGTAACCGGAGTCTGTCCTCTTCATGCTCTGAAGATAGTCCTTGCTGCTCTGCCACTGAGGCTTATTTTAAAACTGACATTTTCCCCCCTTTCTCTTCTCCCTTTCCCCCTCCCTAACCATGGGGAAAACAAGATTACCCTTCTTCCCATTCTAGACCAAGTTACCTGTCCTTGAGCTTATGCACCACAGAAATTAAGTAATTCAGACTTTGGATGGCACCAGAAGACCTAAGAAATGGCTCTCTCTTAAAGGTGCAACTAAATTACAACCCCTGAAAGGGCACAGCTGGAATGTAGCATAGGAATCACCTCTTTAAATGTTCTCTGTTCCCCCTGACAGGCATAATCACAGCTTCTGGGACAGGAGTACCTGTGTTTCTCCTTTGCTAGCAAAGCAATAAAACTTGTTTTTCCTTTTTTCAAAATATTGTGCTCATTATTGGATTGGCATCAGGGACAGACCAAGCTTTCAGCAACAATGATGCATAGCATGCATAGTGATCCAGGCATTAAAATTTCAAGGAATAAGAGGAAATTATCCCAACAATCTGAAGATGAAAGCAAAAATAAGGGAAAGCGTAGTGAAGTCTAAGACAAAAGCTTCAAGGTTAAGGGTTTTTAGGGAAGAGGAAGGAGAGAACAGTCTGGAACACGTGGGAGCCAGAAGCCCGGAAGAGCTAGTTCCAGTAGGGAGGGCTGCCAGGGAAGCAGTGCCCACTGAAAATGGGCAGTTTATCCAGCCTCCTTATTGTTGGAACCACTAGTGACATCATAAAGCAAGACATGACACCATAAAGCGGGAAAACCCCCTGGGCCCACCATTCAGGTTTCATCTCCTCTTGCTGACAGAGTAAATGTGCTGTTTCTCAGATTGATTTGGCACCCAACAAAAGATATCCTTCTTTGTCTCCTTTCTCTTCTCCAGACCAGGAAGAAACTCCTCATCCAGAGCTGACTGAAGAATGGTAGAGTTACCCAGTTAATTAGCAGGAGGGTGATTCTAGGCTCCAGTGGGCAGGAGGAAATGTGGAATGGGCTGGGGTGTGGCTCAGTGGTAGAGCACTTCCCTAACATGCACAGGGCCCTGGGTTATACTCCCAGCCCTCCAAGAAATAAAAAGTATGGGAGAGATGTTTGGCTCTCAGACTGTGGGAAGGTTGGGCAGCATAATGAGCCATCTCTCTGCCAGGTTTTCTCTTCCTTGGGCAAATGAGGTTCAGTTCTACAGAAACACAAAGCCAAGGAAGAGGTGGTATCTCTTAACTCCTGTCCTGCCTCACTAGGAAGTTCTCTGTCCACCCCAGAGGATGGAGTGCTCCTCCCATCACTCTCTGAGGAGTTTCTCTGCTTTGTTTTTCTTTGCAGTTCTTGTCTGCCAAAGACATTACCTTTTGTCTCTTTCCACCAGCCCACCATGAGGGTGGGACTTTTCCCCCACTGCCTAGACAGAGTCTGACCTTATCATCACTGTCTACAAACATCTGAATAGACAAGTCCATCACATTTAGATGGAGCCAGTGTTCAGTAAATGTAAACTATTTCTGAAAATCTCAACACTAGAAATGCCAAAAGCTAGACACCCTTTGCCACAGAACAAAACTTCCAAGGTTGTCACAGCACTTTTAGAAGGAGGCCATTGGATAACTCATCAGGAACACTTAGGTCTAACTCCAAGGGCTAGTTGACTAGTCCAACTGCACTGTGAAGATGGGTTAGCAGCATCATGGGTGAAGAGAAAGCGAAAGCAGCTCAATGCAGACACAGGAGGACATGGGATGTGGGCCAGAGAAGTGGGATAGGCTGCACACCTGTCATTCCAGTGATACTCCCTGCTGTGTGAACAAAATCCTCACTCTGGGACCCGGCCCAGAGGGTCCTTAGACAGCACAGAAAGTAACCTCCTGGGACTTGAGAATTGGGAAGTGTCTGTTGTGCCGGGAGAAAGAGTCTATTGAACTTAGGAGGATAATTGAGTATCTACCTGAAAAATTTGTGAAAAAAAAGAGGACCCATATTTTTATACTTGGAGCCTGAGCAATATGTGTTGCTCAATGACAAGACAGATATACTGACGAATAAATGAGGCCCTCTTTTATGTAAAGAAGTACAGAATAAGAATCAATATAAATATTTACATGTATATGCATAAAGAAAGCCAGGAGAGATAGAGTATGAGAAATTAAGGGAAAAATTCAAGAATTGGACTGATAGAGACAGAAGACGGAAAGAAAAAAACTTTTCAATCTTTTAACTTTGTGCTTGAGTCAAATGGATGTTTTGTTTACGCCAATGACTTTAGAACAATATTTGTTTAAAAGAAATGTTATCTTATCCACGTAGGTAAAACCAGGGTGCAAGTCGTTTTTACTGTGTTTTTGGTCTCAGATCCGGTGGAATTGCGGCCAGTTAGCCCAGCTTCCCAGCGCGAGAATAGTTGGTGTCAGGTAGAAAAATGGCCCGTTCGGGGATCGAACCCGCGACCTTGGCGTTAATTAGTACCACGCTCTAACCAACTGAGCTAACCGGCCACCGTGCTCATGGAACTTTCCTTCTGAATGATAAAGGACTCCCGGCAGTACCGTGGCGCAGAGCCAGGTCTTCAGAAGATGCAGCCTCCACCTGTTCGTTTCCTCCGTTTTTTGCAAAGGTACAGAAGAGCTCGGTCTTTGACTTCGAGCATTCCCTGCTTTTTCCGGGAAACCTGGGACCTGCGCGCTGCCTGGCTCGGCGCTGGGCCATCCGCAGGCGGCCCCTCCCGCCCGCTCGGCCGCGCCCTCGCCAGGGGCAGACCGCACGCTGCCGGGCGCCAGGGGCCTAGAGCTCCGCGTGCGAGGTCAGACGTGGCGTTGACAGGTGCACCTCATATCCTCAGTCCTTAAGCATGCCTGTGTCAGCTGCTAATCTTTGACGAGAGACCGCCTTCTCCACGCTGAAGAAAAGAGCAGACGCGCAGAAACACAGGGATGGTCGACACATTTTTCCTTCGGGGATCAGCAAGGGCCCCTGCCTGTTCAACAGAGCTTAGGGTGGGTCCAGTGTCCCTGCAGGAACATGACTCCTCCCAGGGGGAGGTAGTCATTTCAATCTCGTCGCTACATCTCCCTTTAAAGACTGAAGATCTGTTTTGATTTTGACTGTGGCATTTATCTTTTTATGTTTTCAAATCTTGGGACGAATTAATTTCTAGAAGTGCCATAATTTACAAAAGTGTAATTAAATACTACGTAAGGAAAAAGAGGTCTTGGGACTGGCTCCGTGGCTTAGCTGGTTAAAGCGCCTGTCTAGTAAACAGGAAATCCTGGGTTCGAATCCCAGCGGGGCCTTGTGTTATTCTTGTGCTTTTGGAAATTCCACTTCCACTTCCAATGAATCTGCGCGTGGCTCTTTCCTGGTGAATCTAAATGTGGCGTCAGCCAATGGCTAATTTGATTTGAATATCTCGGAAAAGATGGACAGCCACAGCAGTGATGAAAAATGATCTGAGGAAAACTCAGTCTTATTATGTCTTCACCTGGTGTCTGTTATGGTTTGGGTGTGGAGAGTTTTTCTAAAGGTCCTGCAGGAATGTTCTGTAACCTAATTGGTCCACCCTGGCTTGAATGGACTGACCGGGTAGCAACTGTAGCTGGGTGGGGTCACTCTTCCCTGCAGCCCAACCAGGAACGTTAGGTGTGTGAAGTTAGCACGATAAAAACCACACTGGGGAAACTACTTCCCAGCATAGTTACTTTGCAGACTCAGTTCTTCTGTTGTCCACCCGCCTCCCTGTACTGGGACTGTCTACCAACACGCAAACTTGAGCGTGTCCAACACCCAGAGATTATTCCGTTTTCTGTTATCTGAGTCCTGCAGCTTAACCATGATCACACAAGGAAAAACTCAAGCACCTAGGTGTTCCCCAGGACTGCTGACATTTCATCTGCATTGACTGTAAGATGCTAACTTACCATACAAAACGTCTTCCTAGTGGTCAACTCCCTTCTCTCCCCCACCTCCATATTTAAACCTATGTTCCCTTCTAAGAGCTGCTCTAGTTTCATGTGGCGTTTTCACTCTTTCAGTGCAAAATATTTTCTGGTTATAACGGTACCTTTACTTTAAAGTGGGGGTTACTTAGAAGTGTAGTTTTATGTTTCCTAATATCTGGGATTTTCTAATTATCTTTTTGTTTCTGATTTCTACTTTAATTCTGTTGTTGTCAGAAATCGGATTTTTAAAACGATTTTAATTCTTTAATTTTTATTGAGTCTTGCGCTATGGCTCTATTTCGGTAACTTTCCCACCTGCACTTGATAATGGTATGAAGCAGCCCCAATCAGGGAGATGGCTATTGCGGCTAGCTGGAAGCCATAAGTTCCACCTGATAATGATCATACGCACCTGTAAATGCACGTGAGGCACCGCAAAGCTAAAGGTATATAACGGGTGAAAGCGGTCAGAAGCGGCATTCAGTCAGTCAGTCGTGCAGTCGCTCAGTCAGTCGGAAGAAGAGTTCGGGGTGGGAGAAGAAAAGAGAGCGGCCAGAACGTAGTCAGAAGAAGAAATGAGAGTCAGAGCGGTTAAGAGTTCGGTCAGAAGAGAAGGCTGGTCGGAGTCAGGCCCAGGCTGCCGAAAGAAGAAAGAAGAAGCTCTCTCTCTCTCTCTCTTTCTCTCTCTAAGCTGAAGAAGAAAGAGGAAAGAAGAAAGAAGAATCTCTCTCTTTCTCTCTCTCTCTCTGAAGAAAAAAGAAGAAAAAAGAATCTCTTTCTCTCTAAGCTGAAGAAGAAAGAAGAAGAATCTCTCTTTCTTTCTCTAAGTTCTCTCTAAGAAGTAAAGAGTCAGATTACTGAAAGAGCCAGTGTTAAAGTTTTGAGAGATAGTTAAAGCCGAAGAATAAAAAAAAACCTTCTTTCATCTTCATTCTGCCTCCGAGTTTTCTCCCGTGGCGGCGTTGTTGCTCCAAGTCAGGAAGCAACAATGGTATGCCTTCTGTAGTATTGGTTATGACGCTCTGGATGCTGATTAGGTAGAGCTTCCTGGGTATCCACCACAGCCAACTCCACTTCCTCTTTTCCTTCCGTTGCTCATCAGTCAGAGGTGTCTTTAAACTCATCAACCATGACTGTGTGTTGCTATTTTCTATTTTGTTGTTTTAGTTTCTCAATTGGCTTGATATAAAATTAATATTTATTCCTGATGAGTGATCATTTTGTTATTATGTACATCCCTCTTTATCTCTGGCCTATGGCTGTGAAGTCTACTGTCTGATATTGATATATCTACACCAGTTTTTCAAGGTGGTGTTTTTACAACCCATCATTGCTTTTAACCTATTTGTGTTCTTATTTTCAGCTTGCATTGTCTCTTTATTTTTTTATTATTTTATTACCTAGCCTGACAACATTTTTTTTCTTTTAATGCCTTATCATTTACATTTGATGCAATTATTTATATGATTGGATTTAAATCCATCATTGTATTCTTTGTTTTTTATTTGACTTATCTGTTCTTTGTTCCTTCTGCATTCTCTAATATAAATTAGCAAATCTATATTATTAAATATAAATTAACACTTATTCAAATATTAATTTAATAAATTAATTTATTGTTCAATTTAAATTTCTTAACCTAAAATGTAATCTTTTCTCTCCAGCTGCTTTTAATATGTCTTTATCTTTGACTTAAGCCATTTCAATGTGGCTTTGAATAATTATAGATTTCTATATGTTAATCTTGATGTTTACTGAATTGAATCTTCAAGGCGACGTCACATTTTTTTCACTGATCTGTACACTTAAGATCTATGCTTTTTAATGTATGTCAATTACAACTTGAGAAAAACAGAAAACTCTTCAATAGATGGCATCTACGTCCCAAGAATTACAGGTCAGTCTCTAACCTCTCCAATTTCTCTCATCACTTCCAGACTAGCATACACCTCCCCCTCTCTAGAAGACACACCCCTTCGTCCCCGATCCAGCCCATACATTGCCATTTCTTTCCGTTCATACATCCCCAGTCTAATTTCTTTCTGTTCCGAGCTTCAAATCTTTAAATTGCTCCCAAAGATCGTGTCCACTATACTCGGTTCCCAGGGACGAAGTTCCCTTTCCAACCTCCCTTCCACCACCGCGCTGGGGGCTGCGGTGAACTCGAACCGTGAACTTGAGAGTAGTTGTTCGGCGAACGCGTCTCTGCTGCGAAATACCAGTCACTGGAGAGTGATGCCTTTTCCTTCACTGAGTGGAAAATGTGGAAGAGCCGCAGCACTACGGGCAGAAATTTTTCTGCAAGGAGAAGACAGTTTCTGGACCAAGCCAGGGCAACAAAGAGTACTCATTTGCTTTGAGAAAAGCCTTGGGGGCACCTCGTTTCCGTAGTGTAGTGGTTATCACGTTCGCCTAACACGCGAAAGGTCCCCGGTTCGAAACCGGGTGGAAACAAGGCTCTCCCGCTGTTTTGCTGCGTGTGCAAGCTCGCACCCCAACAACGCGTTCCTCTGGCGGTCCTGGACTTGTAGACACCCCCCAACTTTTGAGCTGTGGAGTTCAGTAGGTTGAGCTTGGACATCTCCCTGTTTCTGTGCGCCTCGCGGGGAGCCTTGCTCGTTAATCACCGAGAGAGCCCAGAGAAGCGCTGCAGCAACGAGAAGCACACGACTCCCGGCCCGAGCAGAAGCTGCGCGCGGACGAAGGCGCGGAGCTCCAGCCCCGAGGGCCGCCGCAGGGCCGCGCTGCGCGAGGAGACCTCCACCCGCCGGGTCTCGCGGTCCAGCTCCAAGGCGCCCCGCCGCGGGGCGCGAGGCGTCACCCGGTGGGGTCCCCCCTGAGGCGCCCAAGGTTGTAGCCCCCCACGTGAGCCCCCGCGAGGTCCCCGGGGGCTGGCTGAAGCGGCTCCCAGCAGGCGGTACCGCCCGAGAGGAAGGAGGGCGCCCGGCCATCTCTGAAATCAGTGCAATGTTTGCAGAATTTCTCGAGAATAAGAAAGGAAAGGGGGAAGAGTCTTAAACAGTAGCGAACTTGTTTCATCGCCTATTTGGCTAAAAATGGACATCCACCAGAAGGAGGGTGAAAACGCTCTCCTAACCCACGTTCAGCGACGCTGTTTCTTCCTCCAAACGGCGTCTGCTCCTCGAAGTGACCGCACGGGGTGGGAGAGCTGCGATCTGGGGACGTGGAGCCAGAACACACAGCTCCTTTTGCCCCTCGAGTCAGTGGACTCGGGATCCTTGTGACACCGAGAGTTCTCCCCACCCATTACAGGAAATGCTATTCATGTAAGTCCCAACGGATCTCAGATCCCGGGAGTTCGGACGCGAGACGGAGGGCAGAAACTCACGCTGCAAGGGCGTGACGTCATATCCCGCAGCTCTCTCTCTCGGGCACTGCGTGAACCAGCCTCGTGCTGGCGGCTGAGCGCTTCTCCGCCTGGAGTCGCCCGCTGCCACGTTTTGCAGGCTGTGCTCGGGGTTGGTGGGTGGGGGTCGTTCTAAGAGGTCCCCAGTCATCAGGGAACTTTGCATATGAACCTCCTCCAGCTGAAAAGCACGGCCCTTGCCTTTGCCTACTTATCTCGTGCTCATGATTAGGTTTCAGCTATCATTACTTTTTGAGAAACCACGTCCTTAACCTCCCCAGTGAAAAGTTCCAGATCCCTGGTAGCACCACGGGCTCCCTTCTCTTGCAGGTATCAATGTGATTACTGGACTCCTGTCCATCTCCATGGAATAAGTCGCAAGAGGGGCAGGGGCAGTGTCTGTTCTTGTTCATCAATGAATTCACAGTGCCTACAACATACTAGGCACTTACTGGATTCCGGCTGAATATAAAACAGCCTTACCATGACTCTCTAAGGAAAATTTTATTTTCCTAATTTTAAGTTGAGACCTGGAAGCTTGAAGGGTAACTGACCTCACCTAGTGTGGAACTAGTGTGTGTGATCTGATTCAAACGCATGCTCCTGGCTCCACAGCACTCGCTCTTCTGTTGAATGTGAGTGTCCTTTCAAATTCCCCAAACCCATACCTCTGAAGTTTACATACCATGCTGTTGAAACTAATAATGGGAAAGAAGTCACCCACACTTTACTAATAACTACCACTTATTACTAGCTACTAAATCAATTATTTAATGATTTTTCATAAATAAACTAACAAAGCAAGCCTAAGTGGTAAGTGCAAATGTTGTTTACAGTCATTTACCTGTTTTACAGATGCAGAAGCTGAGGAGTGGAAAGGCTAAAGAAGTTGAATAACTTGCCCAGGGTCACACAAATTGTAGAAATTGGAATCAATACTTGTGTCCATGTGTGTCAGACTAAAGTGTTCCTCTCTATTGCAGTTTTCTGAGAGAAGAAAGGGTCTACAAAAAGACACTGGTAGTTAGAGAGTGAGGCTAAGCACACCATACAAAGATGATTTTGACATCGTAGGGAGAGGTAGTGCCATCCATTGGCCAGACACTTCTGGGTTCCAGGAATCTAGCATTAAACATAATCCCTGCCCTCCCAGAGTTTTCATTCTCAGAAACAGATAACTTATGTAATGTGTTTAAAAGATGATCATAAGTGGTATGGAGAAAAAAAATCAAAGAACGAGAAGCAAAAATGCTGGAATGAAAGGAGTTTCTCATTTTTTAATGTAATCTTTGGGGTGTAATTCACCACTAAGATGATATTGAAGAAAAGGCCTAACATAGGTAAGGAGATGATCACATGCATATTAAAATAAGAGCACAGCCGCCCTGGGCAGGATGGGTGGCAAATAGGCGAGGAACGAGAAGGAGTGGTGGACACAAATAAGTGCATCAGAAGAGGAAGCCCAGAAAAACACCTGCATAAGCATAAGCTGGTCTTGGCAAAGGAGCAAAGTCAATACAGTGGAGTCAGGACCATTTATCTTTTCTACAAACGGTGCTGGAAAACCTGGACATTCACATGTAAAAAATAAATGAATCCAGACACTGATCTTACACTACTCACAACAAATAACTCAAAATAGATCATGGACTTAAATGTAAAAGGCAGAACTACAGAACTCCTAGAAGATAACAGGAAAAACCCTTAATGGCATGACTTGTGGAGAAATAAATAATTGATAAGCTCATTAACTTTTAAAATTTCTGCTCTGCTAAAAACAACATCAAGAGTGAGAAGAGGAGCCATAGAAGACAAGCAAGGCACCTATAAAAAAAGACCCTGGTTCAGGGGCTGGGGTTTGGTTCAGCAGTAGAGCGCTCGCCTAGCACGTGCCATATAATAAATAAAATAAAGCCATTGCGTCCAACTACAACTAAAAAATAAATATTAAAAAAAGACTGTGGTTCAAAATATACAAAGAACCTTAAAAACACAACAGTAAGAACACAGACAAACCAACTAAAAATGGGTCAAAGATCTTAAAAGACACCTCATTAAAGTGATATGCAAATTCGTATGATGAACATCACACATCATCAAACAACAATGAGATACCACTACACACCTATCAGGACCACCAAAATCCAGAACAATGACACCAAAGGCTGACAAGGGTGTGGAGCAACAGGAACACTCCTCCATTGCTTGGGGGAATGCAGAATGTTTGAGCCACTTTGGAAGACAGCTGGACAATTTCTTACAAAACTAAATATACATTTGCCATGCCACCCAGCAATCACACTCCTTGGCCTCTACCCAAAGGAGCTGAAAACACAGCTGCACAAATCCCTGCACACAGATGTTTATAGCAGCTTTATAATCACCAACAGCTGTCCTTCAGTAGGCAAATACATACATTAATTGTGGCCTATGCATACAGTGGAATATTATTACAAAACATGCAAAGCTGTTGAAGGAGCTTTAATGTACATAACTAAGTGGAAGATAACGGGAATTTTACCCTAAAGTCAGGTGAAGAACTTTTCACAAGAAGGAGAAGGACTAAAAGCTGCTGCTGTGACTGGGAAACAGCATTAGCACTGGCAAGTCACAGGTCCCCTCCACGAGAGCACAGGACACAGCATCTCTACAGAGGACGAGGCGGGGATGGGGTAGTGGTAGATGTTTGTAGAAGACTTTTTTTTTTTTTTTTCCTTACTTTTCTCAGTGAAGCAGGGAGCAAAGTCATCAATTGAACATGAAGATGAGAGAGGAGGGTTTGTGCTTTGAGCTTAGGGAAGGTCACAAATAGGCACTCACAGCAGGAGTCGTGTGGGATGATCTAGTGTCTTAGGGTACAGTGATGTGGCAGCCCCGAGGACTATTTGAGAGACACAGTCCTGAATTTAAAGTGAGACCCCCTCAGCCATTTGTGTGCTTTCTCTGGCCACAATCAGCTGGCAAGCTGAGGATGTGCCAGAGAAGTAGAGTGCAAAGGCAGGGGAGTTGAGACTGAGGCTAGGCAGTGACTCTGGCATATGCCCGGTGAGGGGGAAGACATGGTATGGGTAGGAGGGAGGAACAGGGAAGAGATGATTGCGTCTGTGGAGATTTGTTCATGCAACAGATACATGTTCAAGTAACAAAGCTGCATTGTGCACCAAACAAGTTTCCCATGCCTAGCAAGTCAGAAAAGTAAAGACCAGTGAAGATTAAGACACTGGGGCATAGCCCAGGAGCTTTTGATTGAAAGGAAGAGAGAACTACACCAAGGACAAAAGGTGACAAATGCAGAAATGGAAGCGGAACCTGGGAGCGAGAAAATAGAAACCTTAGGGAGTGAGAAAGGCAAGAAGTGCCAATAAGAGACTGCCTAAAATGAGTCTCAGCCGACTACGGCTCAGGAGTACAGAGGAAATGTGGGAAAGACTGTTGGAGATGGAGCAGGGAGCTGCAGAGCGGCCCCCAGCCGGATGCAGAAGAAGCTCAGACAGTAGGGACCCTACTGTGCAGAGGTTATTACATTTAGCCAGTATCTACCAGCTCCCGGCGTCAACGGTGGATTTATTTACCACAAGATAATGGGTTCTATTATAGAAGGATTCATGCCTGCTTTGCAACCATTATTTCTACAGTGACTAACACACCGCAGGCCAACAGGATAGATTGCAAATGCTGTAGAAAGTCGGACTGCTGTTTTTGTGTATGTGTGTTGGGGGCGGGGTTGCTGTGACCTAAGGTGCGTGGAACTGGGCTTCAGCTATAGAAGAGAGTCTTGGAAAAGAGCGTCCTGTGGGGTGGAACGTTGTCCGATCCTTTTACGATGGTCTTCAGTCTAATGAGTAGGCGCTAGACCATCAGGGGCTGTGATGGCCGAGTGGTTAAGGCGTTGGACTCGAAATCCAATGGGGGTATCCCCGCGTAGGTTCAAATCCTACTCACAGCGGTAGTGTTTTCTCTATGTTGCAACCGGCATTTACCCGCTTTGAATGTAGCGAGATCCTCTTGTTGAAAGTAGTTGGGAGCCCAGACTGTTTCTGCTTGTCCCCAGGCCAGACGCTATAACTCGTCCCATAATTACTGCATTTTCAGCCTCGACTAAAAGTCGATTTTATACTTCAAATGTAATTCCTAAAAATGAGGCTGACCCATTGAGCTACAATACCATTTTACAGTAAACTGCGGTGATCACATTTTTTTGCCTTTTTTTTTAAACAACAGGAAAGACTATGATGTCTCCCGAAATTACTGCAACACACGTTATTTTAAAGTAATGTGGATTGTTCTTTACCGATCCATCTACATCAGCAGTGCCCATGCTAAGCATATAAAAAATGGAATTCCGGTGTGGGCAAATGTGATCTGAAAAAAGTAATGAAGAGCCCGAAATGATGGCCCCCCCAAAAGAAAGCAGACTCGAAAACTATTTCTGAAGGAATTGACATTTGCCCTATCACAAAACCAACGTCTCAAAGATGAAAATCGGTCATTTTTTCAATAGATATTTTTATGTGAGTGTGTATAATGCCAGAAAAGCATAGAGCCGATTGCTTCTCCAGTCCCTCAGTGCGGTGGCTCGCGTTAGTCTCTACGGTGATCCGTTTCTCCCGGGCGCTGCGGTGCCGCCGAGGACGCGGAGTGTTAGTAGTTAGGCCCCCCGAACCCCAGCGGCGCGGGCCAGTGGCGCAATGGATAACGCGTCTGACTACGGATCAGAAGATTCTAGGTTCGACTCCTGGCTGGCTCGGAGGAACTTTTTTGTTACGGGACAGGCTACCTCGTCACGTGTTTCGTCTCTTCCTGTCCCTAGGACCGATGCTGTCAGAGGAAGGCCCCTGGGGGAAGGCGAAGAGGAAAAGGCCCAAGAGGAAAAGAAAGGCGCGTCTTCTATGCGCGTGGCCCCGTACACGTCTCCGTACTAGGCTCAGCCCCAGGTACGCGAGAGCAGAGGGCCGCACCGGACCCAAATCTTCCTCTTCCTTTTTTTCCCCCTGAGAAAGAGTGAAAGACAGCCGCGGAAGGGCCTTTCTCTGCGCGGAGGTGCAGAGGTGCAGAACAGGTCTGAGCGGGTGGGAAAACAAAGCGCAGAACAACCTCCTGGCCCGTACGGGGCTCGAACCCGCGACCTTGGCGTTATTAGCACCACGCTCTAACCAACTGAGCTAACCGGCCGGATGGGGCACACTCCGTTTTGGAGAAAGTGGCACCTCAATTCGTGGCGTTTTAATGTTTCTGTAAATAAAAGTAAATCTTTTCTTTCTCAACCTTTCCAAAAGAGGCCTTTTAAAGCCGTATCCATTGACTTTCTCGAGGGGTCTAAACTCGTCCCCGGTTCAGGCTGGGAACCACGGAGCCGGTCGGGTGGAAGCCGAGTCAGGGTCGCCGGCGGGCCGCGCGGTTCGGCCGGCAGCCGTGGGCGGGGCCTTCCCTCTCCAAGGCGCCAGTGCGGCCGCAAGCTCCGCTCCGGTGGCCGAGGGTCACGCGGGCCCAAGCCGCTGGCCCGGGCGGGGCGTGCGGCCTCCCCCCACGCGGCCGATTCGGGCTCGCGGCTTGCAGAACCGACCGTGAGCGTGCACGCAGCCTGGCCCCTGCTCGGTTCGCCTCGGCCGCGCACGCGGAGGGTCACTCGGACCCCAGCGCAGCGCATGCGTGAGGAGCGGGAGCAGGCGGACCCCGGCTGAGAGGGCAAGGGAGGTCCTGCGGCCCCCGGCAACCTCCCGGTCCACGGCCCCGGCCTGCGTCGCTTCTTCCGTGAGGCCCGAGCTTTGCGGCGGACGGACGCCTAGTGATTTGTCAACGGACATGCTGCCTGAACAGGCCGAGCCACCCAGAGTGACACTTGTGTCCATCCTAAGACTGAGAGCGGTCCCAGGGACAAGGGCGGGACTCCACGAGGCTCCGAAGGCCTCGCCAGGCGGGCGGACACTTGGTTTCTCTGGATGGAGAGCTCGTTCCTAGGGCTTCGACGCCGAGGCGCGGGATCCCCGCAGAAGGGAGCGGCCGGGCTGCACAGCACGCGCTCGCCGCTCGTTCCCACGGGGCTCGGGCAGCCCGGGCCCGCCGCAGCCTCGACACCAGGGCGTCGCTTCCTTCCTCCTCACGGAAGTGGGGTTCCCGGGGCAGCCGGCTCCTGCCTCCGACTCTGCCTTAAGGTGGGGGCCCCGCTCGCCACCGGCTTCGCAGCACCCAGCTCAAGCACTGCTGGCGGGAACCCTGCAAGCATTCATTTTAATAACAATATTAATTAACAATATATTTTATTTTATATTTTATATATGTGTGTGTGTGTGCATATGTCACACGTAATCTTAATAAATATTACTAAAGTTTAATTTTGCTTAAGATGTTATCTCTTGTTTTGCTGCCAGTAAAGTTACTAACCAGACCCTGAGACAATTCCTGAAGCTGCAAACAACTAAAAATGTGAAAAATAAGCGAAGTTTTTTAAAGAATTCAAAGTGCTGGTAGCAAAGGCTGCTCCTGCCAGAATCTAAAGTGAAGGCAGAAACAAAGAGAGTTAGGCAGATAATTAAAAATACTTAGACCCTGGCTTCTCTTATTTTTCAGTTTTATTTATTCAGCAGTGCTGGAGTTGGAACCCAGGGCCCACGGCCTGCTAAGCAAGGGCTCTATCTCTGAGCCATCAGGCCAGCCTAATTCATTGATGCCTTCAACAACATCCACATTCACACCAACTAAGGCAATGTTTTTCTTGTTTTCCCTCAAAGAATCACTGGAAGCTGTAGAGGCACCAAGTACCAGAAGAGAGGATTTATGAAAGTCTTGCTCATGATAGCGGTAAATTTATGCAGCCCCCTGTACAAAAGACACCGTGGACCTGAGTGTAGCTTAGTTTGCACCAAGTAGCAATGTGCAGCCAATGGGCATGAAAGGGGGAGACAACTGCAAAACCCAGCATGGCTGGAGGGACCTGAGGATCTTCCTTGTGAGGGCTCCACCTGAGCTACTTAAGCCTGCCCTCAGGCTGGACTTTCGTCCCACCACTTCTCTTAAAATTGTCTTTTTTTTTTTTTTTTTTTTTTTAATGTTACATTTCAGAAAACATTTAAAAAAAAAAAAAAACTCTTCTTATTTTGCCGTTTTCAAAAATAATTATACAAAGTAAAAATGATCAGACAGTGGGGAAACCAACCCAACCTTCCTGAGTATGTCAAGAATGAAAAAAGAAAGTGATAAAGGAAAACTTTATATTCAGTTCCTAAAGATATGAACTGTGAGCAGAGTGCACACTCCTGTGATCCCAGCACTTATGAGGCTGAGGCTGGAGTATCGCGAGTTCAAAGCTAGCCTCAGCAATAGCAACTCTATGAGATCCTATCTCTAAATAAAAAAATACAAAAAAGGGCTGGGGATGTGCCCAGTGGTTGAGTGCCCCTGGGTTCAATCCTGGGGCAATCCCTGGTAACCCCCCCCCCCAAAAAAAAAGATATGAACTGTGCAACCACATGGGTTCAGTGATCCCAAGCTTCTTGCTGATGTGGGAAACTTTCTGTTTCAAGACAACATGAGCTGGGATCATTTCTGATTGGACACTCAAATACCTTTTTTTTTCTTTTTTCAGTCGCTTACCTATCTGTTCTATTGTCATGTGTTGCCTAAATGTGGCAAATCTGAAGTGTACAGCTTGATGAATGTTACAAGTTTATATCTTGCATATCCATCACAACTTCACATGCTCTCTCATTTTATCCCCTCCCAAAGGTAGCCACTGTCTTTAAAAAAAATTGTTTTTGAAACTTTATATACATTGAATCAAATAGACTCATGTCTGGCTCTTTTCACCAAATCCTGTTTGAGAGTCATCTGTTTTCTACTTATAAACAGGTCTGTTCCTTTCCACTGACTTCTGTTTTACAGAGATAGTACACTTTACTTACCCATTCCAGTGTTGAGGAGCCTTTGAACTGTCTCCATTTTAGGGTTATCATAAAAAGCACTGCCCTGCATTTGTTGTGCACAACTTCAGATGAACACAAGCACTCATTTATCAGACAGATAGATGTACAGATGGAAGTGCTGAGTCACAGGACACAGGAGTATTTAGCTTTACTAGACGCTGCTAAACCATTTTCCAAAACAGATGTCCCAGGTTACTGGGACAAAAAACTCCAATTTTGCTTCAGCTATTCTGAGTTTTAAAAAATTATTATTTCAAGATAAATTTTACAACCAACCATCACTTTCTGGCCCTCTTAGCCTCCCAGCAAATAAAACCCTGCCAGAATTTTGTTTGTGGGTACATGGATTCCATCAGTCAGTTGGGAGGAAACTGACATTTTAGTGACATTGAATCTTTCTTGGCCAGAATCCTGGTATACTCTTCTGTTTACGTAAGTCTTCGATTTTTCTTTAAAATGTTTGGTAATTTTCGATATAAAAGTATTTTTTAAAAGATTAACTGCTCTATATTTGATGTTTGCAGATGGTATTTATTTTAAAATCTGTTGCCGCCGGAAAAGGATTGCAGCCTGGAACGGCAGCGCCGCGGGAAGGAGTCCGGAGACAGGATGGAGACGAAAATATTCTTTAATCTTACAAGAAACTACAATATATCTATACAATAGCGATAACCCTGTCTTTTCTCCCTCTGGTCTCTTCCCATGCGTCCGAGCAGCAATGGCGCTCGCTCGATCTGCTGAGTCACCGTTCAAATCACTCGAGAGCCTCGACCAAGTCCCGCGAGATCCCATGAGACTACGGAAAGCGGAAATGCCCAAAAATGTCTATGGCCCAATAGTCAACCGCAATCTTAGCTATCTCCCCAAACAGGGCTCCTGCAAAAATCTCATTTCTAACTATTGCAAGAATAGAGACAAGCCATTTTTTTAATATACATACTCTATGTACATTAAGGTTGCTAAAATTTACTCACTGATGCTGGCTGTAGAGAATTTGGATTTATGCATGCGACCATGTCAAGTGCGTTTGTGCTGATTTTGCTTCTTTCTTCCTGGTTTTTCTGCTCTTCCCTTTCTCTTGCCTTATTCCAATGCTCAGAGCCACCAGCACAATACTGAATGGAGATTATGATAGTGTGCCCTGATCTGCAAGGCCGAACCCTAGAAATCAGTGAGGGGTAATGGGGGATTAAGAAAGACACAAAAATTTACAAAGAGATAGCTGGGACCAGGTGGGACGCTGACCTCTGATGGAGGAACAGTGACCCAAAGCTAGCACAGAAAGTTTATTTAGGTTTTATCATCAAAAGGTTATTTGTGGGAAAGTTTCTGCAAAGCAGGCAGGCTTGAAGTTCAAAGCACCTGCAAGATATTGTGGATATCTTGTTATGCTCAGAATTCTCTATCCCTGGCAGCTGGTGTCTGAGCTCAAGGTCAAGACTACTATTGTTCTGTGCCTTTGCACAGAACTTCCTCAGGCAGGACATTACCATAGTTCCTGGGCAATCTTGTCCTGCACCTTTGCACAGAAAGTTCCCAGGGCAAAGTGCAGCCACAGCTCCCAGGCAGTCAAAGACCATGGTCCAAGTCACCACTCTCCACAATAGTGGACACACCATCTTGTCCTTTGTCTCAAGAAGACAAAGATTTTAATGTCTCACGAACAAGTATAAGGTTAGCTACAGCTCTTCCACCCCGTGTCTTTAATTTAACAGAAGAATACATGTTTGTTTTTTGAAAATAAAACAGATGAAATTTCTTAACAAGGACAATATGTCTATTGGTGTAGAACTCCTGGACTCAGGTGACCCTCCTGAATGGCTGGGACCAGGGGTATGCACTGTGCCTGGATATGTTAAAGAAGACCAATTTTATTCTTAGTTTGCACACTATAATTATGAATAGGAGTCCAGTGACTTTTTGCACATATATTTAGATGTACATATAATTTCTCTGTTTAGTATGGAAAATATTTATTTTTATATGTTAAATCAACCTCACGTTATAAAACAAGCTTTATGTGGTCATAATAGATTATTCTTGTAATATCTGGATGTGATTTGATGAAATCTCATTTAGGATTTTACATCCCAATTCCAGGGATCCTCATGCATGGTTAACCCCTTGTGAATCTGAGCTTTCCTGACTGGTGTAGATCACAACCTGTCTGTCTAGGCATGGTGCTAAGATTTTGGGGTCCCCCACGCTCAGCCCATGGTATGTACTTCACTTTCCAATAAGCACCTCCTTCTTTGTTTTAATGTGACTCATATTAAATTTGTTCCTGTGATGTAGTCAGGAATATGGAAAGGTTTGACAGAAGTTTCCTCGGTCTCTAGAGACCTAAGGCCCCTCCAGGACACGGTTTCTCTTTACCCCACTAGTCCTTCTGTGTGAGCCAAGGCGAGTATCAGTAGTACATGATTGAAAAAATAAATGACATAGAAAATGCAGTGTCTGCTGCTTGCCACAGAGTGGTCCCCATTCTCTGGGATTCTAACTCATATTCTCATCATAGCTTCTCTGACTTTTCAATGTCTTTACCAAGATGAATTTTAAAATTGAGGTTCATTTAGCTATCTTTGATGTATAGTAGTGTCAAGATTCTGTGTTCTATGTAATCTTACTCAGAAGACCAGAAGTTGAGCTTAAGTTTCATAACAAGGGCTTGAATTTAGGACCCCAACATAAAAGCATTTAAAACACTGCCTGGACTCACATTAATTCATGGGAGCCTTGGTATATTAAGAAAGATTGGATTCTGAGGGTGGTATTAGAACCCACTGATCCTAACAGAATTACTTCCTGCATTCTTTTACACAGAAAGAAAAAGTGATCATAACTATTTGAAAACTGTGAAATACTGTTGTCGCCGGAAAGGGATTGCAGCCCGGAACGGCGGCGCCGCGGGAAGGAGCCCGGAGACCGGATGGCAATGAAAGAATTGTTTTATCTTTCTCTTTCTGTCTCTTGTAATTTCTAACACCACATACACACTCTCACAAGAAACCAAGACACCTACTCTTACAAGAAACTACAATATATATACACAATAGCGTTAACCCCGTCCGTTCTCTCTCAAGTCTCACCTCACGTGCCTGAGCAGGAATGGCGCTAGCCCAATCTGCTGAGTCACGGCTCAAGTCTCTCGAGATACTGGGCCAAGTCCCAGAAGATCCCAGGCCAAGTCCCGAGAGACTACGGAAGGCGGCAATGCCCAAAAATGTCCATGGCCCATAGTCAACCGCAATCTTAGCTATCTCCCCAAACAGGGCTCCTGCATATCCCCCCTTTTGTTTTAAAAGAGGGGATGCTCTAAGACGTCTTTGTGCAACCAACATTCTTACCCGTCATCAGATAATCAATGCTGTGCCCTTGACTCCTGTCTTAGGTTGATATGTCGGCCACACGAGACTGTCCCGTGCGACTGTGCCTGTCTTAGGTTGTCCCCCTCTGGGGATCTTACCCGTCATTGGCTAACCAGCCATCCAATGGAGCCCTTTAGGATCGACTGTGTAAGATGACTAGCAGCCGTCCAATTGTGAGGAGATGCTGCGGCTTTAAGGCGACAAGCCTTTTGGTGACGAGCCAAATTGCATAGCATATCAAATTCTTTAAACAAATCAGCTGCCCTAAGTTCCATCAAGTAACACAGTGAGTTCTCTAAACAAATACCCACAAGGTACTGTCCCATGAAGTCCCAAACAATGAAAGATCAAAATGTCCACTTGTTATAACACGTAGATCTAGGAGGCCCCATGCATGCAGAGCAGAGGCCACACTGCTGGTGAGGTTGTTTGACGCTTGAGCAGCAGGAATGCTTGCAGCGACCATGATCCCTGCAGCTGTAGCAGCAGCCATTGTTTTTATGTCTAGACAATGCCACCGGCAAATCTTCAGGGCCCACTACCTAGAGACTCAAGCATCAATTATTAAAGGAAAGGCAGTGCTATTCCAGCACTGAGTCAAGAGGCGAGTTGTCAAAGTAAAAAATAGAATTATTAGATTAGAAAATTAACGTTGATTTCTATTCACACATATTGCAGCCTGAGCTCCCACAAACATAAGGTGGCAAAAATATCATATTTAGAACAAAACAAAGAAAGACTGAGGGTATTTACTGCATTAAAGATAGATTAAAGAAAAACTAAAAGCACTTTGGAGAAATAATTTGTTAGCTGGAACTCTCGAGTTTCTGCATACACAGCAGTCCTTTGCCTGTTGAAATAATTGAAATTAATCATTTATTAAACAAATGAAGTTAATAACAAATAAGCAACCTATGTCAAAACACCAAAATATCAGGTTATATAGCACTACTCATATTTTTCGCTAAAGAGAAGTCCCTGGGACACCTATAAAACAAAATTGAACGTACCTTCACTTATTAAATTATTTACCCAAATTGAATACTTTTAAACTTAAATGAATTAGAGTTATTTGGATCCATATATATATATATATATATATATATATATATATATTCATAAGCGCTTTGTTATTTTTGATGTCACACTGGACAGACGCACATACAAACATATATTTGTGACGTCAAATTAACATGAAATTTAGACAAATACACAGAAATAAACACATATATAAAAAGAAAAAAAAATACAATTGTGTGCACACTAAAGAGAGATCTCTTCGTTCCGGCCGGGAGGAATGACACTTTAGTTGTGACATATTTTGAAGGAGTCTTTTAAGGGAATCATTCCATATCTTCATCTTGGTCCTCTTGATTTTGTACCTTTTTTATTAATCTTGATTCCTCAACAACTTCATCTTGATCCTTTTGATTTGATACCTCTTTATTAATCTAGATGGTATCCATATTGGAGAGGATTCGTACTTTGGGAAAACACAAACAGATCCTCTCCCCCAAATTAATACTGGATCTGGACTCTTCCATGTACCTGAAAGAACATCCTTCCAGTAAACCAAAGGTTTATGTTGTTGATGTGGGTTCCAATGTCTATCTCCAGCAGAATAACCATCAGAGTCAAAAGTTAGAAAATTTAAAGTAAACAGGGCAACTGCCAATCTGTCCTTAGGATTTTTCCAGTTTCCTTCTTTCTGTTTTAACAACATAACTTTTAGTGTGCGGTTTGCTCTTTCAATAATGCCCTGACCCTGAGGATTGTATGGGATGCCTGTTTTATGAGATATGTTGAATTTTGCGCAAATCTGTTTGAAAGATGAGGACGTATATGCAGGGCCGTTATATGTTTTAAGCATTTTGGGGATGCCCAAGCAAAAGCTTGTAAACAATGAGATGTGACATCTTTAACTTTTTCTCCGGAATGTAAGGAAGCAAAAATCATGCCTGAGCATGTATCTATAGTTACATGAATAAATCACAATTTTCCAAAACTTGGCTCATGAGTAACATCCATCTGCCACAAATGATTGGGCATTAATCCTCTAGGGTTAACACCAAAATGAGGATTGGGCAAATGTGTCATACAAGATTTACAATCTTTTACAATTGTTCTGGCTTGCTCTTTTGTGATTTTAAACCTATGTTGCAAGGTGGTGCTGTTGACGTGAAACTGGGAATGAAATAAAAGTAGCTTGTTGTAGTGCTGAAAGTATAAATATTGTTTTTGTAAGTTCATCAGCCTTTTGATTACCTTCATGGAGGGGGCCAGGCAAATTAGTATGTGCTCTAATATGGCCTATGAATAGAGGTTCTTTTCTTGCCCACAAAAGTTTTTGTATTTGATAAAACAATTTAAAGGCTGGAGTACGAGGTGCTATTGGTCCTGATAACTCTAATTTTGGGATGGCTTGTACAATATAGTGGCTATCTGAAAAAATGTTTATGGGCTGGTCTCTAAAATTTTCCGGAGCTCTTACCACAGCTTCCAATTCCCCTAGTTGAACTGATTTGTGTGCCGTTATGTAAGTCATATTTTCTTTTGTAGTGACTACTGCAGTAGTACCATTTGAGGACCCATCTGTAAATACATTAAATGCCTTAGGAATAGGTTGATTTTTTATTACCTGTGGAAATATAATAGGATGATTAATACAAAAAGATAATATAGGAGACTTAAGAAGGTGATTATCAAAATTTGCAGAGGTAGAGCATCTAGCTATAGCCCAGACATTATCGTTGAAGCATAAATATTCAATCTGTGACGTTGAATAGGGAGTAACAATAGTAGCAGGGTGAATGCCAAATATTTTAGTAAAAGTTTTAAGTCCTTGAAGAATAAGTTTAGCCACCATTGAGGTATAAGACTCAATTATGCTTTTAGGAGAGACAGGCAAATGTATCCATAATAAAGGCCCTTGTTGCCAAAATACTCCAGTGGGTGTATATTGTGAAGAAATAATAATCAATATCAGTGGTTGAGTTAAATCAAATCTGTCACAATGAGCTCCTTCGATGGCTTTTTCTACTAACTTTAAAGCTTTCCTAGCATCAGGAGTCAATGTTCGCGGTGAGGATGGATCAGGGTCCCCTCGAATGATATCAAATAAAGGTTTTAATTGGCCAGCAGTAAGGTTTAGTGTAGAGTGAAGCCAATTAATATCTCCCAGTAGTTTTTGGAAATCATTGAGGGTGGTTAAATGTTCTTTATTTATTAAAATTTTGGGGGGTCTAACAAAAGTATCCATGATTTTTAAATCCTAAATATAATATGGGAGATCTGGTTTGAACGTTTTCTTCTGCTATATATAATCCATATTTTTTTAAATTTTCTACCACGTCACTGAATATATTAAATAAGATTTTTTGATTAGGGTGGGCCAGTAAAATATCATCCATGTAATGTAGACACGTGAGGTTTGGATATTTGTTTTTAATGGGTTGGATAGCCTTGTCCACATATATTTGGCATATGGTGGGGCTATTAGCCATTCTCTGCGGCAAAACCTTCCATTGATATCTCTGATCAGGGCCATCATTGTTAATAGAAGGAAGTGAAAAAGCAAACCTGGGGGCATCCAGAGGATGTAGGGGAATAGAGAAGAAGCAATCCTTTATATCAAGACTAATAAGATGGAAATTTTTTGGAATAGCTACAGGACTAGGAAGTCCAGGTTGAGTAGGGCCCATGACTTGCATGGTTTTATTAATTTGTCTAAGATCATGTAATAATCGCCATTTTCCTGATTTTTTCTTGATCACAAATATGGGGGAATTCCAGGGAGAGGTGAAGGTTCTATACGTCCTGCTTCTAATTGTTCCTGAATTAATAGGTGGGCTGCTTGTAATTTCTCTTTAGATAGGGGCCACTGAGGGACCCACACTGGCTTATCAGAAAGCCATGGTATTTTCAAAATTATTTTCTCAGTGGCCCCGAAGAAAAATGTCTTTTTCCTATATGATAATGATTTCGTTTAGGGTTAAGCTTACCCTGAACTTTTTGATAATGATTTCTTTTAGAGTTAAGATTATCCTGTACTTTTTGATAATGATTTCTTTTAGGGTTACGATTACCCTGTAGATTTTTACATTTAACACTTGCATGTTGGGTTGCAAGGTGTACTCCCATTTGTTGTAAAATATCTCTTCCCCATAAAGTAACCGGTAGATTAGGTAAAACATAAGGCTGAAATGTTCCTTTATGTCCTTCATCATCCTCCCATTTTAAAATTACCGCACTTTTATCTGGGAGGTTATTATATCCCAAGCCTCTTAAATTGGTTGAAGCTTTTTGCAGAGGCCAGTGTTTGGGCCATTGACGTAAATTAATGATGGAAGAATCAGCTCCAGTATCTATAAGACCCTCCATTTCTATTCCTTGGATTCTTATTTTACACATAGGCCTCCTTGTACAGTCTCAAACCCAGCAAACCATGGGTTTCGAATCAGTGGAACAAAATCCTCTATTGTTCCTATTTAGAGGCATATTTATTTCAAATGAATTATGTAAATTTGGAAGGAGGAGCAGCTGAGCAATTCTATCTCCCTGATTAATAGAACTTATACTTTGGGGTGAGCTAAGCATTATTTTTATTTCCCCTTTATAGTCTGAGTTTATTACGCCTGGGGTCACTTGCAAACCTAATAAGCTCTCAGGACTTCGCCCGATAATAAGTCCTACAGTCCCTGAGGGAAGAGGTCCCCTGACTCCTGTGGGAATCAGTTGAACCTCCATTTCAGGTGTTAACACTATTCGGGCGGTGGAACAGAGGTCTAATCCTGCATTTCCTCCTGTTCCTCTGGCGAGGGAGTGGATGGGTAGTAGGGATTGTGTCGGGGAAGCATCTGAGTGGATGCTTGAGGATACTCCTCCTCCAATGCCTCGTACATTTGTGGGCCCCGGGGCATTGGGCCCTGTGCCCCATTTTTTGAATTCCTGAACAAAGGATTTCCATGGATGTCAAATTTTGAATAGCATTTATTGGCCCAATGATTTCCTTTCTTACACCTGGGGCAGCAACCTGGAGCACGGTATGAATTTGGTCTTATTTCTCTTTTGGGATTTTGCCTAGAATAGCCTGATTGATTATGATAATTTTGCCTAGAATATCCTGATTGATTATAATGTCTATGTTGAGCCCTTGTGAAATTTTGAGGGGTAGCATCTCTCACAGCTGCTGCAATCACATTCCCTGTGACAAAGGCATCATTTATATCTTTACATATTGTATATATATATGGAAAGATCCTTTTTATTTTTCCATGGCCTGGTGGCATCTTGGCAATATTTATTAGCATTTTCGTACGCTAATTGGACAACTAATGGCATAACTTGATCACTGTCTCCAAAAACTCTACCTGCAGTTCTCAAAAGTCGATCAGCAAATTCAGCATATGGTTCATTAGGTCCTTGAATTACTTTGGACAAGCTACCTTATAGTTCCCCAGGTTCTTGTACAGTTTTCCATGCCTTTAAGACAGCTGCGTTTATCTGAGCATATACTCCTGGGGTATAATATTTTTGATACTGTACGTCTGCGAATTGCCCTTCTCCTGTGAGCATTTCTATATTATGTTCTCCAAACCCTGCATCTGCGTTTCTTTTAGCTGTTTTTATACAAAGTTCTTGAAATTGCGATCGCCAAACCAAGTATTGTCCCCCACTTAATGTTGCTTTACATAGACGTTTCCAGTCAGCGGGGGTTAAGCTAAAGGTGTTAAGGGACTCCAGTATACTCAACGTGAAAGGAGCTTGGGGTCCATAAGTCATTACTGCCTCTTTGAGATTTTTTATTGTTTTGAAATCTACTGGCTGGTGGCCCCTCTGTCCATTTTCATATTCAAATACTGGCAGTTCCCAATGTATCTGTGAGTTACCCTCGAGAGCACATAAGCGCTCAGAAAGACTTTTTATTTCTGTTTCTAGGGTATGCAAACGCCTAGTGATACCCTTCATATTTTCTGTAATCGATTTCACCCATGGGGGAGTAGAGGACACAAGTTCCTCCACTTGATGATCCCTTATCTTGGTCTTCCTTAATTTCCTTTTGTTCATTTTCTCAAAATCACCTTTAGTTAATTTCCTCCTCACTACTACTACTCTCATTGGTCCTAACTGACTCAGTTACATCCTGAGTCCCAGGTTCAATTGAGACCATGTATCCTTGAACTATCTCTAATAATTCTTGAATAGATTTAGCAGCTCGGATCTTTGTCATTTTGGGGACGCTTCTAATACTCTCCTTACTGGTCTTAATTGACTCAGTGGACGCTATGCTTTCATGATCGCCTTCACTGTTTTCTAAATCCTCCTTACTAACGACAGACTCAGCTATATCAAAGAATTCATCAAGAGCTTTGTACACCTGGGTCTTAGTTATTTTCAAACCCATTTTAACCGCTCTGACTAGAGACTCCTGCGAGGTTTCTCAGTTCTTACCTGCTGTGCTGAATGCCCCAAACGGGCCACCAACTGTTGTCGCCAGAAAGGGATTTCAGCCCGGAACGGCGGCACCACGGGAAGGAGCCCGGAGACCGGATGGCAATGAAATAATTCTTTTATCTTTCTCTTTCTCTCTCTTGTAATTTCTAACACCACATACACACTCTCACAAGAAACCAAGGCACATACTCTTACAAAAAAAACTACAATATATATACACAATAGCGTTAACCCCGTCCGTTCTCTCTCAGGTCTCATCTCACGTGCCTGAGCAGGAATGGCGCTAGCCCAATCTGCTGAGTAGGGCTCAAGTCTCTTGAGATCCTGGGCCAAGTCCCGCAAGATCCCAGGCCAAGTCCTGTGAGACTATGGAAGGTGGCAATGCCCAAAAATGTCCATGGCCCGTAGTCAACCGCAATCTTAGCTATCTCCCCAAACAGGGCTCCTGCAAAATACCATGGATTAATGCCTTTTGCACTTACAAAACCAATGTGTCCTCCTTGTAGATTAGAATGCAGCTCTAAAGCCAGGCACAGTGGCACATGCCTGTGGTCCCAGCTACTCTTAAGGCTGAGGCAGGAGGAGCTCTTGGGCCCAGGAGTTTGAGGTCAGTCTGGGCAGTAAAGAACACAGCTCAAGGAAAAAAAAAAAAAATCCAGTAGGTCTAAAGCACACATCAAGTGCTGAGAGCAATGCCTGAAGCCCAGGAGTGCATCTGATTCAAGATGCAGCAGGTGGAGCTCCCACCAGGCCCTGAAGCACATAATAGTGAGCACCAGTGGAGGAAGAAACAAGCACTGCCCAAAGAGGAAACAAAAACATAAAAGGGTCTCCAGAATCAGCATACCCCCATGCTATGTAAAAGAAGCCGAGCAAAAGCCTCCATTCTGAATGACCCGCTTATGTGAAATGACAGAAAAAGAAACACTGTGCTGCATAAAGAAGATCCTGTGTCCAAGACAGGGGTGGAGGTGATGACGTACGCTGCATCAGAAGATGCAAGCACAGATGCAGAGGTCAGAGTGGCGCAATAGCTGGCTTTGTGGGTAGAAAGTGGCCACAAACCAAGGACTGTGGGTGGCCTTTGGAGCTGGAAAGAGCAAGAAAATGAAATCTCCCCTAGAACTCCCAGAAGGAATAAAGCTCTGCCAACATCTTAATGTCAGCCTCTTGGGAGCCATTTTGGACACCTGTACCACAAAGCTGTAAGACAAAGTTGTTTTACCACTAAATTGGTGCTAATTTGTTACAGCAGCAACAGGAAACTAACAGTTGCCAAAATTCATCAAATCGTTCTCTTAAAATGGGTAAAACGGGTGAATTTTACTGCATACAAGTATCTCAATATGGAAGGAACCATTAGGAAAGTGCACTGCAGCTTTTGAACAAGCCCACAGAGTTGGTGTCATCAGCCACCGCAGAGCCCTCCAGGCAAGGCACGGAGACTGTCACGACCACAGCCCTTGCTGGCCGAGGTTCCTGCAGACACAGGAGCAACCCCGGAGGCCACTCTGTGCTCATGAGTCCTCAGCTCCTGTGGTCGCTGTCCGTAACGTACACAGTATCGAGTCAGGCTTGCTGAAGCAGCTCTTCTGTTGAAACACAAGCGATGCAGGATTGTTCCTCCTCTTCCCTGCTGGGCTTCCGGCACAGCACCCCATGCAGGCTGTTCACTGTTCCCTCTGCCTGGACTCACCCTTACCCCAGGTGTCTGAGAGTCCTGTGCTTCCTCCAGGAGTCAGCCACACAGAGAAGCGAATCTCGGCAACCTTATGTAAGACAGCACCCTAACACACACTCTGGCACCTTCTATACATGTTCATCATTTTTGTTTTCTCCACAGAACTTATCGACACATAACCTAATTATATACTTAGGTGTGTACGTATGTACACGTGCAATTGGTTCTGGGGATTGAACCCAGGCATGCTCTCCCACTGAACTACATCCCCTTTTAGTTTTTATTTTGAGACAGGGTCTTACTAAGTTGCTGAGGCTGGCCTTGAACTTGCAATCCTCCTGCCTCAGCCTCCCAAGTGGCTGGGATTACAGGCATACCACACAACACCAACTATATACTACTTTTGATTGTTCATTTTTTTATCTCTTTCTGCTAGGACTCAGGTTCCAGAGAGCCAGAGCTTCCTCTTTGTCCTTTCCTGCTGTGACTTCAGTACCTAGAATGGATGTGGCAAGAATGCCTACACTGAGGTAAAGAGCACAGGAGGGCTGGGCGCGGTGGTGCACGCCTGTAATCCCAGCACTTTGGGAGGCTGAGGCAGGAGGATCGCGAGTTCAAAGCTAGCCTCAGCAATGGCGAGGCACTTAGCAACTCAGTGAGACCCTGTCTCTAATAAAATACAAAAAAGGGCTGGGGATGTGGCCCAGTGGTCGAGTGCCCCTGAGTTCAATCCCCAGTACAAAAAAAAAAAAAAAAGAAGAAGAAGAGCACAGGAGGGAGAGTGGATTTGAGGTTGATGATATTCCTACCTGTTGATCCCACAGACCTGTGGGAATTCCAAGTGAAAAATGTCCAGCAGTCAGCAAGACACTTGATTCCTACTCACGTGAAAGAAATGTTACAGTCATGAGTATTTGTAGGGTTGTTTAGTAAGGGAATAAATATAATTTTAGGGCTGCCTTGAATGGGCTCAGCAATGTGCAGACAGGTGAGGAAACAATATTCTGGGGTGCGTGGCCTGCCAGCCCCTCTTCCTCCTTAGGCCTTCGGAGACAGGCTGCCCTGCAGCACCAGCTTCCCTGTACTGGGGATTGAACCCAGGGCCCCGGAACTGCTTGCCTACCACTGAGCTGCACCCCCTTCCCCTTTGAGGGGGGTCACTGAGAGTTTAACCCAGGGGCACTTTACCACTGAACTACATCCCTAGTCCTTTTAATTCTTTATTTTTATTTTGAGACAGGATCTCGCTAAGTTGCTTAGGGCCTCACCAATTTGCTAAGACTGACCTCATACTTGGGATCCTTTTGCCTCAGCCTCCCAGTCGCTGACTCTTTCCTGGTTCTTCAGCTTGCAGGGGGCAGATGAGTTTTCTTGGTCTTCTGAGCACTTATAAGCCAATTACTTAACAAATCCCCTATATCCCTCATATCTCATTGGTTTGCTTCTCTGGAGAGTGCTAAAAAACACAGAATTTTTGTACCAATAATGAAAATAGAAAAACTACCTTAAGGAAAATATCTCTGACTTGGTTTTAAGATTTCTGAATTGGCTCTCTGATCTGACTAGACTTAAATATTTCTGGTTGTAAAGAGAGCACTGATAGTCCATGATGTGGACTGTTTATAGAGATATGTGAATATCTGCATGGAGAGTCCGATAATCGTTCACAAGAGTCAAGAAGCTAAGTAACGCCATGAATGACACTTGGAACTTTGGGGGAAATTAAAGATGTATGACATGGGCTTCTAGCATTGACAGTGAGAAGAAAAGGGTGAAGAGCTCAAGGATTAGGATTCCCCCAAGGCCTGAGGCCTCTGGTATACCCCAAGGGAGCCTCATTTCCTGTTACTGCGAGGCTGAAATTGTTGAAAACCAAACACAAGGGCTCATCCTGTGACCAAGTGAATTGCAACACAAGCTGAACACCAGCCGCGTAGGTATCTATGTTGAAGTGGGGCATTAAGGGTGAAGGGAGGAACTGTGTGGGAAGACCCTGAGGGAGCTGGCGACATTGAGTTTACATTCTGAAATTCGTGTGTGTGTGTGCCAGTGAAAAGGTCTCCCTACTCAGCAGAAGTGTCCACAATCCCAGGGGAGGTGCCTCCCAAAGCCAGTGGTCTCAGACCCAGTAGACCTGCTGGAGCAGGGCTCACCACATGGGGTAGGGCATTGCCCCGAGCAACAGTATCCACAGGAGGGCTAAATGCACAAGGCCAACCAACGGGCTGCTTTAGAACTTATACCCCATTTTCTACTTCTGACTTGTTAAGTTGGAAAAATTCTAACCTCCTTATCATAAGGACCCTCCACACAATAGTGGAACTCTTTACAGCATTTTCACAACCCGATGACCCAGTTGGGCTAATAGACAATCCATGTGCTATATAATGATGCCTGCAGAGATGACTTGTTTTAAGTAAGGCGAAGGAGGAATCCCAGATCCTCCGCCAGGCTGACCCTCTAAGCTCCCCTGATCAGAGAAATGCAGTACTCCTGACAGAACCAGTTTGGAACCCAAATGACAACAGTTCATGGAGGTCCGATGCCTCTGCTGGGAGACACTTGCTCTGCAAACTCAGTGCTCAGGTAAGCACCTCCCCACGGAAGCAGCAAATGCTGGCGGAAGAGCCACCTGGACAGCACTTCATCATCAGCTGACAAGAGTCCAGGAGAAGCCTCCAGCAGGGAGTCAGTGCCCCTGAAGTCCTGCAACCTGTCAACCAGGCAGTCAGGGCCACCGGGACTCCACCCAGCCTGGTAAGGTTATTTTAAAAGAAGGCACTCCCTGCTTAAAGCAATACTCAGTGACAGAAGGCACTCAAAGGAATCCAACACATACTTCAAAAACTGTTATGCCATTTGATCCAGCCTTGTCAGTCATCTTATAATACTGCAAATGGAAAAAAATCTGAGGAGTAGCATTTTGTTCAAGACTAATGAACTCATGGGGCTGGGGTTGTGGCTCAGCGACAAAGCGCTCGCCTAATAAAGGCATCGTGTACAACTAAAAAATATAAATGTATATGTTTAAAAAAAAAAAAAAGACTAATGAACTCTCAATGACATTATCCCTACAATGCCTCATCCTTACCTGCTTCTAAGTGCTTTGCCAGCAGTGTGTAGACGGCTCACTGTCCTTGATCTAGAAGATGCTTCTTTTGCATCTGTTGCCGCCTGAAGCGCTTGGAGCAACGGAGCCGCGGGAAGAAGTTCAGAGGCAAACTGGAGACAAACAGCTTTTTATTCTGATAACTTTTCTCTCTGGTTCTAACAACGACTAACACACGCCCACACACACCACCAAAATGGCGCTGACCCGATCAGCAATTTTGGCCAAGTCACTCGAGATCCCGGGACAAGTCCCATGAGACTACAGAAGGCAACAATGCCCAAATCTCCACGGCTCATAGTCAACCGCAATTCAAGCCATCTCCCCAAACAGGGCTCCTGCATGCATCCTGCTCAGAGGGGAGTCACAATCACTTTTTGCCTTTGAATGGACAGATCCTCCATCAAAACCCACCTTCCATACTGTTGGGCACGACTGCCTGCGACTCAAAAACTTACCCGTGATCTTTGGAGAAGTATTGGCTGAAGATTGGCTAAACTGGGAACACTGCTCCAATCTGTGGAAGATGTGTAGGTCGCCAATCCCGATTACGAGCTCTGCCTAGAAAACATCACTCGTACCCAGTCACCTGGCCGAGTGAGGTTATTAGACGCACACTTACAAGGAAGAAGTTGTTCACCTGGGGTTTCAGGCATAGGAGGCTGATGAAAACCAGAGACTGGCAGAGAAAAGGACAGACACTGGCTAAAACCAGCCACCCTGCTGCCCACAGGTCCTGAGCTTCCAACCTCACACCATAAATATGTGGAAGTTTCTTTTCTTTTGGTACCGGGGATTGAAGTCAGGGGCACTCAACCACTGAGCCACACCCCCATCCCTATTTTTTAAATTTTATTTAGAGACAGGGTCTCACTGAGTTGCTCAGCACCTAACTGTTGCTGAGGCTGGCTTTGAAGTCATGATCCCCCTGCCTCAGCCTCCCAAGTTGCTAGGATTACAGGCATGCACCACCGTGCCTGGTTTTCCAGGAAGTTCTTACTGCTGTCTTTGCCAGCTGACTGGGCCTGATGGGTCAGCCACATAGACTAGGAATTCTGCACAGATGGAAGCAGCTTCATGGACAAGGGAAAATGCCATGCTGGGTATGCAGTTGTGACTTCATGGAGTCAAATCCCCTCCCACAGGTTTGTCTGCTCAAAAGGCTGAATTAATAGCCCTTATTGGGCCCTCAAGTTTTCAAAACGGAAAAAAGCTAACCAACCCACAATATGCCCCTTTCCCACAGGGCATGTGGAAAGAGGGCTCCTTACCGGTAGGAGTAAGGACATTAAGCGTCCTCAGGAGATAAGCAAACTCTTGGAGGTTCTCCTCAAGCCCAGCAGTGACCATCACAAACTGCCCCACATCAAAAAGGAAACCCCATCATCACCCACAGCCATCACCTGGCTAACCAGGCTGCCAAATGGCACTCAGTGGCACCCAGATCCATGCTCTTGGCATTGTAATGACAAATTTGACTTGGCTTCTTTCTCTCCTGAATATCTGGAAGTAAATGAGAGGAAAGCCCGAGAATGGGCCTTTAAAGACAGGGCCTTCCCCTCACTGGGAGGCAAGTGCTCATGGAGTTGCCCTCCTGCACGCAAAAGGAGTGTTTGCTGGAGCTGACAGTATTCATTGAGGGTGTCCTTGTGGGTGAGATGTGTTGACTGAATTTTTCAGACCATGCCTCAGAGGCCAGGACTGCCAAGCAATAAAGAAGTGACACAAAGATGCCACTGTGTGCCAAGAACAACTGAAAACAGGAAGGCTGCCAAGAGCCCAGGCCACAGTGGGCCATGCCCCTTTGATGAGCAGGTGAGCTTCACCCAGATGCCTGGGGCTGCTGGAAACACAAAAAGCTACTGGCTTTTGTTGACACCTCTTCCAGTTGGGTTGAGGCCTATCCCACTAGGACAGAAAAGGCCTCTGAAGTGGCTCGGGCTCTGCTAAAGGCCAGCCTCCAGATGCCACACACCTGACTCCACAGTGATTAGAGCCCTGCCTTTTTCTCCGAGGAGGTACTGCAGCTGGTGGATAGAGCCCTAGGAATCCACTGTACCTTGCGGGTATTTGTCTAGAGAATTCAGTGTGTTACTTGATGGAACTTAGGGCAGCTGATTTGATATGCTATGCAATTTGGCTCATCACCAAAAGGCTTGTCGCCTTAAAGCCGCAACATCTCCTCACAATTGGACGGCTGTTAGTCATCATACATAGTCGATCTTAAAGGGCTCCATTGGATGGCTGGTTAGCCAATGACGGGTAAGATCCCCAGAGGGGGACAACCTAAGACAGGCACAGTCGCACGGGACAGTCTCATGTGGCCGACATATCAACCTAAGACAGGAGTCAAGGGCACAGCCTTGATTATCCGATGACGGGTAAGAATGTTGGTTGCACATAGACGTCCTAGAGCATTACCTCTTTTAAAACAAAAAGGGGGAAATGCAGGAGCCCTGTTTGGGGATTGGCTTGAATTGCGGTTGACTATGAGCCGTGGAGATTTGGGCATTGTCTCCTCCCGTAGTCTCACGGGACTTGTTGCGGGATCTCGAGTGACTTGGCCGAAATTGCTGATGGGGTCAGCGCCATTTTGGTGTGTGTGTGGCGTGTTTTAGTCGTTGTTAGAACCAGAGAGAAAAGTTATCAGAATAAAAAGCTGTTTGTCTCCAGTTTGCCTCTGGAGTTCTTCCCGCGGCTCCGTTGCTCCAAGCGCTTCAGGCGGCAACAACTGTAGACCACCTGCTGTCTCAGAACTCAGTTGACAGGTGAGATAGACCAACCATAGTGTAGAAAACGCTCTAGCCAAAACATGTCAAGAGGCCAGCTTAACACAGGAGAAGATGCTGCCTGCTCTGTCCTTCTCCGCATTAGATGGCTCCTAGACAGGCTAGGGGCTGCACCCTGCTGAGATGACACAGGGAGACTTCAGAGGTCTACAAAGGAGATATTCTCCCCATTCTCAGAAGAGGAAGACGAAAGTCAGCATGATGAGTAGCAGCTTCAAGTTCTAAGGTCTGTGCTTCCTCTGGGACAAGATCTTACCTGGAGGAGCCCTATGCCCTGTCCACCAGGAGAATGAATCCTGTTGAAGACATGGAAAAATCAGGATCCAAAAAACAAGCTGATGGAAAAGTGGACAGACTCTTGTGATGAGCTTCTAGCCACTAGCACTTCCTCAAAATTTTCTGTGATCCATCACACTTGAGATAAAAGGACACCACTAGAAAATGACCCTCCTGATGCCCTTCAGGATCAGCAATCTTCCCACTGGACAGTGAACTCCTTGGAAGACCTGAAATATCTCTGCAAAAAGCAGAACTCATGGACAATCATGAACCATGCTACTGCCACTCTGCTTTCTTTGCTACTCCTCATTCCAGATCAGTTCCAGACTAACCTGTCTGCAAACGGCCCTTGCCAGCAGGCAACAACAGGTCTGATGGACCCGCCTGTGATAAGAGTCAAAACTATGCCCAAGAGAACAGCAGCTTTCTTAAAACAGATGAGACCCTGACTGACCAACCAGGAAATAATGATGGATAGGCCATGCCTCAGCAAGATCCCCTGCCGTGGCAGTGCAAAGCTTCAGTTCTGCAAACCCCGACGCTCGCCCCATTCCCCTTTCCATGAAACTCAAAGTCACTGTCAGCCCTGGGAAGACTGGGCTAAAGACAAGGCTCCCCTTGTCTTCCTGGTGCAGCTACACTGATTAAAGCTCCTTTCCTGCTTTTCACCATTACTTTTCCATTTGTTCTTTTTGGGGGGTGAGTGGTCAGACCTGATTTGTTGGAGCAAATCAATCCTTTGATCTAGGACTCTGGTAACATTATCCTGTGATTAAGGTCTATAGAATAATAAACCCCAATCCAGGCAGTGCAAGGAATGGCTCAGACTCTTCAGAAAAGAAGGTGTGGGTCACCCTGCTAGGTAAAGAACCATGACCACTGAAGTGCGTGCTAAAAACAAAGGGTGTCTGGAATGGATATAGAGGAAAGTAGCTATGAATAGCAACTGGGACCTTGTGACCAGTCACAGAGGACTATAATTCATGAACATTTCCTTACGTCTTTTATGAATACCTTTGTATGTATGTGCTGGACAAATATCTTTTCCTTTCCTCTGTTTCCTTATTGTATTAGTCAGAATTCTCTAGAGGAACAGAATCAACAGGAAGTATAATTATAAAAGGGGGACTTACTAGGTTGGCTTATATGTGACCAGAGCTGGATAGTCCACGATGGCTTTCTGCAGGCTGGAGAGCAGGAAGAACGAGTAGCTGTGCAGTCCAAGAGGCTGAAGCCCCAGAACAAGAGGGATCAACGGTGCTACCCTAGTTGCAGACCCAAGGCTTCTGGAGAATCCGCTTTGGAAGAGTGAAGAAGTGAGAGTCCAATATCCTCAGACAATTGCAGCAGCAATCAAGAACCCATTCAAGAATCAAGCTTGTATCTGCTGCTGCTTTCTTGTTCCTCCAATTTTTATTCCATCCAAGCCATCATCCTATTGAAGGGTGCTGCCCACACTTAGGAAGGGTCTCCACTTCAATTGGCTATCACATGCCAATCATTCCTAGACACACTAACACACACATAATCCCCTTAATCCTTGGCATCTCTTACTCCAGTCAACTTGACAATTCAAAATAACCATTACACTTATCATGTAACGTAAGTCATATTGACATTATATCAATGTTTGAGTGTGGTTCATTGCATTCAATAGGATTTAAGTCACAGGATATCAGGAAAAGAGTAAATATGGTGCAAGGACTTTACTTCTCTTCTAGGGAAGGGATTAGTGTGTTTTCAATTGCATGCAGAATAGTTGCATTATGGCAGGCTGACTTATGGCTTTGTCTTTATTGAAGATGAAGTGTAGTTTATAGTTTATTAACGAAATGCTTATGTGTGCCACCTTGGAGGGTTGGACCTGTGAAGAAGGCTAATTTTATGTCAACTTGACTGGGTTAAAAGATACCCAAATAGCTAATAAGACATTATTTATGACTGTGTGTGTGTGAGGATGTTCCTGAAAGAGTTTAGTATCTGAATCAGACTGGGAAAGAAGACACCCACCAACCCCCACCCTGCAGTGTGGGCTTGCATCCTCTGAGGAGTTGAGGATCACAGAACAAAAAGGCAGTAGAAGCAGGAATTCATTGCTGGGTCTTCTGCCCTCCAGCATCAGAGCTCTGGGCTCTCAGAGCTCACTGACGCTGGCACTTAACCAGCAGCCACTGGCTTCCCACCCCACCAAGCCCACCTTCTCCAGGCCTTCTGGCCCACCTGAATCACACCACTGCTTTCTTCTCCAGCTTGGGGAAAAGTTAGCATGGGAATTTTCGGCCCACACAATCACTTGAGCCAACCCTATAATAAATCTGTTGTACACATCTATATAAACTCTATTGGAAAAGAACCTTAATACAGAATGGGAACATCATTACACAAGAGGGAAGCTGCAGACCCAACTGTGGGAAACATTCACGGTTAAGGAACAGGAGGAGAATAAAGAGCTCCGAGGAGCGTCTGCAAGCCCAAATACAATCCAGGTGAGACGGGTCCGGGTGAGATGCGGTACAGCACAGCCTGCACGCGCTGACTCGAAACCAAGCTTCAAGATGAATGTAATTCTACGACCAGGGACGTCGGTGTATTTCCCGACGAAACTGGGAAAACGCGCTCACCGGTCTGCGCGCGGGCCTGCTGCTCCGCTGCTGGGGGAAATGGCATCTGCGGGCCCGCTGGTGCATCTCGGCGCCCCGCAGCCCCGCGCGCTCCCGCGCCGAGGTGGGAGCGTCGCTTCCGCAGCCGAGCTGGGCCCGCGCCCAGCGGCTGGTCCTCCAGAGGGGCGGGGCCTCCTCGCGGCCGTCACGGCCCCGCGCTCCCTGACCCTGACCGAACGGAAACCACGGCTGAGTCTGTGTTCGGTTTAAAACCGACCGCATGCCCTATCTCCTACGCATCTCTGCGTTCCCACCATGGAAAATATAACATTTCAGCTTTCTGGGGGAAAGGCATGATAATGAAACGTTTGAAACCGTGAAGGGAAGAAAACATGCTCCAGGTGAGGCTCGAACTCACAACCTCGGCATCACCCGCACATATACTGCTGTATAAGTACCGCGCGCTAACCGATTGCGCCACTGGAGCATGCTTTCCCCGCGTCCGCCCCGCGTGCTCTACAGAGCCAAGCGCGCCCCGCCGCGCCGAGCCTAGCCGAGTCCCGCCGAGTCTCGCCGAGCCCCACCGAGCCAGGCCGAGCCCAGCCGAGTCCGGCCAATCTGGTGTCTGCCGGGTCGAGCTGCGCCCGGCCAAGTCTAGCCAGGCCCGAAGGAGCGCAACAGCTGTCGCCGCCCGCAACACGGCTCACCCAGCATAAAACACGACGATTCTCCACCTCTCCGGGAAGAGGGGCGGGCCGCCCATACCCAGCAGCGCCCGAGAAGGGCGAATGCGCCCTCCTCACCTTCCTCGCCCGAGCGGAAGGCTTTCTTGGAGGACGCGAGCTCTTTGGGAGAAGTGCAGCAGCCGCGCTCGCCCGCCGGCCCGCTGCGCGGCCCCGAGGCCCGCGGAGCTCCGGGCCGCGCCCCTCAGGCAGCAGGCTCCCCTGGAGGGGATGCTCGGGTCCCCAGCCTCCCTGCCGGCCTGAGCACCCCACCCGCCCCCACCCGGCAGGCTGAGCCGGCTCCCGGCGGAGAACACGCCGCGTGACCCCACGCCGTGCAGAGACGGGGGCGCTGCGCCAGGCCGCCCGCCGGCCTCCTCCGCCTCTGCCGAGGGCCTCTGGCAGGGACCCACCTGTGGCCTCTGAATGCCACCGGTTGCTTTCTTTCCGTGCTTGCTTTGATCTGGGGAAATGCAGCTGGCCCACACTGTGGAACGAGCTCTTGAGGGGCTTCTTTAGTCATTCCTGCCCACGAGCAAGGTCCTGGCCGCACCCCACCTGGCACAGCTGCGTTAAGCCTCTCCACGCACGCAGTGAAGGAAGGAAGCGCGAGCGGGGGCACCGCGTCCACATCCACGCCTGCTCATTACTGTGCGGGTATCATTACGCGTTTTGTTTTAAATCACAGATCGAACCCAGGGGCGCTTTGCCACTCAGCCACGTCCTCAGCCCTTTTTAATGTTTTTTATTAGAGACAGGGTCTCGCTCAGTTGCTTAGGGCCTTGCTAAATTGCTAAGTCTGGCATTGGACTCGCGCCTCCGGAGCTGCTGGGATTACAGGCTGCTCATTGCGTGTTTTAAAAACACCTTTAAGTGAGGAGCCCCACAGGCTCCTTGGTAGACAACCACCTCACCAGACAATCTCCTAAACTCCCTCCATGCCAACGGGAGACCTGACCCTGCCTGAACCCCTAAAGATCATTACCAAACAGTAGCACCCCAAATAGATGAGTTTACGACCATGCTACTATGGTTTGAATGTTTTCATTTTATCCCCCTAAAATTCATATTGAAATTTAATCCCCATCTGGCACGGTGGCGCGACTATAATCCAACGCCTCTGTAGGCTGAAGCTGGAGCATCTCAAGTTCCAGGCCAGCCTAGACAATTTAATGTGGCTCTAAGCAACTTAGTGAGACCTATCTGAAAATAAAGAATAAAAAGACTGAGGATGTGGGTCAGTGGTTAAGCTCCCCTGGGTTCAATCCCTATTACCAAAGGAAAGGGAAAAAAAAAAAAAAAAAAAAAAAAAAAAAAAAAAAACAAGAAGAAGAAAAAATTTAATTTCCACTCTGGTACTAGTATTGAAAACTTTGAGAAGTGATTAAGCCCTGAGTGCCCTGTTTGTCAGAATGGGATTAACGTCCTTGTAACAGAGGCTCAGAGAGCTGTCTGGCCCCCGTCTCTTCTCTGCCATGTGCAACAAGAGGCACCCCCTTAGAAGCAGAGAGTGTAACAGTTGTTATCAGATTTGCCATTTTAGGCCGGGAGCCATTTTATCTAGAGGCTCCAAAGTTTTGGTTCTGAGGCAATGCTGCTTAACTTCCGGCAAGAACATGTGCCTGCTAAAGATCGACCCAACCCCAGCTTATGAAATTCCTCTTGCCGGCTATAAAGCTGCTCTGTGAGTGCCAGCATGCTGCTGCTCTTCCTGGAAGGACAGCCTTTTCCACTTGAGTGAGATTCTGGTGTGTGGCATGGTCTTTGGACTTTGCGTGGACTCTGCGAGGACTGTCCTTGCAACAGTGGTTCACTTTATGCTTTGAATATAGCCCTTGCTGCTCTGCCACTGCACTGCAATTTAGCCCTTTTTTTAATATGGACTGGTTTCTTTTCCTCTCTGAGGCTGGCCTGCTCCTCCCTAATTTAAGGGGAAACAGGATTACCTTTCTTCCTCCCATTTTAGGCAGAGTTATCTGTCCTGAGTACACACCCATCATAGGAATGAAGTAGTCCAGACTTTAAGGATGGCACCAGAAGGTCTCAGAGATGACTAACCCCCAAATTAACAAGTGAATTACAACTCCAACAGAGAACACATGGAGTGTAGTCTTTGAATGACCTCTTTAAAAGCCCCTTGTTCCTGCTGATGGTTGGAATCAAAGCCTTTGGGACAGAAGTCCCCTGTGTTTCTCCTTTGCTAGCAAAGCAATAAAACTTTCCCACTTTCCTCAAAACCACATCCTCCTATTGAATTAGCATCAGGGACAAGGACCAGTTGTGGGCCCCCCAGGCTCCAGAACAGTTCTTAAGACACAGTGTCTAGTAATTTACATAAGCCTCCCTGTACCACAGCTGGATCTAGACAGAAGAGCACACAAGGATTGAACCCAGGGCCTTGAGCGCTAGGCAAGCACTCTACCAACTGAGCTATATCCCCAGCCTTGGGACTGTCAGTCTTTTTTGTTTTTTAATAAGAAGTTTATTTGAACAACAAGATGCTTGACTTGAAGGGAAAACTATCTAGGAATCTTTTTAAGAGTAATTTACCCCTACTAAAAGACAGATTGCCCTACATGTAATGGCTACGTACAAAAAAGTTATAAAATTGTCCTTGGTTTTACAGTGATAATGAAAAACATTAAAATTCTCCAATCAAAGTATGCAAGGATTTTTATGTTCGGATTTTTGTTTTGTTTTATTTTTTGTTAAAACAGTGAGAGCAAAGTAACTTACTGGAATAGTTTACTAAGTATTAATCTTAAACTGCACCACAGAATTATCCTGCCCGGCCACCTTCAAGTTAATATTGAAGCCAGATTTAAATCTAGGCAGTGAGTGTAGACAGACAAATCGGGTCTAACATCGAGTTTCATAAAGAACATGGAGTCCATAAGGAAAATGGAGTCAGTCTGAGTCCTGGAAAGACATAGAACAACTCTAAGGGAGATAAGATGGTTATGTTCCCAAGTTTAGGGCCCATCTTATGGAATGTTAATGAAACAGCTCCCAGCAAATGAAGATGCTAATCAACTAGCCCGAGGCCCTTCCTGTGAGTCCCCCACCCACCATGGGCCCTCCAGGGTCACATCTTTTGACATTCTGTCCCAGGCAGGACAGAGATAGAGAACATAAAAAGAACAAAAGAAAGATTTCAGATATAAAAGGGAGAAGGCCTCTCCTCCCTTTGGATTCCTGGTTTCTGGGTCCCCTTCTTCTGGGAGAAGTCTTTTAGCTGTCCTTTCAATAAAGCCTTTCACTTTCCACTCTACGCTTGTCTCTGAGTACTTCTTCGGCGTTATTCTTCAGCATTCGGGGGAGCAAGAACTCGTCACGGGTAAAAAGCGGTTTCCATATGATCATTGTTCTCAGTCTCGACTCCTTCCTTGGGCTTTGGTCGGCCATGGAGAATGCCAGACTCTCCTCAGCAGCTGCTTCATGCTCCAGGAGCGGCAGAAGGGGGACTGTCAGTCTTCAGGGATAAAGTTACACAAGCCTTCCAGTGGTCCCTGGATAGGTTGACTCTCACCACACAAACTTTGGGCTTTATAAGCACAAAGTTATGATGATGAAGAAAAGTAGATGGAAAGCTAATGTTTTAAATTCTTAATGTTAATAAATAAATAAAAAGACCATCTCCTTGAGATAGGGGTTTGGGAAAACAGATGCTGAGTCTGAAAGGAAATGCCCAGGATCCATTTAAATGCAAAAAGCACTAATGAACAATTGCAAGACCTATGCAACACACTGATACTGCCATTTACTGGTGAAGAGTTCTGCTGCCCCAAATGTTGAAGTTTGAACATTAGAGAAGCACGCCGATGCAAGCATATAAAGCAGGGTTTATTTAAGTAAAATAGACTTCTCCCCGGAGGGAGAAGGGGGCCATTGCTGGTATTCCGGTATCCCAAGAAGCAAGGCAGGCCAGCCTTTTTTATATGTCCCAGCCTTCCTTTGTTCCCCTGCTCTCTTCCCCTTATCTCTCTCCTTCTGTGTACGTGACCAGGCCCAGTGGGGTGAGAAGCAGATGGGTTGCAGGGGGAAGGGCAGGAAAGGTGCAGCCCAGGACACACTAACAACTGTACAGCTCCCTGTAGGGAGGGGCCGTTCCTGGAACAGGTTACCTTGGCAACAGGTTGGGCAGGGGCCAGGTTCTAGATAAGGGTGGAGGAAGGGCTCTGAGGAATTAACATTCCAATCCCTCAGGGGGCAGTCTCCCAACAGTCTCCAACTTCCCCGACTCACTCAAAATCGGCTTTCTGGATCCTGACACCTCCGTTTGCCGTGAGTTCTTGCATCCCCTAACGCTGAAAGGTAATGCCGAAGCAGCACGCGAGGCAAGCGCAGAGCAGAAAATGGAAGGCTTTATTTAAAGTACGGCAGAAAAAGACTCCCCCGGAGGGAGAAGGGGACCGGAAACCTGGAATCTGAAGGGAGGAGAGGTCTTCTCGGTTAGAAAATCCAGGCTACAGGCTACGCCTCCCAGGTAGTTTAACCGGGCCACACCCCCTGGGTACCTGAAGACTAGACACACCCTCTAAGCCGGCCACACCCCACCAACTCCGCTGGCCACACCTCAGGTGCCTTACTGAGCCAATTACGACACACGGGTCCCCCTCTTGACCCCCGGCAGCCTGTGGAGTTGGGGACCCTCCAGGGGTCCCCCTGACCACTAGTGCCCTACTTAAGCGTTCTCCAGACCGAAACCGCCCCTTCTTTTCCCCCCCCTTTTCTTCCCTTCCCTGCTCTTCCACGTCGCTCTTCCCCGCTCGCCCCTTTCGCTTCCTCCTGGTTTTCCTCACCCCCTCCCTTCCACATGGCCCTAATAAAACCCTATTTTACTGACAGGTGTTCACCGGCGTGGGTTTTCTTGTCCTTCATTCCCCCTTTTATATCTAAAGTTTTCTTTTGTTCTGCTTGTTCTCTGTCCTGCCTGGGACAGGACAGCCAAAATGTGTGACACAGGTGGGCCCACGGTGGGTGGGGGAAGAGCCGTCTGGCAGGAAGGGCTTAGGGCGATTTGATTAGCATCTCTGTTTGCTGGGAGCGGTTTCATTAACATTGTTAAGACGGGCCCTAACCTTTTGGACACTGACAATCCTCTCTCCCCTGGGGTTGTTCTGTGTTTTTCCAGGACTCAGACTGACTCCATTTCCCTTATGGACTCCATTTTCTTTATTAGACTCAATATTAGACCCGATTTGCCTAACTACACTCACTACCTAGCTTTAAATCTGGCTTCAATCCGACCTGACTTGACTTACCTACCTCTACCGACTGCCTATCAGATTCTAGCTTCAACACCTCAACCCACCCTGGACCCACACCCTTCTCACTTGGATAAATCCCACTCTGCTTACTCTTCCTTTCCTTTATCTTCTGTGGATTTTATTCCTTGAATTAGACAAGAACCCAGAAGGAAATTGGCAATATGGACAATCTAGTCTCATCTAGTTTCACCAACAATAATGTCATTACAGATGCATGCAAGTTGTTTTGGGAATGCTACATAATGTTATGTTTAAAATATGGAAAAAACATGAACACAATAAAAGGAAAATCACCGAGTCTTTAACCAGCTTTGCAAAAAGATGAAGATCAGTTGGAGACTGTCCCCTGAGGGATTGGAATGTTAATTCCTTCAGAGCCCTTCCTCCACCCTTATCAAGAACCTGCCTCTGCCCCAACCTGTTGCCAAGGTGACCTGTCCCAGGAATTGCCCCTCCCTACAGGGAGCTATAAAGTTGTTAATTAATGTGCCCTTCCCCCTTCAGCCCTTCTGCTTCTCACCTCTTGGCCATCCCACCCAGCATTCCTGAGCTGGTCACCAGGCCTGGTCAAGTACGCAGGAAGGAGAGAGATAAGGGAAGAGAGCAGGAGAACAAAGGAAGCCTGGGACATATAAAAAGGCAGACCGGCCTCGCTTCTTGGGATACCAGGGTATCAGCAATGGCCCCTTCTCCCTCCCGGGAGAAGTCTATGTTACCCCTTTTAAGTAAACCCTGCTTTATATGCTTGTCTCCGTGTGCTTCTCTAAAGTTCAAACTTCAACATGTGAGGGAGCAGAACTCATCATGGGCTACGGGTTAGAAAATGTTGAACAAAGTTAACTTAGCCAGGAACGCCGTGTTAGTGAAATAAAAGGGTTTATTGGGGTGCCATGTGGGGAAGGGAAGGGGGGTAGGGAAGGGAGAACTGGAAGGAAGGAAAAAGGGAGGAACGGGAACAGGGACAGGCGTGAACAGAGAGAGGTTTCAGTCCGGGGCTGGCTTAAATAGCACAGTGGTGGTCCCCCTGGAGTGGGTCCTTGCCCTATAGGCTGCCGGAGGTCAGGAGGTGATGGCCAGGGCACCTGCTGGCCAGGCTGAGGCCCCTGGGAAATGTCTTCACAAAGTACCTGGGGAGGTGTGGCCTTCTGCCTGGGAGGCGCAGCCTCCTGCCCGGAACCCAACACAGGTGGCATCACAACCACTCACCCCAAAAATCAAAAGAGAAAAGTAATCACCTCCATCAGTAAGGCCCCACCTGACCAATCCTGAGATACTGAGCACTAGGACCACAGCATGACCAAGACTCCTTGACCATGCACCCTTCTGGTCTATGGTCTATAATCTGGAACATCATGTTGGCAGCCCAAAGACAGGGCTCAAAACGCTGGTCCCCTTGTCTTCCTGGTAGAGCTCTGCTGAGTAAAGTTCTTCCCTGCTTTTCACCGTTACTTTTTTTCTTTGATTTTTGGGGTGAGTAGCCTGATTTGTTGGGACCCCAGGGTCAGTCCTCTGGCCTAGAGCTCCATTCCCCGGGGCAGTCTCAGTTCCCCTCCGGTGGAGGGCCACAGCCTCATCATGGGTGATCTCCCTGCCAGGCGTGCTGCTCCTGTGGAAGCCAGAATCTGTCAGGCAGTCAGTATAAATAGGTAAATCAAGTCAGGTCGGATCAAGAAAGCCAATTTTGAGTGAGTCGGGAAGTTGGAGACTGTTGGGAGACTGTCCTCTGAGGGATTGGAATGTTAATTCCCTCAGCCCTTCCTCCACCCATGTCAAAAACCTGCCCCAACCTGTTGCCAAGGTAACCCGTTCCAGGAATTGCCCCCCACCCCTACAGGGAGCTGTGAAGTTGTTAAGGTGCCCTGGGCTGCTCCACCCTGCCCTTCCCCCTTCAGCCCATCTGCTTCTCACCTTTTGGCCATCCCACCTGGCCTGGTCACGTACATGGAAGAGGAAGAGAGCGGGAGAACAAAGGAAGCCCTGGGACATAGAAAAAGGCAGACCTGCCTCGCTTCTTGGGACACAGGGATACCAGCAATGGCCCTCTTCTCCCTCCTGGGGAAGTATGGGTTACCCTGTTGCCGCCTGTAGCTGCCGCTTGCAACAACGATGCCACGGGAGAAAATTCGGAGGCAGGATGGAAATGAAAAAGTTCTGTTATTCTTCTCTCTCCAGCTCCAACAACCTCTCCAACTCCAATTCCAACCACACACTAACTAACCTCACCCGGTTAAATACTTTTTGCCTTAACAAGGACACGTGCTAACAGCTCGAGCTTACAGGTGCGTCACGCAGTGTTCACAGGCATAAAAAGATTCAGGTAAAAATACTTGAACACCTTAATGGCTCTCAGCTAGCCGCCATCTTAGCTATCTCCTCAATTAGGGCTCTTACATTACCCCTTTTAAATGAAACCTTGTAGTTGCCGGAAAGGGATTGCAGCCTGGAACGGCAGCGCCACGGGAAGGAGTCCGGAGACAGGATGGAGACGAAAATATTCTTTAATCTTACAAGAAACTACAATATATCTATACAATAGCGATAACCCTGTCTTTTCTCTCTCTGGTCTCTTCCCATGCGCCCGAGCAGCAATGGCGCTAGCTCGATCTGCTGAGTCACCGTTCAAATCTCTCGAGATCCTCGACCAAGTCCTGCGAGATCCCAGACCAAGTCCCGTGAGACTACGGAAGGCGGAAATGCCCAAAAATGTCTATGGCCCAATAGTCAACCGCAATCTTAGCTATCTCCCCAAACAGGGCTCCTGCATTTCCCCCTTTTGTTTTAAAAAGGGGATCTCTAGGAGATCCTCGACCAAGTCCTGCGAGATCCCAGACCAAGTCCCGTGAGACTACGGAAGGCGGAAATGCCCAAAAATATTTCCCCCTTTTGTTTTAAAAGAGGGGATGCTCTAGGACGTCTATGTGCAACCAACATTCTTACCCGTCATCGGATAATCAAGGCTGTGCCCTTGACTCCTGTCTTAGGTTGATATGTCGGCCACATGAGACTATCCCATGCGACTGTGCCTGTCTTTTCTCTCTCTGGTCTCTTCCCATGCGCCCGAGCAGCAATGGCGCTAGCTCGATCTGCTGAGTCACCATTCAAATCTCTCGAGATCCTCGACCAAGTCCCGCGAGATCCCAGACCAAGTCCGGTGAGACTACGGAAGGCGGAAATGCCCAAAAATGTCTATGGCCCAATAGTCAACCGCAATCTTAGCTATCTCCCCAAACAGGGCTCCTGCAAACCCTGCTTTATATGCTTGCCTCGGTGTGCTTCTCAAAAGTTCAAACTTCAACGTTTGGGGGAGCAGAACTCGTCACCAGTAAATGGCTGTGACTGCAGGAGAGAATGACTCAGAAAGAGCAAACCAGAAAGGCAGGATGGAGTTGGTGCCTCTAGGTGCGGGCAAGGACGGGACCGGGACCTCTAGGCAGCTCTCCAGGGGTCTTGGGCATGACATTGTGAAAGCTGGGGGTTGACAAACTTTTGATTGTGATGTCCTTGCAAGTCTTGAAAACACCTTAGTTACTGTTACTTTGGTGCCTCAGCCCTGTGGGGGAGGATCACAGCTGTAGAGGAACGCACCTTAAATGGGTAGCGTGTTTGCCCAGCAGGAAACTGACACAAAGTTCTAGAAAGGAGACACATGCCAAGTGAAAGCAGAGATTCCAAGCTTTATCCCACTTTCAGTTACCCATCGGACATCTGCGGGCTCAGACGAAGAGTCAGTGCTTTTGGCAAAGGCAGCTTCAAAGTCCCTGTTAGTGTCCTTGTATGAAAATCCTCGATCCTTCTTTAGGAATCATCTTGTTAGGCCAGCTTAGCAAGAATCCCCCTAGCCTTGATATTCCTGTCGGTAATTTCCTCTAAACTGGACCTATCTCTTGTCATCAGCAATAACTCTCTAGCTACCTTCATTACATTTGGAGTTGAGCTCAGTTTCTTCCCACCCCCATTGCATTAGTATATCAGACTGAGCCCTGACATAGCCAACAGCCTGTTGTCCTAAAACAGTAGTGAGCACGTTCATTTACAGATGCTACTTGCTTTCAAAAAGTTAAAGCAGATGCCCACCTGCCCACATGCTTCCTACTAATGACCACATTCCCACCCACCAAAGGAAACTCCAGACTGGCTCCATCTGCTTCAAATGCCATGTGGACATTTGAACTCCTTATAATCTCATCCTAATGACAAAACAGCCCTCGGGGTTGTGGTGGCAGATCCAACCACGCCAGAGTTAGGGAAGAAAAGAGGTGGAGCCCTGAGTCCTAGAAGCCTCCACCCTCCTCCTGGAGAGCTCTGAGGTCAGTGTGCACCCCCACCACCCAGTCCCGGGAGAATCCAGACCCAGGCTGCAGGGACAAGTGCCTAGAAGTGAGGGTGGCTCCCCTTCTCTGGCGGGCCCTGAATACAACTCCCTGCCTGTTCCCAGAACTGTCTGGTCATTTGTGAACTGTACTGAGTGGGAAAAGAGATCAATAGAGAGGAGAAATGAAGGAGGCAAGACAGGGAAGAAAAAAGTCACTCTATCACTTTGTATAGCTGGTGCTGTTTCTAGTCCTCTCCTGGCTTTAGGGGCACTGGGTCCTGGGAGGCATGGGCAGCTGCTGGGCAGCTGCTGGGCAGCTTGTCACATCTGTCAGAAGCCCTGCTTTTCTGAGGAATCAGTTTCAATGTCTTGGTATGAACACTGCTTGTCTTGGTTTGCCTTGTTTGTCAGCCCCACCCCAAACAGTCAGCCAGAGCCCACCCACCACAAACACTCTCCAAGCCCTCCCTTGTGGCTTGTGAGGGTTAGATCTTACTTCATTTGTCTGTTTGTTTATTTTGCTCTACTGGGGATTGAATCCAGGAGTGCTTCACCACTGAGCTACATTCCCAGCCCTTTTGATTTTTAATTTTGAGACAGTTTCCGCTGACTTGCCCAGGCTGAACTTGAACTTGCCATCTCTGGCCTCATCCTCCCGAATGGCCAGGATCACAAGCTTGCATCACCGCAATTAGCTTCTCTCTAGACTTTAGAAAAAACAAATATATAAACAAATAAAAACTCTAAAAGTAAATGTATTGTAGAAACAGCCAAACAAAAATTACAGAGGCCATTTCCCCAAAAACATACAAGATGGTCTGGTGTCTATTTTGCCTAGTGTGTTACAATGTTAAAGTAACCACTGATGCCAGGTAATTAACAGCTTTTTATCAATATGTACCAAAATTGCAGCCCCTGAGGTGTAGTGGGTAAGTTGTGAATGTTATTGAAATTAGCGTTGTAAAATTATTACGAAGATGGATTTCATTTTCAGAAACATTTTCTTTCGACACCAGGCTAAGTGATTTCCTGATGAAATTGCCCACAGAGCACATTCAGTCCAGAAGTGCGGCTCTCATTCATTTGCTCACTAGTTGAGCATACTGGGGAGGGAGCCCAGGGCCAGGTGCACAGGTACTGGCCACAACGTGACACCTCCAGCCCACTGGCACTTTTTTAAAAAAATATGTTCATCAAGTATATTTGATGCCAACTGGCTCATAATTCAGTCATAAAGAAGGCTACTCTCTACTCTCAAGAAGTCATTCTAGTGAGGGAAACCACTGCATCCCTCTTTCCTAGTCATTAGCGGCATACCCTATAATAAAGGTGTGCAAATGCAGGTACGAAAAGGCACCTCTCACCTAGAGTGAAGGCCAAGTGACACATGAGATGGATTCCCAGGGGCGGGACTGGGCAAGAGGAGGGAAGTATGCTTTGTGTAGATAAGGTGGTATCCATAAAATCTGGGAGCATTTTCAAGAACAACCACTGTCCTAACTTTCAAGCAAAAGGATGTTACTCTGATTTTGTTGGGAATTAATTGCTTCTCCCTATTCTTGTTCTTCAGCAATTTAAAGCAGATTTTTCAAACTTAGTACTATAAATTGTGTCACCTTGTTTCCACAATCCAAAGTTCGTTTTTGAGGAGTTTGTGTCTTGTGGGCATCATTAATCATTCAATATGAATGTAGTATATGGAAACTCCATCATTTTACTTTCTAACATAGACTATTGATTTTAACAATCACTTTTGACCATGATGTTAGTCATTCGGATGTTATCACTGGGTGTGTTTTTGTGGACAGCTCAATTCCAAATGTGGGGTGGTGAGTTGAGAGCAGCAGGAATCCTATCACACTGGGCCACCTTCTTGGTTCCTCTGCACCAGCTGACTTTGGCTCCTTGGCCTTTAGCGATGTTTTGTGCCTTCCACAGCATTTGCAAACTCACTGTAGGTGCCGGTCGTTCTTCTGTAGTTGTGCCTCATTAAGCACGTCATTACTGAGCCAGGATTAGGGTTCATACTCTGCTAGGCTCTGAAATATCAAATAAGATGACTCCTATCTGAGGGGGGGTTTAGAGTCCATTATGCAAGTATGATAAAATCAACAATACAGTTCTTTAGACCTGCAGTGACAGATTAGTTAGGACTCTAGGGTGCAGGCGATTACAACCAATCAGTTTATTAGGAAGATGCGCTCGTGAGCAGGCTGGCATCGGCAGCACTTGTACTGCTAGCTCCTGGGGAGCCCTGCCATCGACTTCCAGTACGGACTGTTCAGGACAGCTGCAGGTGCGGCTGCCGCCGTCAGGAGGAGCTTTAGCTTGGCAACTGTTAATTTTGCTAGCAGCACTTTCCTGCACTCTGAGAATACAAGATAGAATGACAACTTGAGTTCGTGTCTAGCTTCAGTCATTGGCATTCGTTTCCTTAAAAGGACACAAGCCACGGTGGAAACAGGCAGGCCCTGGTGAACTCACGACCGCCGGTTTGGGAGACCAGGGCTCCCACCGCCGAGCCACAGAGCCCAGGCGAGCTCTCTCCGGAGCCCGGCTCGGGCCTGGCTTCGGAGGCCTGTGGGTTTCCAGCGAGGGCGAAGTCCGCCCACGCCTCTGTGGCCGGACACAGCCTGGGTTCTCTGGTGGCCCTGACGTCTCCGGCGTTCCGTCGTTTCAGTCCCTTTCCGCCTGCCCTCCCCCGGCCTTGCTCACGGCGGACGCGGACACTGCACCCCCAGCCGCGGGCACTGGCCCTCGGTCCGCAATCCGGGCGAGGCCGGCGCCGGAGGCTCCCGCCGCGTCCTCGGGCCTTTCCGCCCCGCCGCGCTGCACGCCCAGCCCGAGCGTCGCACCCAGGCACTCGGTGGCCAGAGCCGGGACGTGGACCTGTGCGCAGGTCGGAAGCTGCGGGCCGGTTCCCGCGGGGAGCCGGCCGCAGGGTGGCCCAGCCGTCCATCCGCGGTTTCGGGTGTTTCAGGATCGAGGTTGCATCGCGCAGAGGTGCCGCTCGCTCGCTGCGATTCTCCAAGACCCCTACGCGGAAGGGGCCCTCGCTACCCAGCCCACCGTCATCGGAGCACCGAGAAGAGGGCGTGCAGGCCCAGAAGGGCCGTGACGTTCAACAAGCCGGTGAAGAGCAGGTGCCATCCCGAGCGGAGCTTCGGCGCTCAACTCCCGCTTTTCTAGTGCCTAAAGAAAAGTGCAACCGGCCCTCCATATCCGCGGCTCTGGGATTCAACCAACAGCTGATGGGAAATATTCGGGAAGGAATCACAGATGAACTGAATATGTACAGATTTTTTTCTTGCCAGTATCCCTTAAACAATACAGAACAGCAAGGACTTAACATAGCATTTGCATTGTGTTAGGTATCATGAGTAACCTAGAGATGATTTAAAGTATTCAGGATAGGTGAATGTGTCATATGCCGATTCTATGGCAGTTTATGTAAGGGACTGGAGCATCTGAAGAGTTTCATATGCGCTGGAAGCTTCTGAAACCAATCCTGGTGGATACCTAAAGACAAATGTGCAACCTCAGTGAAACACAGGTCTATTATGCTTAGAGGAATCACATAAGCCTAATTTTTCTCTTGCTGTTTTATTTTATTTTAATTATTTTAGTTTGAGACAGAGTCTCCCTAAGTTGCTTAGGGCTTCCCTAAGTTGCTGAAGCTGGCTTTGACTTGTGACCTTCCTGCCTCAGACTCCTGAGTCACTGCACCAGGCTGGTGCCTTATTTTTTAATGCTCTTAAAGAATCTCAGGGCTCTTTCTTCACTTGTGTGCTGAGATTAAGTTTTCTGATCCTTAAATGCATACATTCAATTAAGTATTTACTAACATGTGATGGACTGGATGCTACAGATGTTACTTCTCTACCTTAAGGTGTTCCATCTAAGCCAGGTGCTGTGGACCACTCCTGGAATCCTAGCTAGGCCAAGGCAGGAGGATCACAAGTTTGAGGCCAGCCTGAGCAGAAACCGTATCTCAGAACTTTAAAAAATAATAATAAATGAATTAAAGAGGGTGGGGTGGGTGTAACTCAGTGGGAGAGAACCCCTGGGTTCAGTCCCCACTGCTACTACTGCTACCAAAAAAAAAAAAAAAAAAAAAAAAAAAAAAAAAAAGAAAGAAAGAAAAGAAAAAAATAGTTAAGAAAAGCAGGGCATGAATTCAAGTTCCTACCATGCAAAACATATGTGGTGTAACACTTATGCTGCAAACACACAATATTGCAAGCGCTTTGGTGGCTACACAGAGCCTACAAGCAACAATGATCTTAGAGGAATGCTAGCCCTGCTGTCTGTTTCTTGCACTTGAACATAATTCTTACTTCAGCAATCACTCCAATGGGTGCTCTGAAAACACTTGTTACAACAGATTCCAGGGATACCTTGGCCCAGAGGAGATCCAGAGAGAGGCCCCAGAAACCCCGCACCCATGGGGTGAGTTACCCCCCGCTGGGGTTCCTTACTCACCAAAGCGTGCCTGCATAGCCCAACATCAAGATACATATAGGCTTGAGGCTGCCAAGACAAGAAACAGATATTGCCACTTCTATCAAGGGACAACAATAAGGAACTGGTAAGATGTTATCAAGGTCCCTGTGGGCCTGGTTGCCCCAGAGGTTTCTCTACTAGGGGTGCTAGCAGTTATCCTGTTGCTGAGGTAACAGGGAGTCTTGCATGGGGTTGTCTATCTCTTGTTTCTTCTACTAACAGTCAATGTCTTATGATTACCCTCTCACTAGTCATATAATCTAACACATCCATATTCTCACGTCCTACCTCATAAACATCTCAGCCAAACCCCCAGTCCTCCTTTCTACCATTAGACACTGTAAACCATTATGCAAAACTATTGGCTATATGATAGAAGATAACTGATCCCATCATTTCTTTTTTTAAAAATATTTATTTATTTACTTTAGTTGTACACAATGCAATGCATTTATGTTTACTTGGTGCTGAGGATCGAACCCAGGCCGCGCACATGCGAGGTGAGCACTCTGCCGCTGAGCCACAACCCCAGCCCCATCATTTCTGATTATAGTGACAAACTGTAAATGTAAAAATAGAAGCTAACTGATATATGGCTGCACGTTTGGGATATTGAGTGTTGAGATATATATATATTGGTACCCGGGATTGAACTCAGGGGCACTCGACCACTGGGCCACATCCCCAGCCTTTTTTTGTATTTTATTAGAGATAGGGTCTCACTGAGTTGCTAAGTGCCTCACCATTGCTGATGGCTGGCTTTGAACTGGTGATCCTCCTGCCTCAGCCTCCCAAGTGCTGGGATTACAGGTGTGCTCCACCGTGCCCGGCTGAGTGTTGTAATATTGATCTCTCCCTTAAATGTGAGGTATTGGTAACCTGTACAGACAACAGGGCAAAAACCATAATGCCTTTCTACACTGCAAGAGAGGAAGACACATAGACATCATGAAAAAAACAAGGGAGGAAAGTGCCCCAAACAAACCAAGATACTACAACAACAGAATCTGTAAGCTGCCTGGTACCGAAAACCGGGAGGAAAGCTCTCGGAGGCAGAGTAAAGCTTTTACTACTTTTACTTCTACTTTCTTAGAGCTTAGAGAGGGAAAGAAAGATTTTTAGAGAGAAAGATTAAAGCGAGCTTTTCTTCTTGTCTTCTTAGCTTAGAGTCTTAGAGAGAAAGAAAGATAGAGCTTCTTCTTAGCTTAGAGTCTTAGAGTCTTAGAGAGAAAGAAAGATAGAGCTTAGCTTAGAGAAAGATTAGAGCTTCTTTCTTCTCTCTTCTTTCTCCCTTCTTCTTTCTTCTGTCTTCTGTCTTCCTTGGGAGCCTCAGCCTAACTCTGACCAGTCATTACTTCTTCTATCTGGTTTCTCTTCTGTAACCGCTCTGCCTACGTTCTGGCCGCTCTGATTCTTCTGACCGACTGAGTGACTGCCCGACTGACTGAATTCTCCGTTCTCCTAACTTGGACTGCTTTCACCGGTTATATACCTTCAGCTTTGCGGGTGCCTACAGGTGCGTCACATACATATCAGGTGGAACTTATGGCTTCCAGCTAGCTGCAACAGCCCTTCCTAATTAGGGCTCCTTCAAGAATCCATAGATAGCAAAGTAGGTGAAATGTCAGAGAAAGAGCTGCACATATACATAGCTAAAATGATTTGGGAATTAAAGAATGATCTAAGTGAGCAGATACAGGCAAAAATTGATCAGCCCAACAAAGAGATAAGAGAACATATACAGATTGCAAGATATTACTTCAAGAAAGAGATAGAGTTTCTGAAAACAAACAAACAGAAATCCTTGAAATGAAAGAAACAATAAGCCAATTAAAAAACTCAATAGAAGCCGGGCGCGGTGGCGCACGCCTGTAATCCCAGCACTTTGGGAGGCTGAGACAGGAGGATCGCGAGTTTAAAAGCCAGCCTCAGAAATGGCGAGGCACTTAGCAATTCAGTAAGACCCTGTCTCTAAATAAAATACAAAAAAAAAAGGGGGGGGCTAGGGATGTGACCCAGTGGTCAAGTGCCCCTGAGTTCAATCCCCGGTACCAAAAAAAAAAAAAAAAAAAAAAAAAAAAAAAAAAAAAAAAACTCAATAGATAGCATCACCAACAGACTTGATCACTTGGAAGACAGGACCTCAGACAATGAAGACAAAATATACAACCTTGAAAATAAAGTTGACCTCACAGTGAAGATGGTAAGAAACAATAAACAGAACATCCAAGAATTATGGGATACAATCAAAAGACCAAATTTAAGATTTATTGGGATAGAGGAAGGATCAGAGATTCAAACCAAAGGAATGCACAATCTCTTCAATGAAATAATATCATAAAATTTCCCAAGCATTAAGAATGAATGGGAAAATCAAATACAAGAGACCTATAGGTCACAAAATGTACAAAATTAAAACAGATATACACCAAGACACGTTATAATGAAAATGCCTAGCACATAGAATAAGGATAGCATTTTAAGGGCCACAAGAGAGAAAAATCAGATTACCTATAAGGGAAGACCAATTCAGCTCTCAGCAGATTTTTCAAACCAGACCCTCAAAGCCAGGAGATCCTGGAACAACATATACAAAGCTCTAAACGAACCTTATATCTAGCAAAATTAAGCTTCAGATTTGATGATGAAATAAAAACCTTCCATGATAAACAAAAGCTAAAAGAATTGACAGCAAGAAAGCCTGCACTACAGAACATTCTTGGCAAAATATTCCATGAAAAACAACAATGAAAAACTGCAAAGGGAAGAACTACAATAAAGGAAAAGTCAACCAAAAGAGAAACCACATCAAGCTAAATACCAAAAGTAAGCAAAAAGGACTGATAATACAAATCATGTCTCAATAATAACTATGAATGTTAATGGACTAAACTTTCCAATCAAAAGACAAAGGCTGGTAGATTGAATTTTTAAAAAAAGACCCAAAAATATGTTGCCTTCAAGAGACTCATCTCATAGGAAAAGACGCCCACAGACTGAAGATGAAAGGTTAGGATAAAATATACCATTCACATGGTCTATGTAAACAAGCAGGGGTCTCCATCCTCATATCAAATAAAGTAGACTTCAAGCCAGTATTAATCAAAAGGGATAAAGAAAGACATTTCAAACTGCTTGAGGGAACCATACATCAACAAGACATAACAGTTATAAATATATAGGGCCCAAACAATGGAGCATCTACGTTCATCAATAAAACTCTTCTTAAGTTCAAGAGTCAAATAGACCACAACACAATAATTCTGAGTGACTTTAACACACCTCTTTCACCACTGGATAGCTCTTCCAAACAAAAGCTAAACAAAGAAACTATAGAGCTCAATAATACAATCAATAACATAGACTTAACTGACATATATAGAATATGTTATCCATCAACCAGCAAATACACTTTCTTCTCAGCAGCACATGGATCCTACTCTAAAATATACCATATATTATGCCAAAAGCAACTCTTAGTAAATATAAAAAAGTAGAAATACATTCTATCAGAATGTATAGAAATGCATTCTATCAGACCACAATGGAATGAAATTAGAAATCAATGATAAAAAATAAAATCTACTCCACACTAAATAATATGCTATTGAAAGATCAATGGGTTGCAAAAGATATCAAGGAGGAGATTAAAAATTCTTAGAGGTAAATGAGAACACCAATACAACATATTGAAATCTCTGGGACAATATGAAGGCAGTTCTAAGATCCTCTTCATTGCATGGAGTTCATTCCCTCAAAGAAGAAAAAGTCAACAAATAAACAAACTAACATTACAAATCAACCCCAAAAGCAGTAGAAGAAAGGAAATAATTAAAATCAGAGCTGAAATCAATGAAAATGAAATGAAAGAAATAATTTAAAAAATTGAGAAAACAAAAGTTGGTTCTTTGCAAACATAAATAAAATTAATAAACCATTAGCCATCCTAATGAAGAGAAGGAGAGAGAAAACTCAAATTACTAACATCCATGATGAAAAAGGAAATATCACAACAGATAGTAAGAAATACAGAAGATAATTAGAAATTATTTTGAAAATTTGTACTCCAATAGGATAGAAAATATCAAAGGCATCATCAAATTTCTAGAGGCATATGATATGCCCAAACTAAATCAGGATGATATACACAATTTAAAAAGATCAATTTCAAACAAGGAAATAGAGGACATCATCAGAAGCCTACCAACCAAGAAAAGCCCAGGACTGAATGGATGCACATCTGAGTTCTACAAGACCTTTAAAGAAAAACTAACACAAGTACTTCTCAAACTATTTCATGAAATAGAAAAAGAGGGAACACTTCCAAACACATTCCATGAGCCCAATATCTCCCTGATTCCAAAACCAGACAAAGACACATCAGAGAAAGAAAACTTCAGACCAATATCTCTAATTAATAGAGATGCAAAAATTCTCAATAAAATTCTGGCAAATCGAATACAAAAACATATCAAAAAAATTAGTGCACCATGATCAAGTAGGGTTCATCCCAGGACTACAAGGTTGATTCAACATATGGAAATCTATAAATGTAATTCATTGCATCAATAGACTCAAAGATAAAAATCATATGATCATCTCATTAGGCTCAGAGAAAGCATTTGACAAAATACAGCACCCCTTCATGTTCAAAACACTAGAAAAACGAGGGATAAAAGGAACATATCTCAATATTGTAAAAGCTATCTATGCTAAGCCCCAGGCCAACATCATTCTAAATGGAGAAAAATTGAAAGCATTCCCTCTAAAAACTGGAACAAGACAGGGATGCACCCTTTCACTGCTTCTATTTAACATAGTTCTTGAAACCCTAGCCAGAGAAATTAGACAAATGAAAGAAATTAAAGGGATACGGACAGGAAAAGAACTCAAATTATCACTATTTGCAGACGATATGATTCTATACCTAGAAGACCCAAAAATTGCCACCAGAAATATTCAGGAACTAATAAATGAATTTAGCTAAAGCAATCCTTAGCAAGAAGAGTGAAGCTGGTGGCATTACTATTCCAGACCTTAAACTATACTACAGAACAATAGTAACAAAAACAGCAATGTATTGGCATCAAAATAGACCACTAGACCAATGGTACAGAGACTAACACACATAATTACAGTTTCTTATATTAGACAAAGGCACCAGAAATACACATTGGAGAAAAGACAGCCTCTTCAACAAAGAGTTCTGGGAAAACTGGAAATCCACAGGTAACAAAATGAAATTAAACCTCTATCTCTCACCTTGCACAAAACTCAACTCAATGTGCATCAAGGACCTAGAAATTAAACCAGAAACCTTGCGCCTAATAGAAGAAAAAGTAGGCCCAAATCTCCATCATGTTGGATTAGGCCTCAACTTCCTCAATAAGACTCCTATAGCACAAGAATTAAAACCAAGAATCAATAAATGGGATGGATTCAAGCTAAAAAGCTTCTTCTCAGCAACAGAAACAATCAATGAGGTGAATAGAGAGACTACAGAATGGGAGCAAATCTTTACCATAAACACATCAGATAAAGCACTAATCTCTAGGATATATAAAGCACTCAAAAACTTTAATGCCAGAAAAAATAATAATAATAGTAACCCAATCAACAAATGGGCCAAGGAACTGAACAGACACTTCTCAGAAGAGGATAGACAATCAATCAACAATTATGTGAAAAAATGTTCAACATCTCTAGCAATTAGAGAATTGCAAATCAAAAACTACTCTATGATTTCATCTCACTCCAGTCAGAATGGCAGCTATTAAGAATACAAACAACAATAAGTGTTGGCAAGGATGTGGGGGAAAAGGCACACTCATACGTTGCTGGTGGGACTGCAAATCAATGCAGCCAATCTGGAAAGCAGTATGGAGATTCCTTGGAAAACTTGGAATGAAACCATCATTTGACCCAGCTATCCCACTCCTCAGTCTATACCCAAAAGACTTAAAAACAGCATACTACAGGGACACAGCCATATTAATGTTTATAGTGTGGAACCCCCCTTTTTAGCCCCATGCCTCTTTTCAGTTTAACCGCTTCTTTTTGCTTCTGTAAAATGCTTGGCTTAAAGATAATAGAAGCCAAACTGCTGTGACTCCATTTTGTTATCAGCTGCCTCAAACTGTTGCAAGTCTCCTGTCATGAGGCAAGAATAAGCCTGGGTATGATAAGCCAGCCTGTGCACAATAAAATAAGGCAAAAGCAGGGCCCTGCAGCGCCCTGCAATAATGAACAGTCAGCACATTCCATTGTTCTGAGGACAGCCTCCACCAATGAAAACCTCCTCAGTCATGCACAGGCTCCCCTGGCCAATCAGGCGAACCCCCTCCCTCTCCTTGCTTCAACCCCAATAAAAGACTCACCTCTCCTCAGTTCAGGGCTCTCAGTACAGATCCACTGTTTTGGTGAGGTCTAAGAGTCCGAGCTTAAACCTGAATAAAGGCTCTTTGTTTTTGCATGCACTCCGGATTCCTTGGTGGTCTTTGGGGTCCATGCTCTGGGCATTACAATAGCAGCACGATTCACAATAGCTAAATTGTGGATGCCCTTCAGTAGATGAATGGATAGGGAAACTTTGGTATATATACACAATGGAACATTACTCAGCATAAAAGAGAATAAAATCATGGCATTTGCAGGTAAAGAGATGGAGTTGGAGAAAATGATGCTAAGTGAAGTTAGCCAATCCCAAAAAACCAAAGGCTGAATATTTTCTTTGATATGAGGATGCTGACTCATAATGGAGAAGGGGGAGTGCATGGCAGGAATGAAGGAACTTTACATCAAAGGGGAGGGAGTGGGAGGGAGGAGGCCAAGGGGTAGGAAAGACGGTGGAATGAGATGGACACCATTACCCTAAGTACATGTATGAAGACATGAATTGTATGAAAATACTTTGTACAACCAGTGACCTGAAAAATCATGCTCTATACATGCAATATGAAATGAACTGCATTCTGCCATCATGTACAACAAATTAGAATAAATAAATAATTTTTAAAATATTTATTTATTTGCTTTAGTTGTACACAATGCAACACATTTATGTTTACGTGGTGCTGAGGATCGAACCCGGGCCGCGCATGTGCTAGGCGAGCACTCTACCACTGAACCACAACCCCAGCCCCTAAATAAATAATTTAATTAAAAAAAAAAACAGATTCCAGGGCTGGGGCTGTAGCTTGCATGTGTGATGCACTGGGTTAGATCCTCAGCACCACACAAACATAAACAAATAAAATAAAGGCATTCTGTCCATCTATAACTACAAAAGAAATTTAAAAACACACACACACACACACACACACACACACACACACACACCAGATTCCAACAAGGCAAAGATCACACTGCTGAGGGTCCCAAGGAGGTCTCACAAGGGAAGTGATTTCAACTCAGGCCAGGAGGTTCTTGACATTGCAACAGGAAGGAATTTAAGGACACTCAAACTGATGCGTGGCTTGGATGCAGTGAGAGAAAAGCCTATTCTGAGCATAGCGTGGAGCGGGGCATCAGAGAGGACCTCGGGCTGCCCCTTGGCTGTGTGAATTTGCGTCGGCAGTGTCAGCAATCAAGGGATCCACTGAGAAGCTCTTCCAGCCCTCATTCCTGTTGGCAAGTGGGGCTGCAGTGGGGGGACTTACCAACACCCTGACCGTTACAGCCCTGTGGTTATGTACTAACCAGGTTATGAGGGTCACTCACTGACAAGGACAGGGGTCACCTACTGACCTATTGACCACTGCAGCCTGGGGGCCATTCACTGACATGCTGACCATTATCAGGAGGGAAAGATCTTTTTTACCCTTTGTTTTTGATGTGTTCTGCTTTGTGAATTTGAACAGTACTATGTTGGAGTACTTGTGGATAAATTCTAATAATCGACTCAATGTGCCGTTTTGATCCACATTTGTCGACTTTTAACCGTGGCCGCTGTGGCATGGCCCCCAGGTCTCCTTCCCACCTCTGTGGTGTCTTCTCTCCTTCCTCACCACGCCCACCCCTTGCTGCCCTCTCTTCTGCTCTCCTCCTCGCCTTTCTTCTTTCCTCCCCTTCCCAGTTCTCCCTCCCCATCACGTCTCTAACCCTTCACTTCTCTCTGCCCCAGGAGAAGGGATGGGAAATGCGGATGTGGTTATCCTACTGCATATAAAGACAAACATGACAGGTGGAAGGAACAGCAGCCATGCCACTTTGTCTTGGTCTGAAATATCTGCACAGTAAAAAAAAAAAATAAATTAAGAATTTAATGTTTCCTGCTTTGGTTAAGGTGAGAGGTATTGGCCCAATGTCTACCTTCCATTCTGTCCTGTAGTAACATTTTCATTTACTACCCCAAATTAATGGCTCTCAGAAGCTTTCCATTTCCTGCTGTTCTACCCAGGGCTGCAAAGACTCAGAGTACTGTTTTCTGATCCCAACGAACTTGGAGCACTCGGTGGAGATGGTTTGGACATTTCATTTCCCCACTCGCTCCTCTGGGGCAGCGTCAGGCAGAACACAGTGGAAGACCACAGGGCGCCAGCAAGCGTGGGAACATGCAGGACAGGCTGCATGTCCCCTGCACAGGTGGAGCTCTTCAGATCTCTGTGGGGACACTGTTCCCTCACAACCTGGGCCTCTGTACTGTGATCCTCAGCTAAAGACGGGGTGGGGGGTGCTGCTCCCCTCCCCATTGCCTTCCTTGTCACAGTCTTCAGAACCCTTGTGTCTCACTGCCTGATCAGCTAGCTGTCCTAGGCCCTGACTGATGTCCACCCCAACACGTGCAGAAAGGCCATCACAAAGAGCAATTGCAGAAGCCTATCTTGTGCCCAATGATCAGAAGTCAGTTGGGCTTTTGCTTTTGTTTTTTGCTTCTTGGTCTTCAAAGAGAGAATTTGAAATGCAGTTTTAAAGGTAAGGTTGTGCGATAGAAAACACAAGCCTCTTCATCAGACATATGTAATGGAATCCAAACTCCATCACTTGCAAAAGTGGGATGTGTGATGCTTTATATTATTCTTGCCACTTTCTTCTGTAAGCTTTTTAAAAAAATTTATTTACTTTTAGTTGTACACAATGCAATTATGTTTACGTGGTGCTGAGGATCGAACCCAGGCCGTGCACGTACAAGGTGAGCACTCTGCCGCTGAGCCACAACCCCAGCCCGATTTCTTCTGTAAACTTAAGGGGAAACTCCTGTAAGAACCAAATGAAGACAATAAAGAGAGGGAGTCGGCTCATAAGCCACACAAGTTTATTCAGGACAAACCAGCAGAGGGGTCTGAGACAGCCTGGGGTAGTTATAGGGGAGTGAGATAGAGGAACCTTTTGTAGTTAGCTGTTACTAGGGGTGGTCAGGGAAGGGTCCTTGGTGTCATCTTCATAATGAACCAGATGTTTTCAGGATTTCAGTCTCATATAGCAATTTTCTTTCTTTGCATGATAATGGCATAATGTCTGGGATTTAAGATCAGGCTGAGTCAGAGGGACCTTGAGGTGACTCTCGTTCTAAGGTAGAGAATGTGTTTCAAAATGGTACTGCCTGTGTCAAGGTCTTCCTAACATTCCTGCCTTTTTTCTTTTTATTTGATGAGAAAGGGATTATAGGAGGAGGGGCAGCAATGCCTCTTAAACTGCTTCCTGCTGAGAGGGGTTGTCTGTGGAGTACTCCTGTAGGTGCTGCTGTTGAGCAGTTCTAAGGGAGCTCAGCATGAGGATATTCTGGACCCTTTGATAAGTAGGGGCATTGATGATCCTCTGTAAAAAAGATGATGAATAGCCCAAACAGGGAGGACCCACAGCAATAATTATAGAGAGAACTGAGAAGAGAAAGGAGGCTAGACAAGTTCCTGTCCAGTGGGTGGGTAAACAGGCATAAGTATCGTCTCGAATAGGAAGGAGATCCCTGATTCTAGTCCAGCCAGCCAGAGAAGTGACGGGAGAAAGTGTGCTTTAGCTGGAGGTAGGGACTTGAAGCAAAATTTTGGGGCAGTGTGGTGGGTGGCCACTATGGGCTTGGAGGTATCCCACACTGCGGTTGACACCTCAGGGAGGAGCCCTCAGGGGTGTTGGAGGGGAGGAAAGGAATCTGGTAAGGGGGACACGGGAGTGTGGGGAGCTGTGGTGGGAATCAGAATGAATGGAGGCCTTGAATGAGGGTAGGACTCCCTGCCAAGGAGAGGAACTGGGCACCCAAGTGTTCGTGGGGCATTCCAGTGTGGCAGCCGATAACAAACACAGCTTTAGTCAAGGGTTTTGATCTTGGGGCCGGGGGTTCCCATTCTCTCAGGTCCCCATTTCTATCTGCCTACAGATAATTTATCTCCGGCCTCAATCCTCTCTCTGAAGAGGTCCTTGACTGCAGTCAGGGGTGAGGGGAATGACCACTCTGGCTTCTTCAAGCTGATGGTAGGCATCGGCTGTGGAAGTCTGGGAAATCCTCCAAAGGGCCTATCTAGGGGACCTCGGCAGAAGTTGGGAGGCAGCTCCACGTGACAGGGCTCCCAGGCTGCCAAGCCGCAAAGCCAGCCTCCTGGTCCCTGTGGAGTAGCAGCAGCACAGTAGCAGAGAGGTGGCCGGAGTGGGCTAGAGCACGTGGCCCATGGACCTGCCAGGCAGGTGCCAAGGCCCTAAGGTGCTGCAAGCCAGGGTGCACTGACCTGTCCAACTTTGGCAGCCAGGCCTGGGCATGGTGCTGACTGCACCAAACACTGCAGCTCAGAACCTGTAAACATAGGCCATCCCAGGACCTCCCCCACCTCCCACGACCTCAACCTGTGGCTTTCTGACCTGCCACCAGAAAAGGGAAATGGGCCAGACCTGAATGGAAGTGGACTGGAGAATCAGCCAATAGTGCTAGTACATTTCCAGACCCCAATCAGCATGATTTGGACCAATAGCACTGGTACTTTTTTCAAACCCTAATTACCATAAGTTTGGACCAATGGCCCTCAACCCCTAGAGGAGGCCACTGGTCTGAGAAAACCTGGTGTGGGGTTCTTTCTTGTACTACAAAGTTTTCTATTCAATAACTCTCTGCCTTTAGAGGTCATTCATTGTAGTCTGTGGGTTTCAGTTTTTGGCTTCAGAGGGAAGAACCCTGAAATTCGAAGAAATTGGTGTTGAGCTCCTGCAGTATTGGAGGGGCTAGCCCATCATTTAGGAGCTGCAATGCTTTTTGGCTGCAGAGGCCTGCAACTTGCTTCAGACAGCAGTGGAAAGTGAGTTTCATTCGGAAACTGGCTTCACATGGGTCATGTATCTATGACCATCTGGGGGTTGTGGACTCTGGGCATCTGGGGCCTCATCAGTATGCTCCAGAGGATGGTGGCTGGCAGGTGGCTAGACAAGGTGTAAATGAGGGAGGGAGTGTGGCAAGGAAAGAAACAGTGTAGCAAAGCAGTATTTTCTGCAAATAATTAGCACAAGAAGTGATCAGTATTATCAGCCAGCCTCAGAAGACCTCAAAGGTAGTGACCTATTAAAGCATAGGGTATGGTCTGACATGTCATGAATTTGTGAGCAGAGGTTCTTTAAGTCTTCAGAAACATAAGTAGCGTTGCTAGAAACACAACATTTAATTTTATAATGGCACAGGTGTCCCCTTGAGCTCTGGAATGCTATCAGATTTCTCTTTTTATACCAATCTGAGGGACAGATACTAGAACTAGTTAATACCAGTGAAAAGTATATTGTTTATGTATACAGTAGGTTCAGAAAATATGTAGGTCTCAAATTGAATCAGAAAAATCTTGTGACTCTGGAAATATCTTTTGTAACACTTCCTTTACAACCTTCCAGAGTTTTACTTGTGGGAGGATTGACCCAAGTGTATATTTTGAGTTACATTTTTTAAGAGTTGTGACCTTTGCCAGCGTGGTGGCAAAAGCCTGTAATCCCAGCACTTAGGAGGCTGAGGCAGGAGGATCTCGACTTCAAAGCCAGCCTCAGCACTGGCGAGGCACTTAGCAACTCAGTGAGACCCTGTCTCTAATAAAATACAAAAAAGGGCTGGGGAGGTGGCCCGGTGGTTGAGTGCCCCTGAGTTCAATCCTCAGTACCAAAAAGAAAAAGGAAAAAAAAGAGTTGTGACCTTTTTCTTAAATATCCATGTGTGACTGTTTTGGTCATACTCTCCTGCCAGATGTTTAAGACCAAGTTGCTCAAAAATCACTCTTTTTCCTATGTACTATTAGGGTCAGCTGAGATTCCTCTGAGATCACTCTTGCTAATGTGTGAGAAACCTCTTGGCTCATTTAGTTTTTCTCTATCAGTTGTGCCATCTGCCGGGATAGGTCAGGGTCTTGCTGACCACATGTGGCTTCCTTTGGAAGCATCAGGGACATTTCCCTCTCCAATGATCTAAGGGACCAGTCAGCATACCTAGCACCTTTCTGATTTCAGAGTATCGGTGGCCAAGTTCAGCTGAAGAAATGACTTTCTCTCTGCCCTTGAAGAACTGTGGTTTCTGGTTCCTAACAAAGTTTGCAGTCTGAAAAGAGAGAAAGGAGCATGGTTTGTTACAGGGCAAAGGCCTGCAGCCAAGCTGAGGTGACGGGAGAGACCCTTGCAAACAAACCAGAAAGATTTCACACCAGTCGCTTGGAGTAACAGCTATGAGTTTATTAGAAGGGATAGGACAGCAGGGAAGAGGACACTCTTGAGGGAGAGTGTGTCCTCCAGTTTTATTAGAGTGCCCAGGGAGGTTTCCAGGAAGTCCCACCCAGGTCCACCTCCTGACCTTTGTGGCATGGGGACTGCCTGATAGGATAGTGTGGTACTAGAGTTAAGGATATGCCGTCCCCTATTGCCCTTTGAACAGCCCCCATCAAGCTTTCCTTGTGGGGATCTTGAGGTTTTGGTTGCCAGGGTGATGGGCATTGTGACAGTTTCTGAATAGGGAGGGTCCAGGCCACCTAGCCAGGCGCGGCTTTTCTTAAGGGGGTGGCCATACGGGAGGTTTTTGACCTGCCAGGAAGGCGCCCACCTGGGTCCTTCCCTGCTCTCCCAGGACTGGCTTCGTGTAAGTCAGGTGGACACTGTGAACAGGTGTTCCAGCGAGGGAAAATTCTAGGCTTCGGTTACTGCAAGGCCGTGCCTAGAAAAGAAGAGGGAGTTCCCCTCGGAGGAGACCTCGGAAACGTCTGCGTCAGGAGGGCTGGCCTCGAAGAGGATGTTCCGGGGACCCTCCTCGGAGTGAGATAAGGAAGAGGCGCGGAGAGGGACGCGGAGGCAGGCCGGGGACGGGCGCCGCCCAGGGAACGCCGCAGGCTGCACGGCGGCAGGCGCGCGTGCTCAGCTGGGGGCCGAGACCACCCGACGGCACGGGTCCGCGCACCGGGGGCGCCACCGCGCCTGCCTCGGGACGCCCCTCCGGAGGCTCGGCGGGGCTGTTGCGGGGTCGCCAGGCGCTGGCGCAGGCGCCAGGAAGGCCCCGCTGCAGCAGCCGCGCCGGGAAGGCGGAGGGGAACCCTGAGCTCTCGAGCCGGGCCTGGGAACCGGCGTGTGTGACCCCGCCGGGCGGCGTCAGGTTACTAGGCTGCGGAGGGAAGGCGTCTGGGGTAGTACGCAGGTGCCGGCGTGGAGGACGACACATGCAGCTGGTGCGGGAAGTCCGTAGAGGAGGTGGGCAAGGCGGGGCGGAGAGGGGCTTGGCAGGCGAGGGTGGAGCGGGAGATATCAGGATCTAAGAAGGCGCGTTTCCCGCCGAGCAGAGTGGCGCAGCGGAAGCGTGCTGGGCCCATAACCCAGAGGTCGATGGATCGAAACCATCCTCTGCTAGGTTTTTTTTTTCTTTTCTAAAAACTGCACCTTTCTCCGCGTTCCGAATGCCAGGCAGAGGCAGCACCCCGAGAGTGCGCAGGACTTCCATTCCCTTCCGCGTCTTGTCAAAAAGAACCATTATCAAAACTGGCAACGTTTGAAAGCCTCGCGGCGTGGTCTTTCCAGTCCTTCGGTGTGATCCTCTCCTGCTCCGCGCTCTGCAGAGGTGCTTTAGTCTAAAAAGCTGCCGAGACCGAGGCGCGACGTTGCGCACTGCCTGGGCTCCCTGTCTGTGAACAGGGAGTTCAAGACAAACCGCGGAGTTAAACGAAACCCGGAGGCAGCAAGGGTGCCCGAGGGCTCTCGCGCTGTAGCCGGCCGGTCGCGGCTCGGCCGCTTCGCGCGGGAGCGGCCGCGCCACGTCCGCGAATTCGGAGCCGCGAAAGGCGCGGCGCGGGGGTGGGCGAGCTAGGAGGAGAGGGCGGGGGTCCCACCGGCGAGCTTGAGACCTGCGCAACTCGTGGCGAGGTGGGTGGGGAGGGTGTCGTGTCTGCTGCTCTAGGGTTAGGGTAGCAGGAAACCGCCGATTCTTAGCGAGCAAAGCCAACGCCGCAGGAAGCGGCAGGAACGGCGCCTGCCTTGAACCGGACCTTGCGTTCTTCACCCAGCTACGGGTCCTCCTCGAGCTTCTCTGTTTGCTGAAGCCCTTGGTGAAATGGAAACCTGGACCTCCCAGCCGACCAAGCCTCCTCCGCCAGCAGGTGCGGCCTCCAAGGGCGCCTGTCTGCAATCTCAGCTGTGGGAAATTCACGGCCGAATGGAGGTCACCCTCTTCTGAGCCTTTTTCTTCATCGTTCCCTGCAATAAATGTTACGCAATCTGTGTGATCAATATTGCGTTTGGGAATCAAATAGAAAACTTGATGGAATGAAAGTCGGTTGCCGTGAGGCCCAGCGCCCTTGGAATACCCTAGCGATTTTGGCAACCAACTCTCACTGGCAGCTTGGTGCTGAATTCGTCACTTCATACAACGAATTAAGGATTGCCCTTCAGGGCCTGGATAGCTCAGTCGGTAGAGCATCAGACTTTTAATCTGAGGGTCCAGGGTTCAAGTCCCTGTTCAGGCGGTTCGGTTTTGGGCCAATTTAACCTGACAACTGAGTACCTTTATCTGTATTTTGAGAGGAAGGGTAACACGTCAACCAAATCAGCTGTCCTTTCCCATACCTAACTCGAGTTCCAAAGAAAGGAAAATGGGCATCGTGTAAAATTAAATATTAACCACGGAACTGCGTGGAAATAGTTCCTTGTTTCCCTGATGGTGACCCTGGTGTAACACGCTTTGAGAGCAGTGACTTTGCAGGGTCTGTCTCCGTGATTCCTTGTGACTTAAACAGGCTGGATTTAAATTTTAAATTTGCTGGATTTAAATTTTAAGGATAAATTGTTAGAAATGGAATTGGTGGGAGAACTGAGTAATGGCATGAACTTTTGTTAGATATAGTCAAATTATTCTTCATAAGGACTATTAATTTGTATTCTCACCAGAAATAAGTGATGACAGTGCCGGTTCTCATAGCCTTGATATGAATGGTCGGACTGCAAGCCAAGGTCAAGGAGGGACGGTCAGAAGACACCAGCAGCCAGGCAGCATTAAAAAAGGGGTCGTCCTTGGAGCTGCAGAGGGAAGGTTCTTCTGACCCTTTGATTTCAGACTCAAGACTGAATTTCTGTTGTTTTAAGCCGCACTATTTGTGGTGATTTCTCATGGCCGATCTAGGAAACCCACTGCTTTCCTCTCAGCGCACACATTCATTTTTCTGGCAGACATCCATGTTGCCTCCAACTTTCTGCCACCTTGAATTGCAACAATGACTATCTTCTGTGAAGCCACTTGTGGAGCTCAGCTGGAATCTCACCTGGAATATTCCTAGGAATGGGATTGACAGTGCTAAAATGTTATGTGGCATTAAATACCAACGCTGAAAAATCTAAGACCCAAATTTAAGACTAAGAACCTGCCTTTATTCCATGTAGAAGTGTATACATATATACCCATAAATAACTATATGTATATGTTATGCATATGCGTACACACACACACACACACACACACACAAACAGAGGAAAAGCTTCTAACTCATAGTGGTCTGATAACAACTTCCAGGGAAAGGTAAACCTTGAAGTAAATCTTCGATCAGTGAACTTGACTTAAAAAGAGAGGGAGGATGGAGTGGAGGGAGTTCTTAAAGTTTAATGCTTCTTTACTCTTAATGAACTTTTCTTTGCTATTAATAACCTATTTACAAGAATAGTCATAAAATTCGGCAGAAAATTGTTTAGATATTTGTGAAGTAACGTAAGGAATTTGTTTTATAAAATCTTATAACAGCTTCCAGTGTGAAAACGGTTGGATTTCCTAGGAATCCTCTGTGAAGAGCAGAGTGGGCGGGGAGTCGACGTGCAGGTATCCCTTCAATAGAGCTTCTTTCGAAGCTGCTGTCACCTTCCTCGTTAGTATAGTGGTGAGTATCCCCGCCTGTCACGCGGGAGACCGGGGTTCGATTCCCCGACGGGGAGTTTAAAGAAGCTTTTTTTGTTGTTGTTCCAGGAGTCACAATGGAAACGCCTCTGGCTGTTGCAGGGAGTTCCCTCTCGCTGTTGCCTTCTTGCGTCGACTGTCGATTCGTTCTGTTCTCAGGGCTGGAGGCACTTCACCCTAGGGCTGTCGAGCTGCGGCACCTGCTCGCCGCCAGGCTCCGGGCTGCCCCGCGGCCCTGGGATTGAGCCCGGGAGGTGCGCCTTTGCTGCGGCGCGTTCCGGGAGCGCTGGGTCCGGCGGGGAGCTGGGCGGCGCGGACACTTGCCGGCAGGGCGCGCTACCTGCACGAATGCCTGAAGTTCGAATTTGGGCCGCATCACTTTCAAATTGGGTGGCGGCTTGGCTATTTGCCTCTATCGGTCCCCTCCTTTCATCGCTACATTTAGGTAGCGATTCCTATCGGGAATTCTTGGGGAGATTAATGAATGAGTGATTAGTGGAAAACTGGTTAATAATCTGCAGGGCAATAAAATCTAATGTCTACTACAATTCTGTTTCTATTGGGCAAAAAGTATTTGGAATTGGAATGGATAAATATAATTTACTATCAATTACTATTACAAGTCAACTTCCCCCCTACAGAACTCTAGAATAGTTGAATGCATAGAAATTAAGTTAAAGGTGCACATTCAATGAAGACTGTCCAGAGGCTTCACTGAATGCCCAAACTTCACTGAAAGAACACTCCCTAATATCTGTTGCTTACATCAGGACTCTGACAAACTTTTCTGACACATTTGCAAGTTTATCTACGTCCTTTGCACTGTTTCAAATTAAGCTGATTAAAAAAAAAAAAAAAAAAAAAGTGGTAGACACAGCTTTGACCAGGTCACTCAATTTCGGTCCTCCTTCGATCCACTTGTGCATTTGTGTGTGTGGGTGTGTGTGTGTGTGTGTCTGAATGTCTGTCTAGCTTCAGTGCTGTGCTTGCATTGGGGCATTTGAATGCTTTCGTTTTTTCCTTAGTTTACACTCTTTCTGATGGACTCTTCATAAGGATGAAGATAATGAAAACAACGGCATTTTCTGGCAGTTTTTCAGACTCTTCCTCCCCGGAGGCTGAGGATTGGAAGTTCAAAGCCAGCCTGAGCAATTTAGCAAGCTCCTGCCTCAAAAAATAAAAAGGGCTGAGGATATAAATCAGTGGCAAAATGACCCTGGGTAGGAAGGAAGGGAGGAAGGAAGGAAGGAAGGAGGGAAGGAAGGAAGGAAGGAAGGAAGGAAGGAAGGCAGGCAAGAAAGGTCAGTCCTAGTTTAGAAAGACACCCAAGGTCAGAAGAGGCTCTTCCCACTAATTAGATTTGTGCAATTGAAATGAGTTATTTTAGGATGTCCTAAAGGGAGACTGGAAATTCTTACTTAAGAAGAAGAAGAGAAGGAGGAGGAGGAGGAAGGAGGAGGAGGGGGGAGGGAGAAGAGGAGGAGGGGGAGGTAGGAGGAGGAACAAGAAGAAGAAAGAAAAGAAAAAAGAGAAAGTAGTTGTCGATAATAACTACTTTACAGGACAGACATGTGATTGACTGGTCAGCCAGAGCCCAGTGAAATAAAAACTCTTCTGCAAGTGATTACCATTTATCCAAGGATGTTTGAGAAATAACTATGAAACAAATCTTCAAAACTTTTGAAAGATGTTGAATGACCTTTGAAACACACCATTACTTGGAGCAGGTGATCACATGGCTGAGTTACATGCTGTGAGGCAGCTTGGGCAGCAGCCTTTATAGTCTTAAATTCTATAGGCCAGAGCTTTTCTCACTTTTGTGAGTTTACAAGTCGGTGGGAATCTGATAAAAACGTAGATCTTTAATTTAGTAAGTTTTACAAAAATAAGAATTATCTGGAGCAACTGTTAAAACAGTTTTAAAACCCCAGAGGTACTGATTTAGTGGGTCTCCAGAAAGGCCCCAAATTTGCAGGTTTCCTTGGCTCCTGGTGCTGCCGGTACCACTGGCCAGCTGAGTTACACTGAGTTACACCATCCCTTGAGTTACACTGCTCAAAACCAAGGCTTTCACACTCTAAAGTACAGAGGGCTGGCTGAGGTGGTACAGGCCTATAATCCCAGCAGTTTAGGAGGCTGAGGCAGGAGGGTCACTCAAAGCCAGCCTCAGCAAGTTAGCAAGGCCCCTAGCAACTCATCAAGGAAAAAGGGAAAAAAAGTGCCTGGGTGTTTTGTTGCAATGCAGATTCTGTTTCAGTAGATCTAAAGAGTGCCTGGAGATCCTGTATTTCTAACAAGCTCCCTGATGATGCAGATGTTGCTGGGTCAGGAGCCAACTTCCAGAAGCTCTCAGAAGTTTCCAAATTTTGCTACACATTACAGTAACTTGGGGAGCTTTTATCATCCTCAGTGCAGCTGTGGGCACCCTAAACCAGTTAAATCGTAATCTCTATGCATATGAGCCATGCTTCAGTAGTGTCTAAACTTTCCTGGGTGATCTCAGTGTACCCAAAAGTTTGAGAGCTCTGTGAGCCATTACCTCTGCGAGTGATTACACTGATTATGTTCTAACGTGGTCTAGAATACACCATGTGGTTACCACCCATCATGTAGCAAAAACAACTTTGTGTTGCTCCTTCAGATCATGCAGTCCCCACAGAATGCCAGGATGTGCAGTGTGGGTATCAGTGCAGGTCTTGCTTGTCTGTGTGTAGTGCTAGGGATGGAACCCTAGCCTTGTGTGTGCCAGGCACTCACTCTACCACTGACACACATGTAAAAATGTGGACATTTAGACTGGGCACCATGGTGCATACCTGTAATCCCAGCACCTCAGGAAACTAAAGCAAGAAGATTGCAAGTCCAAAGCCAGCCTCAGCAACTTAGCAAGGTGTAAGAGACTTGTATGAGGAAGTAGCTAAGATGGCGGCTGGCTGAGAGCCAAAGAGGAGGCATTTAATTGTTCACACCTGATCTTAATGTAATTAACTAAGAATCTTTCTGTGCCTGTGAACACTGTGCGACGCACCTGTAAGTTGAGCTTGTGACACGTGTATACTTCTTAAGGTAAAGAGTATTTAAAGAGACTGTGGGGGAAACACAGGGGGATGGAGAAGACAGAAGAGAGAGAGAGAAAGCAGAGAAGAAGAAGCAGCAATAAAGGAACCAGTCATTCCCAGGCTGCCTCCAATTTCTTTCCTGGGTATCGTTGCCTAAGGCAGCAACAGCAAGGCCCTAAACAACTTAGTGAGCCCCTGTCTCAAAAGAAAAAAAGAAAAAAACTGGCTAGGGATATTGCTCAGTTGTTAAGCCCCATCTGGGTTCAATCCCTGGGCCAAAAGAAACCACACACACACACACACACTTAGACTGACACTTTCCATAACTAATTGGTTAAATCATTTGTCTTTATACAAATGAAAACCCATGATGTGGGCCAAAGAAAGTCTGATAATTAATGTTACAATTTTTAGGAACTAACATAATTTGCAAAGTACATATAATAATATGACATGCTGATTTCTTTTATACCTTGGATTTAGGGATATCTAGATGAATTTTTCAAAGTTCAATGATTCTTGATGTTTATACAAGTATGTTCACTAACATACTTGATTTTTAAACTTTTTATTTGGAAAAAAATTCAAACTTGCAAAATGTAAAGTACTACGGGTGACACCATGTACACTCTACTTGAATGTACCTTACTATTTTAATCTCATTTGTTTTATTTATTTATTTTTTAAATTTCCATTTTCTGGCACTGGGGATATAGCTCAGAATCTTGCACATGCTTGGCAAGTGCTCCACCACTGAGCCACATCTGCAGCCCTTCTCCGTACCAATTTCTTTCTGAACTATTTTAAATATATAAACCCTCTCCCTGTTTCCCTAAGCACACCAGTGTTCACTACCTAAAAACAGGGCTATTTTCTTACATGACCACTATATACTTGTCAATCTCAAATTTATATGGATGAAACATTTTTAATCTAATCTACCATACATATACTGATTTTTTCAGTTCATCTAAAAATGTTCCTTATGGAATTCTTTTTCCATCCAAAAAAAGGATCCATTCAGATTCAAGTTTCTTATTTAGTTGTATTCTCTTTACCTTCCTTTTATCTAGAATAGATATTTTAGGACAATAAATGATATGTTTGAAGACTATGGTCTTCCCCACCCTATCTTTTTTTTTTTAATCATAAAGCATGCTTTATTTTGCCTTTGACATTTTTTCATGGTTAGACTGATATCATGAATCTTCAGCAGCAGTACTACATGGGCAGTGTCAGGACATCACCTCTGGAGTCACATGACCTCTCTATCCCTCATGATCCAGTGACATTCATTCTGGTCACCCAGTCAAGATATTGCCTGTTTTGTGTAATTACACTTCTGTTTCTTCCTTGCAATTTATAGACAGCCTAAGAAAGCATTTTAAGACAATAAATGTTCATGCTCCTTTTCCAAATTTCCCCCAGGATTTAGGACACAGGAGACTTAGAAAAGGTGTCATAAATAACTCAGAGAGGGTTTAAAGTATAGGCCTTCTTCATTCTGGGCTGAGGACAGAAAGCATACAAACTGACAAGGCCTAACGATCTCTCCAACACTTACTAATCATATCATCAGTTCCAGAATGGGAGCCTGCCAGAGGGAATGAGCTAGAAATACAGGAGGATCATATGAATTACAGGTGAAGCCAAGTCCAGAAAACCACAGTTATTGTTATCATCACTTATTGAGAATAAACTGTGTATATTTAATGTTACATTCAGCAGCACAGTAGAGACAGAAAGTTCTGGTCTAATGGTTTCAGTTAAAGACTGAAGGATAAGGGAATTGTAGTGCTTCCAAGAGAAGACAAGCCAGGCGCGGTGGTGCACACCTGTAATCCCAGTCCTTGGGAGGCTGAGGCAGGAGGATCATGAGTTCAAAGCCAGCCTCAGCAATGACGGATAACAAGGGGTAACCCTTTGTATCTTATCCCTTTGTCTGCTCTGCTCTTGATCCCCACATCAGCACATGAGATGGGCCTGGACTTCCTAGTTGTCAGTCAACCTGCTGACAGCAAGAGGTCCTGAAGCTAGCCTCACCCTCCTGAAATCTGACCCCTTGCCTCATTTGCATGACTTCTTCCCAATAAAACTGGGCTTGAGGCTGCTTTTCCCTGTCTTTCCACGGACCCCTAAGGTCAAGGAGGAGCCATCACAAGACCCCCCAAAATTAAGGTAATTTTCTGTCTCCGTGTGGTTATTTCATGCAGCCCAATTCACCTGGAGTGACCTTAAGTGTTTAGGTGCAGACGTGACAACTGCTGCCTCCCTCCTGTCAGCTAGAAGGAAATGAATTCCTGACAGGGCAGAATGTAAACCCAGGTTTCTAACCACACAACAGACTAAGCCCCTAAAGGCCAAACACCTCATGGTGTGTTCCATGGCTTTGGTCTCTTTATATCCTGTCTTCATGATGAGTAGGAGATTTCCACAATATTCACTTTGACAAGGCCATTGCCCACCTGAGTAGAGAAGGCAGATGCTTTAAAGCTGGAAAGGGGAGAAAACCCTGAGTCTATTCTTCAGAAAACTGAAGACAGTCGTCTAAAGTTAACTTGAGTTCCGTCTCCCTTCTGAAGCTCCCGGCCCCTGGAATGCTCAGAGCTTTGTCCACACTCATCCTCACGTCCCCTTCTTTGGCCAGAGCTTGCTATTAGACAATAGTCAGAGAAGAAATTCAGGAACGTTTGGGGATGAAGAAAGGGCACAGAGGCGACAGATGAGTACAGAAGGAAAAGGAGAAAATGAAGGTGTGTTTTCATGTGAAGCCAACTTGAGTGGATGGGCAAGAGCGCTCTCCGGCGACTTAACCAAGTCAAGGATGCAAGCAGAAGCTGGACCCGCCACACAGAGGCCTGGGAGACCCCCAAATCGTTGCTTCCCCCATTCTGGGGCTCCCCCGAAGGAAATGCACTGCAGCTCAACACACGCCGCTTCCATTTCTTGCCCCATCTCAAACCCCAGAGGCTCTGACCGTCCTCCGCGCTCACATGACTGGGGGAGGCAGTGTCCAGCCCCTGGACTCGCGCAGAGAACAGAAAAGGCCAGTCCCCACCTCGCCCCCCCCTCCTTCTCAGCCCTGACTCCTGAATGGTCGAAGGCTGTGCGACCGCGACAGCTCGGGCGTCCTTCCTGTCCTGGAGAGGGATGCAGTGTGACCTGAGCTGTGGCGCAACACGTTTCAGGAGGCCCCGGTGGCGGCGGAATCTGGAGTCCAGGCAGGCGCCTCACCGACAGTTTCCGCCTTGCGCTTACGACGGGAAAAGAAGCCCCGAGTCAAAGGCGGGGTCCCCGAGGATGCGGCGGGAGCGAGGAGGGGAGAGAAGCGCGGGGAGCGGCGGGGCGGGCGCCGGGAGCTCCGCGGTGGCTTCGCCGCTCCTCCAGCCACCCGCCCTAGAGAGCCTGGGAAGTCCCGACTGGGAAGACGCTGGAAAACTCCGGAGGAGACGCGGGACTTGAATCCACCCTTCTTCCCGATCTTTGCCGACTGCTGCCATCACTAAATTGGACACCTCCTCTCCTGGGTTTGTAGAACAAGAACAGAACCAACAAACGGCAGGGCCCTGCCTGCCACATCCCCTCTGCTCCGCAGTCCTGTTCTGCAGTCACTGGTCAACACCAGTGCAGATGCGACCAAGTGGGGCTCACTCTTTGGGGCTCACTTTCATCTTCACCTGCCCCCGAGGCTGCGCACCCGAGTAGGTTGCTTAGCAGCGGCCCAGGGTGGAGGGTCGTGATCCGCTCGGCGGTGCAAGTGTGGGTGCCAGCCTGAGGCCCCGCGGGTGGAGCCACCTTTGGCAGCCCCTGGAGTCCCTCAAGCCATGGGTTCCTCCAGCTCCTCGAGAGATCTCACCCTTTCACCAACGGAACTAGGGCTCGAGAGAAAGTGAGGTTCCCTCTGACGAAAAGCAGACTTTGGATCTTTTAAAATGTATGTTTCTGTTGAAATACTTCACATTTAGAAATCAGGCAGATTTCTGAAATCCAGTTTAAGGAGCAAAAGGGGGCGCCCATAATTTCCCAGATTCAATACTTGGTGGAAATTACGTCAGGCCTTTTCACCTGGGGACAGATGACATGGTGGAGAAGAGGAATTGATCCTGAAGCAAATGTAACTCTTGCTCTGCACATGCGGTTATCTACCCGGTGAGGCCTTGACTTGTAGTCCAAAGACTATTTGAATTATTAGCCTGACCACAAACTTGGGATCCTCCTGTCTCAGCCTCCTGAGTCATGGGGTTTACAGGCCGTGCCACCATGCCCAGCCATTTCCAGAGTTTTTATAGATTGTCTAAATTGGAGGGCTAGAAGAGCAGGCTTGAAAGGAAGCATGAAAGGGGCGACCAGCACAACTTCAAAACATGTTTAGACTTGGCTCACCATCTGCTCACCCTGCTGGAGAAGAAACCCAGGGTCTTCGGTGTGGTAGACAAGTGCTCTACGGTTGAGCTACAACCCCAGCCCCCGTTGTTTTCTGCAGGGTAGGAAAACTGTATACGAGCATCTTAGCTAAGACTTAATGGAATTCTGAGAACAGAGACAGATGTCTCTGCTATCCAAGAGGAGCTTATGTTCAAGTTGCCAGGCCAAAACTGGACCTCACTTTCAGGAATAAGGGATTTCTCCAAAACCACTCAGGAGAATATACAAATTGCATAATTATGAATAATTAAATGAAGTTATTTCTCTTGTTTTAATATGCTTCACCCTGTTACCCATGAATCTAAACATCCTTATAAAATTTCACAAATGAACTCAACATACATCTATAAAATATTTCATCCAACAAACACTAAATACCTTCTTCCAGCAGCTCATGGAAACTTCCCCAAAATAGACCATATTCTAGGTCACAAAGCAACTGTTAGAAAATACCAAAAAAAAAAAAAAAAATTGAAGTAATTTCTTGAATCTTATTAGACCATAATGTTATGAAATTAGAAATCAACATGACAAAATCCTACAGAAATTGTGTAAACCCATGTGTAAGAGCCCTAATAAGGAGATAGCTAAGATGGTGGCTAGCTGAGAGCCATAAGAGGTGTTCAGTATTTTCACCTGATATTCATGCATTTATCTAAGAATCTTTCTATGCCCGTGAACACTATGTGACGAACCTGTAAGTTTGAGCTGTTAACACGTGTATACTTGTTAAGGCAAAAAGTATTTAACCGGGTGAGGTTAGCTAGAGGGTGGTTGTTGGAGTTGGAGAGAGTAGTCAGAAGAGATAGCAGAATAAAGAATCTACTCATTTCCAGTCTGCCTCTGAATTCTTTTCTGCGGTATCCTTGCTGCAGGCGGCAACACCCATGGAGATTGAACTCTTTTGAATGATGAGTGGGTGATAGAAGAAATCAAGGGAGAAATTTAAAAATTCTTAGACTCAAATGAGAATAGTGATACAACATACCAGAACCTCTGGGACACTATGAAGGTGATTCTAAGAAGAAAGTTTATAACTGTTGAGTACCCACATAAGAAAATCAGATATATCCCAAATAAATATGCAATGATGCATCTCAAGGCCATTGAAAAAGAAAAACAAACCAACACCACAACCAGTAGAAGGCAGGGAATAATTAATATTAAAACCTAAATCAATGAACTTGAGAAGAAGAAAAATCAATACAAAGGATCAATGAAACAAAAAATTGGTCTTTGAAAAGATAAACAAGATTGATAATCCCTTAGCCAAACTAAGCAAAAGAAAAAGAGAGAAAACCCAAATTAATAAAAAATATTAGAAATGAAAAAGGAGCACTTGCCACAAACATCACACAAGTCCAGTGGAACATTAGAGACAATTTTGGAAACTTATACTCTAACAAATTAGAAAATTTAGAAGAAATGGGTACATTTCTAGACAAATATGGTCTGCCAAAACTGAATCAAGAAGACCTAGTAAACCTAAACCTACCAATAACTAGCAATGAGATGGAAGCAGTAATAAAAAGCCTTCCAGCAAAGAAAATCCCAGGACTCTCAGCTGAATTCTACCAGACCTTTAAAGAGGAATTACTGTCAATATGCCTCAAATTATTCTATTAACTAGAAAGGGATGGAACACTTCTAAATTAATTCTATGAAGCCAGTATCATTGTCATACCAAAACCAGATATGGACACATCAAATAAAGAAAATTACAGATCAATACCCTGATAAACATATGTAATAAAATATTAGTAAATCCTGTTTAACAACAAAATAAGAATATTATACATCAAAACCAAGTTGGTTTTATTCCAGAGATGCAAGGATGCTTTAATATACTAAATCAATAAATGCAAGTCATCACATAAAAAGAATGAAAAACAAAAATCACTTAGCCATCTCAATAGAAGCAGAGAAGACCTTTGACAAAATTCAGTACCCATTCATGATAAAAACACTGAAGACACTACACATAGAAAGAACCTACCTCAACATCATAAAGGCTATATATGAAAAACCCAAAGCCAAATTCAATAAATAGGGAAAAACTGAAATCAGCTTTTTAAAAGTCTGGAACAAGACAAGTATGTCCACTCTCACCAGTCCTATTTAATATAGTGCTAGAAAGTCTAGGTAGAGAAACGAGGCAATAGAAGGAAATTAAAGTGATAAAAATAGGAAAAGAAAAAGTCAATTTATCACTGTTTGGAATGATTTGAAGACTGCTAGAGCTAATGAACAAATTCAGCAAAGTAGCAGGTTACAAAATCAACATACCAAAAATCAATAGCTTCCCTATACACCAAAACCGAATCTCCTGAGAAACAATTTCTCACACACACACACACACACACACACACACACACACACACACACTGAATAAATCTAACCAAGGAGATGAAAGACCTCAACAGTGAAAACTATATAGAAAACTATATAGAAAGAAATTGAATAAGACCTCAGAAGCTGGAAAGACATCTCATGTTACATGGATAAGCAGAATGAACATTGTTAAAGTGACTGCACCACAAAGAGCAGCACACAGATCTGATGCAAGCCCCTGAAAACATCAGTGACATTCTTCACAGAATTAGGAAAAAAAAAAAAAAAAAAAACAGTTCTAAAGTTCATTTGGAAGAATAAAAGGCCCAGAATAGCCAAAGCAATTTTAAGCCAAAAAAAGCAATGCTGGAGGCATCACAATACCTGACTTCAAATTATACCACAGAGCTATAGTAACAAAAATGGCATGCACACTGGAATAAAAAGAGACATGTAGACCAATGGTATAAAACAGAAGACTAATTGCCAAAAACATGCAGTGGAGAAAAGATAGCTTTTTAAACAAATAATACTGGAGAAACTGGTTATCCATATGTACAAGAATGAAACTAGACCCTTATCTCTCACCCTGTACAAAAATCGACTCAAAATGGATCAAAGACTTAGAAATTAGATCAGAAACTGTGCAACTCCTAGAAAAAAATGTAGAGTCAAAACTCAAACATAGCCGGGCGCGGTGGCGCACGCCTGTAATCCCAGCACTTTGGGAGGCTGAGGCAGGAGGATCACGAGTTCAAAGCCAGCCTCAGCAATGGCGAGGCACTTAGCAACTCAGTGAGACCCTGTCTCTAATAAAATGCAAAAAAGGGCTGGGGATGTGGCCCAGTGGTCTAGTGCCGCTGAGTTCAATCCCCAGTACAAAAAAAAAAAAAAAAAAAAAAAAACCTCAAACACATAGGCACAGGCAACAACTTTCTCAATTGGACCCCTAATGCTCAGGAAATAATGCAAATAGTTAATAGATGGGGTGGCATCAAATTAAAAAGCAAAGAAAACAATCAGGAATGTGAAGAAAGAGGCAACAGAATGGGAGAAAATCTTTGCCGGCTACTCTCTGATAGAGGATTAATATCTAGAATATACAAAGAACAAAGAACTCAAAAAATCTTTACACCAAAAAATCAAATAACCCAATTAACAAATTAGCAAATGAACTCAACAGATACTTCTCAAGAGAAGAAATACAAATATCCAACAAATACATGAAAAAATGTTCAACATCATTAGCAATCAGGGAAATGCAAATCAAAACCACACTGAGATTTCTGCTCACATCAGTCAGAATGACAGTCAACAAGAATAGCAATAATAAATCCTGGAGAGGATATGGAGAAAAAGGAGCACTTTGACACTGTTGGTGGGATTGTAAATTAGTACAACAACTATGGAAATCAGAATGGAGGTTCCTCAAAAGACTATATGAAACCACCATATCCTCAGTGTTTATACTGAAAAATTAAAGTCATCATACTACAGAGATACATGCATACCCATGTTTATAGCAGCACAATTCACAACAGCCAAACCAGCCTAGCTATGGAACCAACAGATGAATGGATAAAGAACATATGGACACAATGGAGTTTTATCCATCCATAAATAAAAATGAAATTATGTCATTTTTAGGAAAATGGATGCAACCAGAGACCGTTATGTTAAGCAAAATCAGGAGGTTAAGGATGGTATGTTTTCTATCATATGTGGAAGCTAGAGAGGAGAAAGGAAAAGATAGATGTGGGTAGATCTAATGAAAACCAAAGTAGCAGAAAGGGACCAAGGGGTGGGAAGTTGGTTGGGGTGGGGTGGGGGAGTGCTGGGGAGTGATATTGGCTAAGTTATATTTTTATATTGTGTGCATTATAAATATGTACCAACAAATCCCATCACTATGTACAACAGTGATGCACCAATAAAAAATGTGGAGGAAAAAAAGAAAAATGAAAAAACAGATGTAAACCTAGACAAAAATAAACAGATAAACAAAAAAACAAAAATCATTTGAAGTCAGACAGACCTCCACTTGCAGTCTTCCTGCCTCAGCCTTCCTGGTTTACAGGATAGGCATGCAACAATTCGATTGGCCATTTCCAGAGTTTTAATAGAGTATCTAAATTGTAGGGCTAGAAGAGAAAGTTTGAAAGAAAGCACAAAAGGAACAGCCAACACAATTTTCCATTGTTTTTATACGCTTTTCCTTTTTGCCCTTGATTCTTAAGTTCCTTAAGAAATTCACAAATAGTTAAGTAAATTTTTGGAGAGTAAAATTAAATGAAACTAGATCAAGTCTTATTTTTTGAAACTAATGAGTACTGGTATAAAACTAAGGAGTCAAAGCCCCTCTCTTTCACCTGAACAGGGACTTGAACCCTGGACCCTCAAGATTAAAAGTCTGATGCTCTACTGACTGAGCTATCCAGGCTCTCCTATGAAAATTACTTCTGTACCATTAGGAGTTTAGTTTCATAAAAAATTAAATTCACTGGGAATAGCTGGGAGAATCAACCCATGGTCCCAGGAATTACTCGGGTCTTCCAAAAGTGCAGCTCAGTCCCCTGAGCAATGTAATTATTGAAAAGGTCGGTTAACCTCCATACTGTACTATCATTGAACAGCCAAGTTGATTAATGTACACAATTGTGGGAAGAAGGAAAATTATTCCAAGAATCAGTTACCGCAGAGAGGAGTTCATTAGTCTTTGTGGGAGAAGATCCTTGGAGATGGCAATAGCAGGCTTCCACACCAGATTGGCGTGGGGAACAAGAAGGAAGGGGCCATTTTCAGGAATGACTGGAGTAGCTGAGGATAATCTTGGAGAAAATCTAAAGATGGAACAAGGAGATGAGGATTATCACTTTGAGACACAGCAGGTGAATCGAGTCCTGGTGTCCCCGTCAGTGTTTTTCCTGCACTTCCAGGAATACGACGTTTTGTGTTCTCCAGAGCTGGGGACCTGGGGAACAGGCTTTCCTCTAATTTTTGTCTCCACAGTTTTTTGTTGAGCACGAACTCATTCAAGACTGGAAGGACCAGTCTGTTCAGGGCAGTGCTGTTTGTTGTCCCTGGCGTCCATTCCTTCTTGAGACATGCTAGGAGCACCTATGCAGAGGCATCACCCAACAAGCGCCCTGTAGCCTCCTCTTGGTAGCTTTTGCCTCTCATCTGTCATTCTGGGTGCATCTGGGATCTGATTCAGTCACCCCTGGTCTCTACCTGGTGTCAACAATGCAAGTTACAGTTGCGGATGCTCATGCGTACAGCAAGTTTCCTCCCAATGGAGATGCTAAAGTAGCACACTTCTTGATGATCCTGCTCAAACCCACTCTGGATGTCTCCAACACCAACGCCTCCGTCAAGGCCTGCCTCCAGTTGTGCTGGTACTGGGGAAAAGAAAAAAGGTCTCTCTCCTTGCAGGAGCCCTGTTTGGGGAGATAGCTAAGATTGCGGTTGACTATGGGCCATAGACATTTTTGGGCATTGTCGCCTTCCGTAGTCTCACGGGACTTGGCCCAGGATCTCGAGAGATTTGAGCAATGACTCAGCAGATTGACATTTTTGGGCATTGTCGCCTTCCGTAGTCTCACGGGACTTGGCCCAAGATCTCGAGAGATTTGAGGAGTGACTCGGCAGATCGAGCAAGCACCATTCCTGCTCGGGCGCATGGGATGAGACCAGAGAGAGAAAGGACAGGGTTATCGCTATTGTATAGATACATTGTAGTTTCTTGTAAGAGTACGTGGCTTGGTTTCTTGTGAGAGTGAAAGGACAGGGTTATCGCTATTGTATAGATACATTGTAGTTTCTTGTAAGAGTACGTGGTTGGTTTCTTGTGAGAGTGTGTATGTAGTGTTAGAAATTACAAGAGACAGAGACAGAAAGATTAAAGAATTTTTTCGTCTCCATCCTGTCTCCGGACTCCTTCCCGCGGCGCTGCCGTTCCAGGCTGCAATCCCTTTCCGGCGGCTAACAGTTGGTGGCCCGTACGGGGAATTCAGCACGGCAGGTAAGAACTGAGAAACCTCGCAGGAGTCTCTAGTCAGAGCGGTTAAAATGGGTTCGAAAATAACTAAGACCCAAGTGTACGAGGCTCTTGATGAATTCTTTGATATGGATGAGTCTGTCGTTAGTGAGGAGGATTTAGAAAACAGTGAAGGCAATCATAAAAGCGTAGATTCCGCTGAGTCAACTAAGACCAGTAAGGAGAGTATTAGAAGTGTCCCCAAAATTACAAAGATCCGAGCTGCTAAAGCTATTCAAGATTTATTAGGCCCATTTACTATGGGCCAAGTCCCGTGAGACTACGGAAGGCGACAATGCCCAAAAATGTCTATGGCCCATAGTCAACCGCAATCTTAGCTATCTCCCCAAACAGGGCTCCTGCATCTCCTCTCTTCTTTAATGTGTGTATGCTTGTTGTAGCATTTGGGGAATCGTTTCACTTATGAGAACTTTCATTTTGAGTTCAAATCTCTAATTCACTAATTTCGGCTTCTAATGTTGTGGACACAGAGGTGGCAAATTGTGAACCAATAAAACACGATGGCGCTTGTATGGAGTAGAACCAAGTCTACTGCTTGTTAGATGTGCTTTTTGTGGCCCTAGTGTCACCTCCTTTCACTCCTCCTCACAGTGGCTCACCTTCCCTTCCCATCTTCTCACACCGACAGGGCGGCCAAACCGCCACCCGCTGCGGGGATCGGGCGGTTCTACGCTGGGGTGTGACTCAGGCCCCACTTTGTCTCACCGAGGTGCGCGTTCTCTCCACTTCTTCACCTGGCGTTCAAGCATTTTAGGCACCACGGTAACATTAGCAATATGTAGAGAAGAAAATCACCACCAGACCAACTCCCCTCTGGGGGGGGAGAATGCGGCGGGGTGCCGAGGGTCGCCTAGGGGTGCGGAAGGTGTGGAGGGGTGCGGAGGGTGCAGAGGGGGCTCCAGGAGGTGAGGAGGGGCTTCAGGAGGCTTCAGGAGGAGGGGGCTGCAGGAGGAGGGGGTGAGAAGGAGGGGCTTCAGGAGGTGAGGAGGGGGCTGCAGGAAGTGAGGAGGGGCTTCAGGAGGTGAGGAGGGGGCTCCAGGAGGTGAGGAGGGGCTTCAGGAGGTGAGGAGGGGGCTCCAGGAGGAGGAGGGGCTTCAGGAAGTGAGGAGGGGGCTTCAGGAGGTGAGGAGGGGCTTCAGGAGGTGAGGAGGGGCTTCAGGAGAGTGAGGAGTGAGGGGGGCTGCAGGAAGTGAGGAGGGGCTGCAGGAGGCTCCGCGGAGGGGGCTGCAGGAGGTGAGGAGGTCGGCTGCAGGGAAGTAAGGAGGGGTTCGGAGGGGCTGCAGGAGGCGCGGAGGGGGAGGGGCGCCGGAGGTGAGGAAGAGCGTGGAGGCAGCGGCGAGGTGGGGGGCGTCCGGCCGACGGTCTCGTCCTAACTCCGCTGGGCTCTGCTGCCGCCGGCGCCCATCGCGACTCGCTGTGTGTCTGCTGATTCGCAGGCAGCTGTGCTTGCGTGGTATCCTCCGAGTTCTAGAGGTCACTGTGTCTCACTGGCCGTGACTAATATTAGATTTTAATAGGAAGCTTATTTGTAGCTGTCAGGATGGCCGAGTGGTCTAAGGCGCCAGACTCAAGCTTCTCGCTTCCTAACTTGGGGTTTCTGGTCTCTGTATGGAGGCGTGGGTTTGAATCCCACTTCTGACAGGTGTGTTTTCTTTTTCTTTTTTTTTTTTTTTTTTTTTTTTTTTTTTTTTTTTTGGTGGTACCGGGGATTGAACTCAGGGGCACTCGACCACTGGGCCACATCCCCAGCCCTTTTTTGTATTTTATTTAGAGACAGGGTCTCACTGAGTTGCTAAGTGCCTCGCCATTGCTGAAGCTGGCTTTGAACTCGCGATCCTCCTGTCTCAGCCTCCCAAAGTGCTGGGATTACAGGCGTGCGCCACCACACCCGGCTCTTTGTTCTTAAACACTCAAAATGTGGTTTTGGCGGCTCACTTCCTTACCAATATTGTTTCAACTTTCTTAGGTCAGAGTGGTTTAGACCTGGACTAAAGTGGCACCAGCTTGGAACTTAAGCACGTTCATACTTTTCTGGGCACCTTCATCCTGGATGATCTTGATCTCAGCTCTGTTTGCAGCATAAGTTTGGCTCTCTCCTTCCAAAAGAGAGCAGCTCTCAGCATTTCTCATGCCTACTCCTTCTGGGATTCCTCTGCACAGCTGGTCTCCTCTGAGGCCTTGTCCTAACTCCATTTGTCTTCTTTAGGATGCATTTTGGAGTCATCAGGCTCTTAATGTGTCCTACATTCTCGGGAGATTTGTTTCTTCATAACAGTTTTTGCTGCACTTTATGGCTTTCTGGTGACGAGTCTGAAAGATTACCAACTACGCTGCCACTACCCTCTTAGCAGCACCATCCTGGCCCAACCCACCCCAGCTCCTGCTCTGCCCCTGGCCATGCTTTGAAGCACCTTCTGTGAAATTCTGAGCCTCTCTGTCCATTAGGCTGGACAGGCCATATAGCAACCACCTCATTCCAAGAAAAGCACTTTGGCAAGAAGACTGATCCTATTGATGAGCATGGCATTTTTTACATGGATCCTGAGATCTTGGCCTCCTTCTGATGCTCTGATGTGCGAACATTCACGCAGGACAGAGTTCAGGCATCTGGGCTGCCTGTGTGTCAACATCGGTTCCTGGGCTTCAGCTTATGGTATGCTCATCAGGCAGACATTCCCAGCAGTGTTCTCACCCGAGGCCGCCTGGGGTCTGCAGCACTTGCAGACAGAGGGCGTGGGAGCAGGTGTCCTTTACTCTGTGTGCAACCCCCACCCAAGGACCATTCCCATCCCTTTGATTCAAGACTCAATGTGGCCCAGCAGAATGGCCACACCTCTCTCCTCCCAGGATCCTTTCAAAGGTGGCCTCTCCACGCCAACAGGCCCTTATGACTGAATGGTAAAATCTTGCTAGACAAGGGACAGACTCCCTGTATGCCTAGGACCCCTCTTCTAATTCCACCAAGACCTTTGTCCTCTAGTGGTGACGTGGAATGCAGAGTGCTACACAATCAACTATGGAAAGAAACCACATTCTAAGAGTGTAAAATAATGTCTTCCTTTTTACATTAATATTCTGACAAGAAATGATTACAACATGACCAAAAAATAAACTATCATTCACATTTTCCTGTGTATGCTAAGTAAGACTTTCATTTAGTGAGCTTCATTAATGAAGCACAGTAACAATCTTTAAGAAAGTCACTATAAGCAGGTATTTACCTGTGGTCAGATGAAGGTCAGCTTTTTCACTGTTGTGACCAAAAGACCTGACAAGAACAATGTAGAGGAGGAAAAGTTTATTTAGAACTTATGGTTTGAGAGGTCTCAGTCCATATACAGCCAACTCCATTGCTCTGGGCCCAAGGTGAGGCAGAATATCAAGGCAGAAGGGCATGGTGAAGGAAAACAGCTCAGAACAGAGAAAGAGGAAGGTTAGCTCACCAGGGACAAAATAAATGCCCCAAAGGCACACACCCAGTGATTTGCCTCATCCAACCACACCCTACCCCCCTACAGTTACCACCCAGTTAATCCCTGTCAGTGGTCAAGATTCTCATAACCCCATCCTTTCACCTCTGAAATTTCTTGCATTTTCTCACATGAGCTTTAGGGGGACACCTCATGTCTAAAACAAAACAGTCACATCCCTGTTCAAGGCAGCTCTTTCTGCAAGGCTCCCCTGGCTCAAACAGTCACATTTCTCCCTGCTGGTTCAGGAGTGGGGCTGATGATTCTTGCTGTGTCCTGGAGAACCACCCTATCCCTGATGGTTTTCTCTACCTGTATGCACCTTTGCAAATAGTCCCCATGTTAAAGGTAAAAATGAATGCTTTCTGCACAGTCTCAGTGAGTTCTTCTCATGTATTTATAGCTTAAAAGGTCCAGTATTCTAGAAGGCTTACTGTGAAATGCGTAAAGTTCATGACCCTCTAATGTATCATGATATCCTATCTAGATACCACCAAGATTAACCCTTTTAGCTGTTTTTCTCTTGGATTTTCAGATCTCTATTTTCATAAATAATATGCATAGCGCTGTTATTAACTGATGCAAATGTTATCCACATACTTCCCTCTGTGGTCACTGAAGAACTAGCTCTTCATTGGTATGACCATAGTCCACCACTTTTCTTTTAGAATAATTACATTTCAGCTTTTGTTTAATTCAACATTCTTTGTTTATGCTATTTCCCTATGAAAGTATTGAACACAGCTCAGCACTGTTGTGAGCTGATTCTTTATTTCTTGGATGCTGAGAATTGCCTACACAGGTATGTCCAGGGGGAAATTCACACATAACCCCACAAGGACATGCATGAAGATATTTGGCAGGCACCAGGGGGAATCATTTTTTTAACATTTTTTTAGTTGTCAATGGACCTTTATTTTTTTTTAATTTTTTTTTAGTTATGCATGGACAGAATATCTTTATTTTGTGGATTTATTTTTATGTGGTGCTGAGAATTGAACCCAGTGCCTCATGTGTGTGAGGCAAGCACTCTATCACTGAGCCACAATCCCAGCCCCACCTTTATTTTTATTTATATGCGGTGCTGAGAATTGAACCCAGAGCCTCACACGTGCTAGGCAAGGGCTCTGCCACTGAGCTACACCCCAGCTGCTCAGGGGGGAATCTTGTTGTGAGTACTCAAAATATGGGGGAAGTCATATGAGTCAGGGTTCCCCTAAGACAGAACCAACAGGACATACAACTGCTACCAATAGCTCTATCCTTCCCTGATGCCAATTCAATAATGAGGACAAGGTTTTGAGAAAAAGGAAAAAGAAGTTTTGTTGCTTTGCCAGCAAGAGAAACACAGGGCCTCTTGTCCGAGAGTCTGTAGCTCTGCCCATGGTGGAGCGGGGGAGCGAATAGAGGGCTTTTAAAAGGTTATTCAAAGGCTACATTGCGGTTGGCCTTCTTGGGGGTCATAATTCGCTTGTAAATTGGGGAGATAGTCATTTTTTAGGTCCTCTGGCACCATCCAGAAGTCTGAATTACTTTATTCCTGTGTTGTGTGTTTTAGTCAGCTATTTTGCTGCTTGACTAAAAGATCTGACCAGAACAATTTTAAAGGAGGAAAAGTTTATTTGTGGGCTCACAGTTTCAGAGGTTTTAGTCCATGGAAAGCCAGCTCCATTCCTTGGGGCTCAAGGTGAGGCTGAACATCATGGTGGGAGAGTGTGGCAGAGGGAGGCAGCTCACATCATGACCAGAAAGCAGAGAGAGAGGTCTCCACATGCCAAATACAAATATAAATCCCATAGCCAGGCCCCCACTGCCCACCTCCTCCAGCCACACCCTACCACTCAATTACCATACAGTTAATTCTTATAAGGGGATTAATTCACTGATTGGGTTAAGGTTTACAATACAATCATTTCTCCTCTGAACCTTCTTGTATTGTCTCACACATGAGCTTTTGGGGGACACCTGGCATCTAAACCATAACAGTGTGTGATAGGAAAAAAATGGTACTCTTGCTTTCCCCAAGGTCAGAGAGGGTGAGAGGGAGAAGAGAAAGGGAAAAAAATCAGTTTTAAAATAAGCCAGAGGGTTATGTTCATAGGAGGAATTCAACCCCTGTTACATGAGGAATATATGAAGAGACTTTCCATGGTTTCATTCCCCTGTGATCAACCATGTTCCAAAAATATGATTTGTCTTGATTCTTTCAAGAAAGAACATATTCACATAACTTTTATTACAGCACATTGTTATAACTGTTCTATTTTATTATTAGTTATCATTGACAATCTTTTCTTATGCCTAATTTATATGTTAAATGTTATAGGTATATATGTATAGGCAGAAAGAGAAAGAGAAGAAAGATCACTATAAGGGCTGACTCATGCAGGTACGAGGCTGAGAAGTTCTATGATCTGCCACACACAACACCAGGACCCAGGTAAACCAATGGTGCCACTTGGCTCCAAGGCAGAACAAAATGTCTAGCTCAAGCACTGAGGCAGGATTAAGTCAAAAGTATCCATTTACTCACTGGGCCTCAACAGGAGGGATGTATGTGCTCAACCACTGGGGAGGGCAATCTACTGCATTCATTCCCCCGGTTCAAATGTTGATCTCATCTGGAAACACCCTCATAGACAGGCCCAGAAGTGTGTTTAATTGGATCACTTAATATGGCCCACTCAAGGTGACATGTGAATTAACCATCACAGATGCACACCATAGTGCTTAAAGGACATAAATAATTACTTAAGAAAAGTTGAAAATGGAAGAATATGTATATAAAGCATAATTTACATAATAGAGAACAAAACATGCAGAAATATTGCTATATATCCTGCTATCATTAAAAATTAAACACTTGAGGGGCTAGGGTTGTGGCTCAGTGGTAGAGCGCTTGACTAGCATGTGCACGGCCCGGGTTCGAGCCTCAGCACCACATAAAAGTAAATGCATTGTGTACAACTAAAGCAAATAAATAAATTTAAAAAAATTAAACATTTGATACATTGGAATGATTGATTCACTGTGAAAAGGAGTGATATAGAAAATAGAATATGCAGATAAGAAGAAATCAATCAGCTCAGAGGGTTCTTACACATCCATTGCTTGATGAGATCATCTAAAAATCTTTAAAAATGCTATAAGATGTTCAAAATAATTGGTGTTCTCCATGGAACATACTTATTAGAAAATGAAAATTCTACTTTCATCTATGAAGGATTAGTTGCTAGGGGTTTCTATGGGGGTAGTTTGCTATAAAAAGAAGTTAAAAACCAAGAGGAAAAAAATATGGAACAAATCAGGTTGGCCACGTTTACCTGTAATATTAGCTACTCAGGATATAGCAAGCTCCAGGCCAGAATTTAGCAAGAACTAGTCTCAAAATAAAAAATAAATAAAGCCGGGCGTGGTGGCGCAGGCCTGTAATCCCAGCACTTTGGGAGGCTGAGGCAGGAGGATCGCGAGTTCAAAGCCAGCCTCAGCAATGGCAAGGCATTTAGCAACTCAGTGAGACCCTGTCTCTAATAAAATACAAAAAAAAAAAAAAAAAAGGGGGGGGGGGGCTGGGGATGTGGCCCAGTGGTCTAGTGCCGCTGAGTTCAATCTCCGGTACAAAAATAAATAAAAAGGGATGTAGCTCAGTGGTAAAAATAAATAAATAAATAAATAAAAAGGAATGTAGCTCAGTGGTAAAGTGCCCCTTAAGAGCTGTAACAGTTTTGGGCTACAGAGGCTTGCAACGGAATGTAGACCCTATGCACCAGCAGAATGAAAGAAACTCCAGTCCCAATAGCGAAAGAAACCCTCACTGCCAAAATGCTGTGCAAATAGAAGAGGGAAAATCCACACCCTGTAGGATGGCACGCCTCCTGGCAAGCAAAGCAGAGGTTCCATGCTGAAGCATCTGTATGCCGGGTGGAGGAATTATCCAAACAACAGTGATTGGCAGCCCAGAAGAACTTACCGTTTTCTCTCCCTTGGAAAGCACAAGAGCCTGCTCTAGGGCTCTCAGTGAGGGTGGGCCAGATCACATGATGTCAGACCACCCGGATGGAAGATGCAAGGTGTTCATAGAGCAAGGCTGCAACCCATGCGATGGAACATGATGCAATTTACATGAAAATGAGAGCGCACCACACCTTAAGTCCTATCAGTCCACACAAGATGGGCAGAGATGTGTTTGTGTAGATATGAGCTTACATATGTGCCTATTCCTAGAAATGCATTATCAATTACATTGCATATGAACACATATTGGCTTACACAACACATAAGACTTCTGGGAAGATTCGCAGGGTACTTGGACCATTGAAAAGAATTAAGTTTGGGTTCTGGGATAAAAGGAATTCATTCATCAGCTCTATATGTAGGGTTGGGCGACAGAGGACTTTTCACTGATTGTTGTTTCACATCAAAATTTGTGCTAGGCATCTTGATCCATACTATCTCATTTTAAAAACAAATTTTAAATTAGGGTTGAGAGCAAGAAGGTTCTTGTGCTCCCAAAGATGAAAAGAGCCAGCTGCAGGTGAGGGCGGCGGTATTCAGAACAGCCACATTCCGTCATGTCCACTTTATTCCTGCATTTGCTCATACAGCGATGGGGACCTGAATGAGGCTGGGAGAGAATCGCGGAGTCCAAAAGCCCAAGCTGCCTAAGTACCAGGGTCAGTCGAGGACAAAAGTACCTGCGACTCTGGCGGGACTCGAACCCGCAACCTTTGAATGGCTTCACCATGTGCTAGAAGTCCAATGCGCTATCCATTGCGCCACAGAGCCCTCCCGGGAAGTGGTAGTCTCCGAAAGTGTTGGTCACTCATTCTGTCGTTGATGTGACACGTCTTCTAAGAACCTACGTGGTCCCAGCATATATTCCAGAAACACGAGGACGAGCGAGCGAGCGAGGGGCGCACGACCCTGACCGCGGGTGCCTGAACCCTGGGCGGCTGCAGCCCTCGACCTAGAGCCATCAAGAGCAGCTCCACCGAGCATCAAGTGTCATCCGGCCCCGGGCCTCCGAGCTCCGAGCTCCGGGCGGCTGGCTTCTTGTCGCGGGCCTCTGGTCCCAGGCCTCTCCTGGTGCGCAGAATCCGGCGAGCTAGGGCCGACCTCGCGCACGAGTCCGGCAAGGCTGGGAGGCGAGAGGCCGGAGAAGAGGCGGCTGGCCATCCCGACCAACAGGTGTTCCTGCGTCGGACAGCAGCCTGCAGGGCCGCGCGGGAGCGCGCTCGAGCCACTCCTGCCCGCGGGGCCGGAGCGCGGAGCGCGGGGACCGGGGCGCGGAGCGCGCGGGGACCGGGGCGCGGAGCGCGGGGACCGGAGCGCGGAGCGCGGGGACCGGAGCGCGGAGACCGCGGCGAGGAGCGCGGGGACCGGAGCGCGGGGACCGGAGCGCTCCCCGCCGCCGCCGCCGCCGCCATCCCAGCTCCTCCGGCCACCCAGGGAGAAAGTCGTTCAGGAAACTCGCAGGAGCTCACACGAGCTCGGACCTGGGAGCAGGAACGACGAGCTGCGAGCCCGAGTGAGGCTGAGCAGCGGGTTCCGCGCCGCCCTGAGCTGGGCCCGGGCTGGAGGCAGGGCCACACCGCCTCGCTCCCCGGAGGCCGCGAGAACGAGACGAAGGGGACGTGGCGGGGACGTGGCGGCTCCCGACTGCGGAACTGCCCCCGGCCACGTCCTGCGAGCCAGGCCCCAGCAGCGCTGCCTCGTGGTGTCGCCGGCCGCGCGGCGACAGCCCGACCTGCTCGGCGTCCTCGCTCCCCGCACCCCGGTCCCCGCGGCCTCTCGGGCGCCCTCCTCGTCCCTTCCTCCCGCACCTTCCTCCCGGTGTTTTTCCTGCAGGCTGAAGGGAAAGGACGGTAAAGACATGGAAAAGGACCGACGTTGTACAGACAGCGCGCGAGCACAGAAGAGCGAGAAGCGGAGTTGGCCTCCGCGCCTCAGTAACCGCCTTCTGGCTCCGCCGGGCCGAGCAGTGAGGGACGCTTCA
>CM046666.1:26241420-26258920 GCA_025594165.1 Tamias sibiricus | reverse complement strand
CAAAGCCAAAACTGCAAGTGCGTAGTCGGCAGGATTCGAACCTGCGCGGGGAGACCCCAATGGATTTCTAGTCCATCGCCTTAACCACTCGGCCACGACTACACAGCGCTCTTCCGCCTCTCTCCAGCGGAACCTCTGCGAGCCCCGCGGTGCTGCACACCTCGGCCCCAGCGGCTCCAGAGGCTGAGGCCGGAGGGTCGTAAGCTCGGGGCCAGCCTTGGCAGACTAGCCAGAGCCTGTCCTGAAATAAAAAGTAAAAAGGAGTGGGGATGTGGCTCTGCAGCCCTGACTCAGCCCTAGTGCCGCCACCAACAGAACCTTGACATTCAGATCTCTCTAAAGGTCAGTCCCCTGCGAGCTTTTGCAGCCAGCGTTCCCTGTTAGTCGGTGTCGCTTGATCCCGGGAACTGGAAGGACCCCTACCCGGTGGACGGTTAATAGCAGAGTCGTCGCCTGTCCCAGCCTCTGGTGAGGACAGTTGAGCCACATCCTTCAGCCTCCACCGCAGAACCACAGGCTGCGGCAAGGATTTCAAACACCCGAGAGATTAAAACACAGCCTGCACACCGCACAGCGCAGAGTTGGGGGACACTTGCTGATATGAAGGACACAGCAACTTCTAAGGGGAACAAAGGAACCCAGTGCATGGGGTTCTCTATCAATGGTGTAAAAATGGAGTAAAAGTATGGAGATATGCATCTTTTAACTTAAAAAAGTCATGCCAAACTGGTTTCAGTTTGCTGCTGTGGATACAAATCGAATAGAAAGCCCTCGGCTACAAGGGAGATGTCGCCTTCACACCCTGCACCTCGACACCTCTATTTACCTGTGGCTTCCCTTCATCTGTGGAATACTAGGAGGAGAGTTGCTGGGCCACACGGCGACTCCACATTTAGCAGTCTGAGAGACTGCGGACTGTCTTCCACTCGGGTGCCCACCGCAGGAGGAGGGGAGGTGTGGTTTCCGTTTCTGCAGGTCCTGCCATTTCTGCATGACACCTGCCATTGTGTGACAATCTGACGGGGACGCTCCTGTGGTATGAGGCGGCGTCTCGCTGTAGCTTCGGTTGGAATTCCCAGGTGACTCACGATACCAGTCCTCAGGTTCTGTGCTCGTTTGACGAATGTACATCTTCCTTGGAGAAATGTCTCTTCCTGTCCCTGGCCCATTTTTAGCGGGTTACTTGTCTTATGGTTGAGTTGTGAGAGCTCTCCCTATGTTGTAGATGCCAGACCCTTGGCAGATGTGTGATTTCCACACGTTCCCTCCGTTCTTAGGGCCATGTTTTCACTTTCTTGATAGTGTTTTTTAAAGCATGAAAGTTAAATTTCGATAAAGTCAATTTTATCTATTCTCTTCTGTTTCTTGTGCTTTTGGTGTCAACTCCAACAGGGCATAACCAAGTCTTAGGTCATGAAGATGTACCCCTATGTTTATTAATATTAGCTATTACATTTACTGCCTGACCATTTTGAGTTAGTTTATGTAAAAGGTGTTAAATGAAGGCAATTTCTTTGTTGGTTTGTGGTTATTCAATTTTATCAACAGGGCTTGTTGAAGAATTCATTCTTTCTGCCACAGGGATCTTGCAACCTTGTCAAAACTCAGCCCAGGGCTGGGGTTGTGGCTCAGCTGTGGAGCGCTCACCTAGCACGTGCGCTGCACAGGTTGGATCCTCAGCACCACGTATAAATAAACAAATGCATTGTGTTACAACTAATGCAAATAAATAATAAAATATTTTTTAAAACCTCAGCCCATCATAGACACATGGCTTTATTTCTGGATTCTCAACCCTATTCCATGGATCTGTATGTTCATCCTTATGCTAGTACCTTGTTTTCTTGATTACTATTGCTTTGGCATTAGTTTTGAAATTTGGAAGTGTGAGTCCTCTTAGTTTTTCCTTCTTTTTTTCTTTTTCATTGTTCTGGCTATTCTGCCATTTCTGCATGACACCTGCCATGCAGAAATTTCTTGAAATTCCAAATAATTTTTAGAGATAGCTTGTTAATTTCTTTTTTTCTTTTTTCTTTTTTTTTTTTTTTTTCTTTTTTGGTACTGGGGATTGAACTCAGCGGCACTAGACCACTGGGTCACATCCCCAGCCCTTTTTTGTATTTTATTTAGAGACAGGGTCTCACTGAGTTGCTAAGTGCCTCGCCATTGCTGAGGCTGGCTTTGAACTCGCGATCCTCCTGACTCAGCCTCCCAAAGTGCTGGGATTACAGGCGTGCGCCACCGCGCCTGGCTGATAGCTTGTTAATTTCTACCAAAAATTTGCTGAAATTCTGATCACATTACATTAAATTTGTAGTTAAATTTGAAGAATATTGCCATCTTAACAATATCAAGTCTTGTAGTCCATGAACATGGGATGTCTTCATTCATTTCAATTTTCATCAATTTCTTTTATCAGTGTTTCAGAGTATAAGTTTACACTTACTTCTCTTGTTAAATGAATTTCTTTATTCTTTTTTATTCTATTTTAAATGAGAATATTTACTTTTTTTACCTTCTTTCCTTCTTATCATATAGTATGTAGATGTCTGAATTCTTTCACAGTCATATATAAATATATAAATATGTGCATATATATAAATATGTACAAATATATTGGGAGATGTCAGGGATGAAGTTTGTTAGTATGGTTTATGCAGAAAAAAACCAAAACTAAACAAAAATAGGGAAATAAAGCTGGGAAAGAAACAAGTTATTTAAACTCAGCTGGATTCGGGGCCCATAGTGCTAACCATTAAAGCATGGGACCAACTTGGTTAATCTCTTTCATACAGTTCCTGATGCCATGAAACTCACTCTGAATGGATTTGACCCACGCACTAGAGTGCTGAAACAGTGTTAAGCAAGGCACAGAGCATTTCCCCTGCCTTGGGGTATAGTGTCCACTAGGAGAGATACTCTATAAACATGCAAATAAATGTAGCAAAACATGGAGAATATGAAGAAACAGATTATCACTGAGAGCATAAAGGCAGAGGCAAAGTGGAAGGCACAAATAAAATTGAAATTTGTAACTTTAGGTAAATAAGACTTGAAGATGCTGATTGGAAAAAAGTGTTTTTCCATATACAAGAGGCAGCTTGTACATCTAGACCCTTAAAGTGATTCCTATTTGTTCTCAGAAGATGGAAATAGGAAAGGAAAAGCAAAGTTGGCGGTTCTGTCAGCATTGTGGATCAGGAAAGCCTCAGAGTTAGTTTGCTTTAGGTAGACATGTGCCTGTTCAGTCTTTGAACAGCAGAGGTGTACATAGGCACAGGAGTGAGCACAGAAAATCCCAGTAAAGGCTTCTTTCCTGGCATAGTGCTGAGTATGTTTTTCTATTGGGAAGATGGATTGGTCTTATGTGAGACAAACCTATTAAAAGAGTTAGAAGAAATCTGTTTGGAGCCCAAATATCTTTTCATGGTCATTTTATGTCTTTCTCAAAACAACAAAAGAGAACTAGTAAGTTCTTCTTCTTCCCAATCAATGGTCAGAAAGATATTAAGAAACAGCTTCTTAATATTTGCTTTTTTTTTTTTTTTGTTTTTTTTTTTTTTTTTTTTTTTTTTTTTTTTTTTTTTTTTTACATGCCAAAACACCATAAATATGGTTTTATTTTTGTCATTGTCAACATGTACAGCATTGGAATTGTATCACTTTATTTTAGTTCTTAAATATTACTGGAGTACGCATTAAAAAAATACATTTAAAAGCCAGGAGCAGTGACACACACCTAATCCCAACTATCTGGGAGGCTGAGGCAAGAAGATCACAAGTTCAAGGTCAGCCTAGACAGTATCACCAGACCCAGTCTCAAATACACACACATACACACATACATAAATAAATAATAAGGGCTGGGGATGTGATTTAGTGGAACGTACCAGGGGGTTTAACCCCCAGTATCACCAAAAAACGTTTAAGAAAATATGACACAATAAGAAGGCCTCTGTAAACGTAATCCTTTCTCAATATATTTTCCTATTTTGTTTCATACCTAAATAACTTAATCTATAACATCGCCTATACATTTTGGAGTTTGAGAATAAATGTTCTCTTTGATTTATAAATAACATGCAGTATTTGCAGTGTTTAATATTATCACAAATTCCTATTGTCTCCCAAATTGTTCTGCTAATAGAACTTTTCAGTTTACTGGTAAAGATGCCATGAATTAAAAGTCATAATGGTCAAGTAAATATTTGGGGGGGAAGCAAATCAGAGAAAGTGATTACCTAAATATCACTAAATCTTATTAAAACCACTTCAGGTTGTATGGACAACAAAAAACATTAGTGAAGAATGAATACCATTCATTTAAAAGGTATCTAACAAAATCTAAAATTTAATAAAAAATGAGATTAAATCCATATTAGCCTTACAAAAAAAATGCACTCAGATTCTGTTAAAGAAACAGAACCAATAACATCCTAAATTTTCTAAAATTTATTTTTGAATCATCATTTTGATGAGTTAAAACTTTAAGGGTAAAATAATGACACACAAAATGATTTCAGAAAGGTATACTTATAATTCCTGATACACATTTCATTAATTTTTTTTTTTTTTTTTTTGGTGGTACTTGGGATTGAACTCAGGGGCACTCGACCACTGGGTCACATTCCCAGCCCTTTTTTGTATTTTATTTAGAGACAGGGTCTCACTGAGTTGCTAAATGCCTCGCCATTGCTGAGGCTGGCTTTGAACTCGAGATCCTCCTGCCTCAGCCTCCCAAAGTGCTGGGATTACAGGCGTGCGCCACCGCGCCCGGCTACATTTCATTAATTTTTGTTTAATGACTAGAAATCCTTATTTCTTCAGAAAATATTACATATTCATTAAAAACACACCACCTATCTAGTGATTTATAATATATCCACATCATATTTATTAGGTAAGAATTCTAATTACTTTTATGTATTAAAAGTAGAAAGGAATTTTGCACATTGGCTATGTTTCACTTTATACATTATTTTTAGGCCTTTATAGGATATAAAACTCAGAAAAACATTCAACTAATATTCTTATTAGATGTAAATGACTCAAACTGCAAACAATACTAAGCTAAGCACTGTTATTACTTTTAAAATCTAAGTTTCTAGAAGTTTTATTTTTCAGTCAATACAAAATGATCTAGTTTACACTATTAACTGCCCAAAACTGTTTAAAAAACTAAATATTCTTTGTTAAAGAGAAATTTACAAGAAATGTTTTCTATGTTCTTATTTTAAAAAACAAGATTCTGGTATACATAGGGAAGTTAAATACAAATTCTTAGACGGTGGCTAAAATCCTGTCAACTTTCAGCCTGATACAACATAAATCAACAGTTATTATGCATAAACAATCCAAAATTAAAGTTTATAATGGAAATGTCAACAAGTCATAACTACGACACATCAATACTGATGGGTTCTTCTATACTTCAACCAGGCACAGCAGATGTGCACATCTGATAGACTGCTTAGAAAATTAAAGCTATCAGGGCTATAAATAAGGAATACATAAATATAAAACATAGCAATGCCAAAACATTAGGGCCATTAAAAAAAAAAGATGTGATGCAAACACATTTGATAGTTCTCTCTGTAAGTCACTTTGCACTGATTTATAAAGCTATGGTTTTATAATTCTTTTTAAAAGGAAACTTTTTCTACACTGCTGCATGCAGTAATTTCACTGTACATTCCTGACTACAACGCAATCTTCAAATCCTCTTGAGGAAATTTGACATATCTCATCAGGATCTTTCCAGAAAGTCAGCTTGTCATATTTTCAGCAGCCTTTAGTGCTTCAGTAGCCTTGCGAAGTTCCTTAATAACTGATGATAAAGCTTCTGGGTTAATTCCTTGTTCACAAAGCCGTACACAAATAGACAGTGTTTCCATATCTAAGCCAGTATTCAAAATTCTTGAAATCTCAAGAAGAACGTCCATGGTTTCCCTCACCGCATTCAGATTCGCCGCCGCCGCCGCCGACGCCCCGGCGCCGCTGCCACTCGCCATGGCTTTAATATTTGCTTTTTGACTCAACTTCTCATGGAAGTTAAAGTAAAATTTATTCACCCTCTCACAGAGAAATGTCCCTGATGCAAAACTGACAATTGTGGACATCAAGTCTGGGGATTCACAAATACTGTCAGAGACCATGGAAGCCAGGCTGACAGGACTTTGTATTGAAGAATTGCCTTTATGTCACAACACCCGGATGGAATTAGTAAGCTCTGCCATCACTAAGCTGTAATTAAACACTCAAATGCTAAAGTAACTCCACCTTTGAAATGTGCCTGTACAAGTAACTGATCTTAATCTTGTAAAGTGGGGGAGACCAAAATTGCACGTGCACCCTGAGCCTCCTCCAGCCTGGCCTGGAGAGTCTCCTCTCTCAGAGGGTCCTCACAGCATACCTTTGGTGCATTGGAAGGAGACATGGTGAGGATGTAGCAGAATGGGTGGACCCTGCTTGGGCCAGAGCCTGGTCCATGCTTAGACCAGAGTGTAGACTACCACCTCAGCTCCCTTTTCATGCTTGCTGAGATCTCCTTTATGAAGCCCTTGATAGGTGAGATTCTCCTTTTGTGCTTGAGGAAAGAGCTAGCAATGGGGAGGTAGATACTAGGCAACACAAGTTCTTGGGTATAATGAGTATTCTGAAACCTCTCTTCACTGGGTTTATTGTAATAGCACTTACAGGTGGGGTTTTCCATTTGATAGTCACAGCTTTCTTATAAATAAAATTTATGATAGTCTAGTGTTTTGGTAAGTGTGCAGCAAATATCAATGATTCTTAAGATATGTAAGGAAAAATAATGAATTAACTGGTCACCTACTTTTTAAGGAAAAATAATGAATTAACTGGTCACCTACTTTATTGAGGCTTGTAGATGCCAAGAATGTAAAAGAGTTGAAGGAAAACTCTAAAGGAATTTGCAAATTAGTGTAAATACCCAAAGTCAAATCCTGCTTATCCTGCCAAGCAAAGAGGATGTGACCCAACAGGTGTAATGGGACCCGGTGTTTAATCTAGCTAGCACTGTGTTAAAGGACCACTGCCTGACAGTGCGCAGAGGACAAAACCAGACCCTCAAGGGCCAAGGCCACACACCTGCAGGTGCTTGCGTAGTCGGCAGGATTCGAACCTGCGCGGGGAGACCCCAATGGGTTTCTAGTCCATCGCCTTAACCACTCGGCCACGACTACATGGAAGGCTCCTTGCTCCTCAGGGTAAGTAACTGTACTGAACGAAGGCCACATTTCCCCCACTCCCTGTACTTGCTGCCAACATTTCCACTTCAGTTAGACGAATGCCGCACTGTTCAAGCAAGTTGACGAGCAAGGCCAGCCTCAGACCTGGGAAGATCCCTTATTCTGGTGGCCTGACGGGAGAAGACCAAACAGGAGACTTTCCCAGAACCCGAGCTTCCTGGGGTCGCTTCCGGTGGGACCGCGAGTCCCGCCAGCACCTGGAAACGCCGCGGCCCCGCGAGAGGCCTGCTGTCTGCGACGCAGCGCGCCTGCGCAGGGGTTCCGGCGCGCCGGGGCGGGCTGCGATCCACCCCGCAGCCGTCGGAGCCCCGGGCTGTGCGAGCCGGGCGCGACCCTTCCGCCTCAGGCCTCGCGAACGGCCGCCTGCTTCTCAAGACCCCGGGCGATTGTTACTAATTCCCACCGGATGCTCTTTAAAAACCAACCACGTGAGACCATTTTGCTGCGATTTTGGCAGACGAGACTTCCGGTCTGACCACGTGCTGACGCGGTCGCGGCCCGCAGCCCCGCGTCCTCGGCGCCCTCCCGCAGCGCTGCAGGCCTCGAAGGCCCGCGTGTCAAGGGCGGCTCCAGGAAACGCACTGCATTTTCACTGGCTTCTTTTTAGTTTCTAAGCATTAGTAGGGGAATGACAAGAAAATTCCTGGCGAGAGAAAAGAAACGGTGATACCGAGAGGGCGGAGAAGGGCGTCCAGGAGCGGCTTGGGGTCGCCCTGAATCTCACCGAAAGACCCCCCACGCCCGGCTGCCGTCCCTCTCCCTGCTCTGCTTGCTGAAGTCGCCGTCGGATTCCAGAGTGTCCCACAAAACTCACGTCCTTCATCCTCTCCCTTCCACTCCTCCTTCCGCCCCTCCCGATTTTCTGGGTAAACATATATATAAAATCTGGAGTGTGATGTTTCACATGCTGATATTTTCAGTTCATTTCCACACTACTAAGGCCTCTGTGGTTCAGCTGGGCAAGATTCAGTGCTTGAAACATTAGATAAAAAACCACCAGTAATCCTCTCTAGTTTTTCAGAGACAGCTACTGAGCACTGTGATTATTAAAGCCAAGTGCAGGAAAGCCTTCCCACAAGGAGCAGTCGTGCCCAAAGGGAGGAAGGCTGGAGGTGGGGGGCGTCTTCATCAGCAAGACAGTGGCCTGGGCACTGCCTAGAGATTCCTGACACCTCACTACTGCAGACTTGCTTTAATTAATCGCCCTTCACCAACAAATAAACCTGCACCCAGAGGAGTGTTACCCACAATCAAGAACAGGATAAGTCCAGTGACTAAAGTTGCACACCACTAATGACTATGTTAGAAAAAGAAGTGAAAGAGACAGAAAGTTTGAGGAGGCAGTGCCAATCAGCTCCTTTGGGAGTCCTAGGAGCACGAGCCTGTTGGACAAACTTCAGATCCATTCTGCCAACACTGATCCTTTCCAGGATTTCTGGGTCAGGCCCTGGACTTTATCTGCACTGGACTCTTCACACTCTAGTCAGGTCTTCATCCTCCTGGCCTAGGGTGGGTCCCCCACGTTCTGGAACTTCCCTTAGCCAATGGCTACTGAAGATGGTGCTGAATGTGTGTCTGAGGCAAGGGCTTGCTGCCACTTATTTATGGTAATAGGGATCCAGTCTAACATGACCACAACCATGTCAATTGTAACTGCCACCTTGCCCACCAAGTGTCCCCAGCATGCAATCCAAACCCTGTGGGATAACAAAGTGATTGAGAGTCAGCTGCCGTGTTTTGCCAGCCACCCACACCTGAACTGTTTCTCATGTGATGTAGGTTCCACTTGGCTTTGGCATGAAAATTCCTTCCTCCAGCTCTGGGGTGCAGGGTTCCTCCTGTCAAGCAGCTGTCCAAAAGACACTCTGCTCCTATATCCATATAACAATGTACTTTGTGCAGTACTGGGTCTGTCTGGTTATAGCTCTACCTGGAGAGCAGTTCTCATGCACTGGCACTGGGTTTTCCTGAAACTGTCCCAAGTGTAAAGGTACACAAAAAATTATAATGAAAAGACATATCTGCATTTTGTCACATTTCTTCACTATGAAGATCCTCAGCAAACTATTTTTTTAAGTTTGTTTTTGGGGTTAATCACTCATTTCCCCTTACTTTCTAGGTTGACTACATTAGTTGTCAGTGTTTTACAAAAATAGGGAATAGCACAGCATGGTAATTTACCAGGTAAAATAACTACAACAGTATTAGCATATCCATTTTTACAAAGTGCCTTCATGTACATAACTTCATTTCTATGTCTTAAGCTCTGTAAAGTACTACCATCCTCATATTAGAATGAGAAAAAGGCTAAGAAAAATACTCAAATGCTCACAAATACTGAATATTAGTATTAGAACAGCCCCTAGTTCAGGCTGTTTCACATACAATGCTCTTTCCCTGGTGAATGAGAAAGTGAAGAAAGTCTCCTTTGATGACATAAGGGCCTCATTAAATGTGACCTTACCAAGGTTTCCCATAGAAATGAGATGGCAAGGATAGTTAGTGGTGAATTCTAGCTTTTCTCTCAAGTAGCCTGAGGGATCATTCAATTGATGAGCATTGTATTTCTCCCTAAAACTCAAGAAAATCAGCTGCCAACTCTCTTTGGGCCAGAACATTAACTTTAAAAGAAGAATCTATAAAGATGACATGAAATCCACAGGTCTAGGGCACATGGGTTAGCCAGCCCTGGCGCTTGCACCTTGGCTTCCTTCAATGACTGCATGGGGTTACAAGATGGTAATGGCTATAGGTGGCTCTGGCTCAAATGACAGATCTAAAAATTCAGAGGTTACCTGCAGGAGCCCTGTTTGGGGAGATGGCTTAAATTGTGGTTGACTATGGGCCATGGAGATTTGGGCATTGTTGCCTTCCGTAGTCTCATGGGACTTGGCCCGGGATCTCGAGTGACTTGAGCCGAGATTGCTGATCGGGTCAGCGCCATTTTTTGGTGGTGTGTGGTGTGTGTTAGTCGTTGTTAGAGCCAGAGAGAAAAGTTATCAGAATAAAAAGCTGTTTGTTTCCAGTTTGCCTCTAAACTTCTTCTCGCGGCTTCGTTGCTCCAAGCGGCCATTGCTTCAGGCGGCAACAGTTACCCTTGGAAAGATGTCAGACCTAGGAAAGAAGGGGTTTAGTAGAAAATAGAAAGTAGTCATGGTAATCTAGGCTGATATGTGTATTTCAAGGTATAGTTCAAAGAAACTGAAGTGAATTTCCCTCTAAATATTGACATTTTTATATTCTAGACAACAGTAATGGAAATGGCAGGCATTAATGTTGAATATAAGTTGCCATCACACGGCTCCTCTTTTTCCTTCATTTTCTAGGCTCCCTCACTAGGTACACGACACGAATTCGAAAGCAAAGTCCCGCACGCAGCACAAGGAATCAGTGGTGACCTACCTATCACCTGTGGGTTTTATGTCCGTCCGGCTGGTAAAGCGACTCCTCTCTCGGCAAACACCTGTGTCTACGGAAAACTCTGCCCTCGTGCCTTTCAGATGCTTTCACTCCTGCAAGAAGTGAAGTCACTGCATTTCATAAATAAATCTGTGATAAGAGAACTAAAGGGACTCCATCTTGTTCTTCAGCAGCCATCTTAGGAGTTCCGAGAAATAGTTCTGTTTCTCAGAAATAATAGAATACAGAAAGTCCTGCCTGTGTACCCATTAATCGTTACCTAGCATAATACGCTTGACAGCATAAAAACAGCAATTCCTATACAATGTAAAATTGCTCTCTTTGGTTTCCATTTTTCCTGGGCAAATACCTTGTCAGAGATTGATTGTCTAGACGTTAGTAACCATTCTCTAACATGGACCCAACTAGGGTCATCATGACCCCATTCCCTTCTACTTGATCGTTGCTATATCAACCTGGAAAGTCCCGTGGGAAATATTATTGTACCCATTGCTTTGTCTTGCTAACTGCCTAGATTCAGCTTCTGTACTGTGGCTTGCTTGCATTGGCTGAAACCTTGCAATTGAATATTCCGCCCTCTGTGAATTTGCTCTTTATAAACCCTTGAAAAATCACTGCCTGCACGCCATCTTGTCACACTGTGTAATGTGTGAGGATGGTGGCCACTGATCAGCTTAATAAAGGCTTTTTATTGGCTCAAGTGTGACTTGGCTTGGAGTTTTAATTGGCATTATGCGGGATACAACACTTTTGGTACAACAAATCAAAGGAAGCTGTTCCACTAGCAGTGTTAAGCAGCAGCACAAGTTCCCTGAGCTCTGGCAGTCCTCGGTCCCCGCCCGCCATCCCCAGGAGGAAAAGGAGCCACAGGTTCCACCGAGATTTGAACTCGGATCGCTGGATTCAGAGTCCAGAGTGCTAACCATTACACCATGGAACCGCCCGCCCGCGCTCCGGGTGCTCCTGCCGATGGCCGCATCTCCTTGACTACCTCGGCCTCCTCTCGCAGGCCCCAGTCCAAAGGCGCCTCCGGGCTTTTCGCCGCCGCCGCCGCCGCCGGGGCGCTCCTCCCGCCTCTCCAGGGCTCCAGCGCAAAGCCCGTGGCTTCTGGGGGCGTCTCCGTCCCGCCCGCAGCGCACGTCGGCCGGCGGGGCGCGCCAGCCCCTGCCCTGCCGCTCGGTCCGGCTCGGGCGCAGTTTGGGGATTTTGACTTCCTGGCAGGAACGTCTTTTGAGGCCGCGTGCCAAACAGCCCTGGGGACTGGGGGGCTGAGGCCGCCAGCGAAGCCTTCCTTGTCCCGGCGCGGCTCCACCTCGCGGAGGCAGCGGCCGGGCCAGCGCGGGACAGTCGCCGTCTGCAGAGCGCGTGTCGGACTCCGTGTGCCGAGGAGCACGTCCCTGCGGGCCGCCGCCGGCCGCCGCAGAGCGGGGCGTCGGGCCTCCTGCCCACTGGCCACCGAGGGCCGGGCAGTGGAGGTCCCTGCCAGCCAGGGTCGGTACAGCGGACTCCAGAAGCCCCGAGAACAGGAAACACGCGGGCGGGAGCGCTTCCGCCGTGACCGAGCCTCACCGCGGGCTCGGGAAGGCCCCCAAGGTCCCCCCGCGACACGCGCAGCCGTGTGCTAAGGACCAGCCCTCGAGCGCTCTGCAGTCGCCGAGAAAGCGTTCAGACACGCCTCCCGCGGCCAGGGCCGAACAGCCTGAGCAACCGCACTGGAAGAGTGGTGGACCTCTGCCCCAAGTAGCAGATAAGTGTCTATGGTTCCTTGATGCGTGACTAAAGTAGTGAATACATAAGTCGGCGGGAAGAAGAGAGGCTTGGGAGTTAGACTGAAGGCCTACGCATGAACTACAGACTCGGGCCAGAGCAGGGCTGACCTCCCTTGGAGACTGTGTTGGACAGTAGTGCGATGCTGACTAAAAGCTTCAACAAAATAACTCCCTTCCCCTGGAGTTAGGGGACTCTGAGGTGATGGGAAGATAGCAGCCTAGATAAGCTGAGAAGCTCAAAGAAGAATGAAAACTGGATATTTCAGTTTGGGCAGCACCTGCAGGTGTTGCTTAAAAGGGAGACTTGTGGTACATATACACAATGGAAAATTACTCAGCCATAAAGAAGAATGAAATTATGGCATTTACCGGCAAATGGATGGAAATGGAGACTATCATGCTAAGTGAAATAAGCTCCCCCAAAAACCAAAGGCCGAATGTTCTCTCTGATATGCAGATGCTGACTCACAATGGGTGGTGGGGAGCTGTTCACCAGATAGGGCAGGGCAGAGTGGGGGGGAGGGAGGAAGGATGAGAATGGGAAAGACAGTAGAATGAATAGGACAAAATTTTCCTATGTTCATATATGAATACATGACCAGTGTAACTCCACATCATGTACAACCACAAAAATGGGAAGTTATACTCCATGTATATATGATATATCAAAATACATTCTGCTGTCATGTATAACTAAAAAGAACAAAATTTAAAAAAATAGTAAAAATAAAATAAAAAGGGCTACATCCTTAGTGCTAGTTATAGGCCTCTGTATTCAATCCCCAATAATCCCCCACCCCCCACCCCACACCCCCCCCCCCCCCACACACACACACACACACACACACACACAGGAGAATTAGTCCCCTTCAAAAGTTTGAGTACTTAGCCAGGCATGGTGGCGCATACCTGTAATCCCAGTGGCTTGGAAGGCTGAGGTAGAAGGATCCCAAGTTCAAAGCCAGCCTCACCAATTTAGCAAGGCCCTAAACAATTTAACTAGAACCTGCCTCAAAACAAAAATAGAAAGGACTAGGGATATGACTCAGTAGTTAAGCACTCCAGAATTCAATCCTGGTACAAAAAAAAAAAAAAAAAAAAAACTTGAGCAGTTAGAAACATTTACACTTCCTGTGTGAATATTTTTCTAATGAGATACTGGTATTTTGAAAGCATATCATAGCTGGGCATGGTGGCACATTCCTGTAATCCCAGCTACTCAGAAGATTAAAGTAGGGTGGGGGGAGTTGGTGATGTAGTTAAAAAATAAAGTACCCCTGGTTCCATCCCCAGTATTGCCAAAACAAAAAGAGACAGAGAGAGAGATTATATCATAGTCCCTTATCTCAATGACTTTCAAATATTGTGTGGAATTGTGTGTTTATTTTCCTTTTATTTTTATTTTTATTTTACCAGAGATTGAACGCAGGGGCACTCAACCACTAAGCCACATCCCCAGCCCTATTCTGTATTTTTTATTTAGAGGCAGGGTCTCACTGAGTTGCTTAGTGCCTCATGGTTGCTGAGGCTGTCTTTGAACTTGCAATCCTCCTGTCTCAGCTTCCCCAGCCATTGGGATTACAGGTGTGTGCCACCACACCTGGCTTCTTTTTCCTTTTTAAAAAATTGCCAATCATTGAGCGTCAGTACTTGTGCAAATCAAAATAAAAATTGTATGGCAAAAAATAAATAAATAAAGGGGCCTTGCCCGATCCTCCTTCTGTATAGGATGTAAGAGAGAAAGGTAGGCTGTGCCTGGACGCCTGGGCAGCAGCACCACAGTGAAGGTAAAAGAGGAGCTGAGGGAAAGTTGGGTGAAGGAGTGTGGCCATGGCTCAGGGCAGGGCTTTGAGGTGGCTTGCTACAGGGGCACCCGTGTCTGTTTCACTTTGTAACCAGGAGGGAGCACCACGGGTGATGGTGGGAGCACAGCAGACTCAGTTGTGCTTCTCCTTCCGTGCAATAGTGGGCATCACCATGTGTCTGCAGGCCAGAGGCTGGGGAGCTGCTGGTGTCTGTCTGGGAATTGGAGTCTTCATGTCCGCTCAGACCTGTGTTATTGTACCTCCAAAAACAACATGCTGATGGAAAGTTCTTCTTCCTACATATCCAAGATCAAGACGTTATTACAGCGAAGATTCACACCAAATATAATTATTTTACTCTGGATTCCAGATCAGACTGTGTAGTCGCCGGAAAGGGATTGCAGCCTGGAACGGCAGCGCCGCGGGAAGGAGTCCGGAGACAGGATGGAGACGAAAATATTCTTTAATCTTACAAGAAACTACAATATATCTATACAATAGCGATAACCCTGTCTTTTCTCTCTCTGGTCTCTTCCCATGCGCCCGAGCAGCAATGGCGCTCGCTCGATCTGCTGAGTCACCGTTCAAATCTCTCGAGATCCTCGACCAAGTCCCGCGAGATCCCAGACCAAGTCCCGTGAGACTACGGAAGGCGGAAATGCCCAAAAATGTCTATGGCCCAATAGTCAACCGCAATCTTAGCTATCTCCCCAAACAGGGCTCCTGCAAGACTGGATAAAACCCAATAAACCCCTTTCCCTGAAAGATGCCCCTAGACACACATATTTGTCATTTTGTAAACCATCTCAGGGTGTTCATGAAACACTTGAAATTCATGGAGCTCAGGCTAAGAATCTTCTGCTTCTGATATTCTCCTCTATAGCATCAAACTAAATTTTAACTAGTAAGAAACAAATTCTACAAGTATAAATTCAGCATCATACTACTAAAGTAAAATCATCTTTTAATTGTGAATGAGTGTTTCATTAATCTTTGTCTTGTAGATTATATCAAAGGTGACTCATGTCTGAAGCTGAGACACGAGTTAAACCAGTTCTCAGAGGGCTCCTCGGGTGTAGATTACTGGCAAGGGCAAATGGGGGAGAGTTGATTCAGCCACAAGTGGGTCAGACGGAATGGAAAGGAACACCATTGGATAACCAGACCTCAGGTGAGATAAACTGCTACAGAGAATGTTAATGGTTTCTGTTTAATGGTGGCTCCATCGTGTACAAAAGAGAGAAGCACACCCCTTAAAAAACAAGTAACACAGCTCACTCATTAAGGACTGCTCCTCAAACTCCAAACGTGGGAGGCAGGCCCTTCCCGCCACTCTGCAGCATTACAGCTGGGCTTGGGCCTGTCTCCCAAGTTATTTCTCAGACCTTTATCATCACTACAAACAATGTGCACAATGCATAGTTTTAGATTCCGGATTAAAAAAAAAAAAAAAAAAAAAAAAAAGCCTGGTTCTGTAGCTTCGCTGGATCAACACACTTCTAGCGCAGAAGCAGCCTCCTGACACAGCTGCTGGAGGCAGGGCGCGTCCTCCAGCTGGACAGCCTCGTAAGCCTCTCCTCCGAGCCTCCCCCGAACCGTGCCTTCCGTGGGCCCTGGAGAGCTCACAGGGCTCCACCGTTCCTGAGGCGGGCAAGGCGCAGCGTTGGGGCCGCCGGGAGTCCTGCTGAGGTGTCGCCTCCCGCCCGGGGACCACCGCGGGCTCCGCACCGCCGAGAGCGGCGAGCAGGTGCTCAGCCGGGGCCGCGGATGTCTTTACCGGAGACGGAAGTCCGAGGTGCACCTGAGACGTGTGGGTGCAGACCCCCCGTCTCCATCGGAGTCTCCTGCAGCAAGTAGTGCCCTGCTCACCGCTTCAAAGCTTCCGGCAAGAGGCGGCAGAGGCCAGGTAGTCGTGGCCGAGTGGTTAAGGCGATGGACTTGAAATCCATTGGGGTGTCCCCGCGCAGGTTCGAATCCTGCCGGCTACGGTTTTACCGGAGAGTAAGTTGGCCTTGAACTTGTAATCCTTCTACCACTACATGCATCATCTCACATAAATCACCGATATTACTTTATCATGTAGATAATAGCACCCACCCCATTATAAAGATGAACTGCTGATGACTAGCCCAATACCTAATGGTAAAAATAGTCTCTTAAATAAGATTTTGAAGGCACTTTTCATCAAGTACTGCAGGGAACGCATTTTTTAGAAACTGGTTAGCAGACTCAGTGTAGTTTGTATGTAAAAATTATTTTATATCAGCTCCTATTTATCAAGCTCTTAATATATACATATGCTTCCAAGGACTTTGTGTATGTTAATTTACAACATTCACAGGAAGTAAATACTGCTATTAACATCATTTTGCAAATCTGGAAACTGAGCCCCACGGGAGTAAAAAATTTTGATGAAAACCACCCATCTAGCAAGTGTGAGGGCTGTACTTGTAATTCTGTTTGTGTCTATAGCCAGGGAACCTGGCTGTTAGAGAGAGTGCAGTAGCACCCCAGGGGTACTTTCCTCATTACTGACAGTAGTTGGGAATAATGCCACTGCATCACTCTGTTATTCAGAGTTTGTCTCTGTAGATAAGTCCAAGTTACACATCAGGTGCCAAGGCCACGTGTCTGTTAAGTATTTTATTAGCCCAAGTTTAGGGATTGTCATTCAGCAAACAGGAGGCATTACTGTTTGGGGTCAATAAGAGCAGGGACTGTTACTGCTGCTTCAAATGAGTAGTTTGTTTTCTTCTCAGCCTGGACACTCCAGAACCCTGGAGTGGGAAAAGTTTGTAAATAGCAGGCAGTGGATGGAAAAGCTAAATTCCAACTACCAAGCCAGGAATAGCATTGTAAGAGTGAATTCACATCCAGGAAGTGTCCAACACAGAACACCAGCAGGGGACTGCAACCAGATTTGGGAACTTTTCTAATAAACGTCAAATCTGTGGTTTCAATTTCCTTTTCCCTTTCTAAAGATTATTGATACAGTCATTTTCTAGTAGTACTCTCCTTTCTCTTCCTGCTCTTCCCACACCTCCACCCCAAACTTGCTTTGGCTCTTCTTTAATCTTTTTTTTTTTTTTTTTTTTTTTTTTTAATATTTTTCAGTTGTTGATGGACCTTTATTTGGTTATTTATATGTGGTGCTGGGAATTGAACCCAGTGCCTCACATGTATGAGGCAAGCGCTCTACCACTGAGCTACAACTCTAGCCCCTGTTCTTTAATCT